>CM046037.1:5013260-5442916 GCA_025215565.1 Flaveria ramosissima
TCGGTCCTTTGCGACGTTGATGTTGCTGTTATCGTCTTCTCCGCCCGAGGGAAGCTTTATGAGTCTTGCAGCGGAAGTACTAACAGGTGAATTGAATCGTAATCGTCTTTATATATATGTTATTTCTTGAGATTTTATGGTTTTGATTTCTCTAGGTAATATGTTTCCTAATCATGTCTACACCTGTGGTTATAGAGTACTTGTAGTACACAGTTGTGTACGGAGGTTGATTTTTAGGGTATTAAGTACTGTACGTCTGGTTTTATGCTGATGTTGATTCACGTACATCGTCTGTATGATCTGGAATTGAGATTTTAGATCGAGATGTGACGTTGTTGTAGGTTTCTTTACGTTTTTGGTGGGAATGATTAGGTTTTTGGTTGTTTTTGTTTATTTGTGTTTTTGCTGGAGAATAGATCGTTTTCATTGATAGTCACATGATTGTACTTGTAATTTCAGTGTATGAATTAATGTTCTTGTGGCCACTATCCATATTGCTCTAGGTTTAATTCTACACTTTTTAACAACGATGTCAAGATTTTCCGGAATAAATATATCGCAACCTACATCATGATTTGAACCCTTAATCCTTTGGAGATGCACATCATCAGAATTGTAAAAAAAATGCTTTGAGCCAGGGTCTTTTCTCAAGACATGGAAATGTTTAGCTTATTGATAGGGGCAGCCATGCTGGAAATAATAACACAAGCATAAGATATTCAGAGGAGAATTGTACTATGTGTATGAAGTTGTTAGAATTGGACTCATGCAAAAGAAAGTTTTATCATATCATTTCTATGTGTATGAAGTTGTTAGAATTGGACTCATGAATTAAAGAATTATAACATCAATTTAATGCTTAAGATTTGGGAAATTAGAAAGTACACCAAGTTTAATTACAACCACAACCCAAGTCCCAAGAGCTAAAACAAAAAGCATCTTCTAGCTAGAAATATTTAAAACTTAAAAGATTTTGAAACTCAACTTTAATATTAAATTTAACTTTTTGGTCTAATTAACCATGCATGTCTAGTAAAACTTCCGCTCCAAGTAAAGCAAGGTGGCGCGGAAGGTGTTCTTGCGTTGATTGTTACTCACATATGGACATATTTTTTAATATAAGCCACTTTTCTCTATTAAGTGGAGTGTCTGCTTACATGGAAGAGGCGGAAAATGCTTGAAGACAAGGGGTCCACCCAAATGTCTATGGTGTTAGTATAATTGGAAACGAGAATGCATGGCGCATCCCAATGGTTTGCTAATTGGCGACCTAATGATCCTTTTTGGTTCTATATATCTAAGTAGAATATCATTAGTAGTCTCCCGAGACTTGATTGCGAACTAGCAAAATATCAAACATAAATGGAATGGTGTTGACTGCGCCTTAAAGGAATGTGCTCATGCAAGGACTATTAATAACACATGTCTTTGATTTAACCTTAGCAATTATAGACAACATGGCATGCTAGAGGTTTTCATAACTGATAATTTTGGACACATAGTTGGGTTCAAATTTAGACATACAGATCTTACACCTTGGCGGGGCTTGGTTGGGTTGTGTTTCTGCTTCAAAGTTCTAGTTTTTGTTGTACCATGTATTTGTCTCTTGTTAACCATTTGTATATGAAATTTTGATAGGGTGAGACTGTATAATCCCGTAATCACACATTTTAATATAGCTCTTTTTGCCCGGCTTGTATGTGGTATACTCTTGTTTACGTAATTTCTGTTGAGCTATAAAAAGCTCAAACAAGTGGTAATGATGAAAGAAATGACTTAAGGATCGAGCGCAGCAATTGTGGAAGGCTTAATTATAGGTTCTTTTACATAATGGTTTAGTGTGGTTGGAAATTTATTTTAGTTTGTCCTTCTACCATGTAGCCCTTGAAGGAAAACTGGGATATTCACAAGATGAAAGAGATGCACAATTGGGGGACAACCCTTAAATATTCACGGATCAATTGCTAGTGATGCATATAATAGTTGCTTAAAAGGGTGGGTTGCACATTTTTTGAGCAACAGATAATCGTTTAAATGTTGATTATTAGTTTATTCCCTGCATTCAATTAATGTTTCAGAATGTTTAAAAGTGTTGCATAATCTAATCAATGAGTATGACACAGTGGAAGTTATTTGAATTCTGTGTTGCATCTTATACAAAATTACTTTTAATCAGTTAATCTTGTTTCAGTGTGGAGCATATTGTTTCTAGATATAAGAGAAAGTGCCTTGAAGCAGAAGGGACAGCCACCAATGTAGCGCTCGATGATATAGTAAGAAATATTGTCTTAAACAACTATTTGCTCAATGCCCATAATTTTGCTCGTTATTATACATGTATTGGGTTGATGACTTAATGAGCTAGTTATTTCTATTGTAGTGCGGAAGATTCCGTACATGTAAAGAGCTTCTACAGACCGTGGACAGGTAACAAAGTCTACACGAGCTCACACACACAAACATGTAATATTAGAAACAAGGTCCAACAAATAATGCGAAAGAAGATCAAAACGGTTGCATATGGAAATGAGTTCATTATTATGGATCAAGCAGAGTTAAAATTAAACTCTTTGCACAGGCTTGCTGAAAAGAATAACGCTGATGAGCTCTCTGTGAATGCCATGACACAACTAGAACAAGAACTTGATGCTGCTCTTGTGCAAACACGGTTGAGAAAGGTGATTATGTTCAATTCTGTTCCTAGGCTGTTTTATTGTTGTATGTGTTGGGTTTAGATACTATTCAGAGTACTTTTTGTGCGTATACGTGTAGTTATTCATTTCCCTTTTCCAGGGAGTCATCTATCATGGTTGTTTCTTATTATTATATCAAAGTTTTTAGGCTCTGTTAACTCAGTCATAAACTATTATCATCTTCTGATAGAAGATGAAATACTCTGAAGTCTGAATCCTTTATGTGAAGAAATGAAGATTATGTCACTAGAATTAAAAGTTCTTGTTCAGTCTAAAAAGTGTTCATTGTTGTTCACTGTGTTTTACAAAGTTAGGGTTCACTAAAAGATCCAAAATTATTATGCACAAAGCAAACACTGAGGTGATATGTGTATGATGTTAGGTTTTTTTATTAAGGATATTTGGCGCTAAGGCTGCTACTAGTAGTGCTTTTGCTATATATCTTGTGAAATGGCTTAATTAGTACTAAAGATAATGGGTTCTTTGAATAGATAACCTTCTAGAACCCTTTCCAAAGCTCTATTGGAAATCAATCCCAAGAAATCAAACAAAACAAACTGCAACTCTTTTTATTGATAACTGACTAGAAGACTTGCTGAAAAACTATATATTAACTTTATGCCGCTACCTATACTAGATAAAGCCTAATCAAACAAGACTCGTGTTTCTACTCAAATACTAATTAAACCTACCAAGTACCAACTTAATAAAGATACACATACTTAATTAAATATTAATAAAAGACTCCTAAACATGCATGTAAAAATACTTCTAGATACGCGGCTGCTAAAAATCCTCTAGATTTGAATATTCTATATCTGTGAGGACTCCTAATACCCCCTTCCCCCACCCAAAAATAAAAAATAAAAATCTCGCGTAACAATCTCACATATGAACCCAATCTTATATCCCACAACTTCCTGGTTTACCAATTCATCACCATGACTCAATTCTAATTCAAACACATGCATGTTTGAGTCGAGAGTGTTCATGGAAAATACCATGGAAGTATCGATTATTACTCAACTCATTGATTGGTTTTCTGTTATACATATGTTTATTGGGAAACTATTCACACATAGTAACCATGTATGGGTACATGATCACACCCACGTAATTAGTCAAAAATACACAAGATGCACACCTAGGTGAGGCGACACAACGTGAGACGAGACACGAGATGAGGATTAATGGAGACGTGTACTTTTGACTAGGCCTAAGTGGAACTCAACAACGGTTGACACTACTACCACTAGAACTTCATTCTCTTTATCCTTTAGGTATCTTGAGTATTGCCTAATGTTACATTGCTCTTTTCTTTTCTTTTTTCTAAGTGCTAATTCTATTAGATATATATCATATCTGTAGAATGATATTAATTTTCTTAAATTTCTATTCTTGTCATATTTATTTTGTTTTTTCCCTTAATATTGCACTTTTTTCATGGGCGTGCATTTTTTATTTTTTAGCCTTGTGGCTTAAAAAGCTCACCTTTAGGGTATGGCAGGGGAGGCAGGAAAACGTGGAAGATGATTGAGATGTCTTGCATGAAGCGGTTTCTTTTGCCTAAAGCAAAGCTTTCTATATTACGTTGTTCATTTTTCTCTTTACACCATCTTCGAAGAAAAAACTTAGAAAAGATAAGTCACCAAAAGGGAGAGAGGGGGGGGGGGGTGTGTGGAGAGAGACGACTTTACAATCATTCGCACATATAAGAAGAGTGAGAGATCGAGTGTGATAACTGCCCCTTGGGTTATAGTTGGATAGGTAAGCTTCTTTGCTTTTATGTAGACCTCTTCTATGTCCTTATTTTATTATCTTACTTTTTGATGTTGTTTGTTATTTAAGTTAACAATGTAGAAAATATTATCTAAGATCACTTTCAGAGAGCCCTTCCCGCTTTACTGACTTCTGACTACCTATTATAATAGCACAAACCTTATAACACAAGAAAAATAAAGAACATAGATTTATGTGGTATAAGCGATCACTCTAGTATCATTGTTGATTTTGATATGCATGAGATACATTTATATAAGCCAAAATTTCCAGATACAGTATATAGGCTCATATTTCCAATTTCACCACCCCCCCCCCCCCCCGGTCCCCCGTCCCCCGTGGAGGTGCATGAAATCAATTATGACTCCTACACTACATATAGCTAAAATTATCTTAGGTTCACTAAATAAATTGTGGCGCAAAACATGATCTCCGTCACTCATAATTGACAAACCTGCACAAACCATGACTAGTCGCTTGGTTTTACCCTATTGAACAATGTCACCTTGATTGCTCTACGGTATCAAGCACCCTATGCCTTCTCTATACTTTGACTATAGTAATAGTAAGTTCCCAAAGTTCATTTGATTCTACCCTCAAGGTCCGTTTGGTCACAAAATGATTTGCAAATGAATTGGAAATGGAATTGGAATTGGAATGGGTATTTGAATCTTGTTAAAATTGATAACGTGTTTGGTTGGCCAATTTTGAGTGAGATTGGAATTTTAATTTTGAACATTCCATTGGATTGTTAAACATTCCATGGGTAAGTGGAAGGAATGTGAATTCCAATGAACGAGGGAAAATTTTCCAATTTCAATTCCATCCGTTGACGAACCAAACAGGATTTTGGATGGAAAATTTTCCAATTCCAATTCAAAATCCTGAGAATTTTGTGAACCAAACGGGAGCTAAGGGTGGAGGGGGCCGAGCTCGGGTTCACCTTTAGGTTGTTTTGGGTAGATCAGGGACCCCGCTGCAGGTGCAACGGCTTGGTGTTGTGGGTAGACAGGTTCGTGAACCCATTGAAAAGGGCGTGAGTGTGTGTGTGTTTCGGTTAGATAGCGTAGTTTTGGTTCAAAGGATTCCACCCCTCCGTTAGAGTAGTTTTGGTTTAAATGATGTGTGAACTTCTGATTGGGCTATGGCTTGGATAGTTTTGGGTTCTTTGGGTTGCATAAAATTTCAAAAATAGATAGATCAATGGATGTACGCTCCAACACTAATATGAGGGGTTCAACGCTACGTCGAGTATTAGCTAGTCCCTAATATATATGGTGCATATAAGCATGCAGATATGGTATAGTGGTTATTGAGTTAATTTGACTGTTGACAGTCTAACAATCTATTATAATAATATGGTTAAGAAATGTATGTATGGGGATGCCCTTCTCATAGTTATCAAACACTAAGCATCAAAAATGCTTAATGCTTGGGTTAAGGCCTTTCATGGGTTTAAAAAATTGGACAAATAATTTCACAAATAGAACATCAATAATATGTTTCGACATTGTAAGAAGAGTTTGTGACCGAACTCTAATGTGTTGCTGGTTTTTGTGAATTAAAAAACTAGAATTCATGAAATATTAATTAACTAGAGAATCAAGGGAGAGATACCATTAGAATTATAAGCTCAATCCTTTTGCATTGATCATCTATTTATAGGATCATTTTTTTTTTTATGATGATAATCAATGGTAGCATTTCATAAAAACTGATGACAGTTTAGCAACCACTAGGATTTGTCAAGGCCTTAGATTTCATTTCCAGTGGTTTTTGTAGTAAAAACATTCTAATTGGTAAATACATGCACATCTTGTGTTTTTTAGTTACAACTAATTTCCTACTTATCTATACTTTAAGGACTTATTAAGTGTCATTTTGGTTTTTGATTCAGACGCAGCTGATGATGGAATACATATCAACCCTTAAAGAAAAGGTATGAATGCCCCTACTATGATTTCTCTGCATGTACTCTTAAGGTTCATGACATGAGACATGATTTTGTATGGACAAAACTAAAGTAGTAAAACTAGTTAATTTTAGATGAATTATTGTCTTTAAAATCGTATCACTATGTTAGTAATAGGTTTATAAAAGTGTAATTTTAAATTTTTAACAACAGCAACCGACATCCCTTTAACTGTAACCTTCCAAAGGGCTTGTCACTTGCCTAAAAAATAATTAATACCTCAAATAATGATTTAGACTGTTACTCTTAGGAGCCTGCTTTAGTTGTGGGTAAGGATTATTCGGCAAAGTTAGCTCGCTTGGAGCTGTTGCATTAGCTGCATTTGTCAATTTTACAAAAATGTTTTGCAAACTATAAAGTGACGTGAAAGAACATACAAGTCGATATTATTAGGTACGTGATGAACGTGAAAGGGGGTCTTAAGAGTAACTTTGCTCTTAGAAGTTCCAAGCTTATTTTAGAGTTACTTTTAGTAGATTATTTTCTTATGCATGTATTTTCATAAAATCAAAGCTGAAGTAGTAATCCAAATGAAGCTTCCTTTTTTATAAGAAAATGCTTCTTTTTGGAAAAAATAGCATAAGCTTTTAGCACATGTGTGCCAAACATACCCATTGACGCTTGAACTAGCAGAATCGAATGGTATTTCAGCCTGGGTTGCTGATAAAGATTAGACATTGCACCTTCGATACCACATTCCTTTTGCAGCTTGCTGCAATTGAAGTTAGATAAAAACATTTATCTTAATGAGTGATGGCGCGTCAAGCGCAAAGTCCCCCCTCCCCGGGACCCTGCGGTGCGGGAGCCTTGTGGTCCAGGTTGGCCTCAGCTGCAGAATAGAAAATTGTAAGTCGAAAGCACAAAAAACACCTAACATGTTCCAATTGGTCTTCTTACATAAGACTTTAGGGCAGACTGAAAAGCCCTTTTTGTTAACCTTAAAACTACAATGTGGAAACATTCCAACATTCTATTCCACTTTCCAGCCTTTTCGTTTGAAATCATGTTGTTCCTGAAAAAACTGTACATGCTTCCACAATGCAATTTTGTGATCTATTAGGTTATTGACGTTTGAAAATTTTGCTATAGTCCCTCAGTTACCAAATGTAAAACAAATTAACTTGTAAGGACTTGATAGATAATTTATATAACTGGGATGCTAGAGTATTATGTAAAGAATGACATAGTACACAGATTTGGGCTCTCACTCTTGCTTATATAATTGGATGTATACCCAATCATCCAAGATTACCCAAGTATTTGTTCAGTCTCATTTATACACAAACTGTAGTTTTTATGTATCAAATCTTTTGATTCTTAAATTAATCATAACAAGGGTATTTGTCTTGTAAAAAAGTTTAAGGTATTTTCATCATTAGTGATGTTTTGTGCCAAAACAGCACCAAGTACCTACACACTTGGGTGTCCTTATGGGACTTGTTGTATATAAGCAACTTATACGAAGACTTGTTGGTCATATTTAGAAAAATTGAACAGAATTACGGGTGTGTGGACTCCAGCTAGTTGATTTAATGTACGTTGAGGCTAATTCATCTGGTTAATTGCAAGGCCGTTAAAGTTCAGTTCACCTCACTACCATGAGACCATATTCCTTTATCCTGTTTCATAGCATAATGACAGTGATTAGAGCGTGAATAAACACAATAATACAAATCTTATCTACTTTTATATTTGTGAGAACAGGAAAATAAGCTAACTGAAGAAAAAGAACAACTGGAAAAGCAGGTAAGTTTCTTTCTCAGATTCCCTTTGAAAATTGCAAACAAATTTCAGTTAAGGCATACATCTGCTTATCAGTATTGCTTATTTCACACATAAATTTTGCAATCCAAACACAAAAGCTGTTTGTTGTTGTGTCAAAACATACAAGCAGACGTTTTCATATGACTTTACAGTTCCTTTCAAATTTGCAAACAATTTTCAATGAACTCTACCATAAAGATTGAAACTTTTTCTAAAAAGATTACAAGCTGAAATAATCTACTTGCTAAATATTGACCAGAGAGTAAATACCATGTCTTACATCATTTAAGATCTTGTAAATATATAAAAACTAGCATCATTTTCTAGATCTGGTTTGCCTACATATTTATTTTCTATATCTTTTGATAGAAAACTGCTTAAAGCTCACATATATCCCTGCTAATCTGTAGCTTTTGATATTTAAATGTAGTTACATCTGTAGCAAAAATGAACAGATATTTGACTTACAGGTTGCATCAGCAGAGGGCAATGGTGTTGATGATGGAGGTGGGGGTCTTAACGACCTTGCAACTAACCAGATCAATTCACCTCAACTCATTACACTCCCCCTTTTCAACAGCTAACATCTGCACTTCCCAAATCAATACCACCAATAATCCAAATAAAGATATTGGATTCTGTAATCTCATTACAGATTCTTGTCATTTGATTCATATGCTTCTGCACCAACTGTGCTATAAAAGTTGTGTTACCAATTAATGTTTGGAAGAAAACTCAACCCATTTGATTATACTTAAAGACTCATCTCTTGTTGTGGTTATGTAATCCTTTTGTGTGGGTGTGGGTGGGTGGGGTGTGTTTGTAGGTGAATGTGTAATATGGAGATGTGGTGCCACCAGTAAAATCAATAGCTTCACCAAGAGGAAAGGTTTTTTTTTTTTTTTTTTAACTGATGTTTCAGTTTTAACCACTCACAAGAAGCAACCTGGCGGTCATATTTTATTGTAAGTTAAAAGTTCTGTTCTACTTTTCTGTGTAAATCTGAGCTGCAAATGGTGACCTCGATAACTTTGATTATCAGTCATGCAAGAGCTTCAAAATGAAGAAACCTTTTTTTTATTGTTACCTTTGGAATTCTCAAAAGACACATGGTGACATTTTAATATTAATCAAAGAAACTGTTATATATGTCCAGATATATGTTAGGTATTGTTTATATCTTGGATAAATAGTTACAGATAGTCATGATGTGGTATGATGTTTATCTTGTTAGGTGGAATTAGGTCTTATGAAAAAAAAATTGTTCTAAAAAGTTTTGTTGCATATTTAGATGACAATAAGAGCTATACTTTAACTAATAAATGATGTATTGTAATAATCATATGCATAGTAGAAGATTTTTTTTTTGGAAAGTAAATTTCATAAAAAACACAGCCTCGAGCGACCTCAAAAACAAGGACCCCCCGGCCAACAAACCAAATTACATACCGTTTAACGGATATTTACAACAATCACTCCAATCTATACTATCCACTTTAGATCTATGTTTAAACCAAAATACGACGTCATTTAAACGCTCTCCACCACTTCAATCGCCCTTCGCCACTTTGTATTGAAAATGCGATCATTCCGTTCAATCCAAATAGACCACATGTACAAAAAAACAATGCCACGGATGATGCGCCTGCCTTTTTTTGAGAATGGCTGGGTACTAGTAATCTCCATTAGGTCTGCAACATCAAATATAATTAATGGGTTTAAACGACACCAAGCCTCCACCCGGTTCCACACTTCGGCACTAAAGAAACACCCTGTGAATAAGTGAGTGTTCATTTCGACCACCGTGTTACACACATCGCATAAGTTGCTTTGAAGGATCACTTCCTTTTTTTGCAATTCAACTTTTGTAGGCAGCCTGTTTATAATAGCTCTCCAAACCATAATCTTAACTTTCAAAGGAGCCCAAACCTTCCAGCGCATTTTGACATGGCTGATATTTATCGGCTCTGTAGCCAGCAGTCTCTTGGCACTAGAGACCGAAAACATCCCGGACGAGCATGCTTCCATCTCCATTATCTTGACCACCTTTCCAATCAAAATTATAAATGTTGTCTAATAAATCAAACAACTCGGCAACTTCAGCAGAAGAAGATGGGGCTGACCTCCAATGCCACGATATATTTTTAACTCCATTAATAACCTTCATTCTCTCAGAAACCAACACCCCACTTGTGTTGCTCAAGTATGAATAAATTAGGATAACACATCCGAAGAGGTTCTGCACACAGCCAGGAGTCAGTCCAGAACCTGACCAAAGAGCCATCCCCCCATACCTTCGAAAAAGCTGACAAGATTAGTACCGCTCCCTATCTTTTTGCCACAAATCTTAGTGATTTGTTTCCAACATCCCTAGCGGAAACGGTACAAGGAAGAGGAAACCACGATCTACCACGGCCATGACACCCATAATCACTTTCTTCATAAACAATTGCATCCCGCTTTAAAACGCCACGCCCATTTAAGCAGGAGCGCGTCGTTTACAACCTCCATTTTAGATAATCCGAGACCACCCATATTCTTAGGGGTGGTTATGACATCCCAAGCCACCCATTGATCTTTTTATCCGTACTACAACCCGCCCAAAGAAAACGTCGCATAATCGCCTCGATGCTCTCTAAGACCGCCTTTGGAGCTTTATAAAGAGAGTAATAATAGATGGCAAATTCTCTAAGACGGATTTAATAAAGACCAAACGGCCACCCATGGATAGGTGTTTAACTGCCAACTCGCCAACCTATTCTTAATGGTATCAATCACCAAACTCCACTTATTGATTCTTGTCATTTTGCTCCAACTTTGATACCCAATAGACAAAGGGTAACACACACACCTTTCTACAACCCAACACATCCAACATACTCTACGCCTTCGTCTCCATCTTCTTCCGTTGCCAATCCCATATAAATTGAGACTTAAATGAATATTGAAATACAGAGTCCAACCCGAACATAATAAAAATTCGAAGAATACTGCCCGTGTGTTGAATATTCTCATAGAGACCATTCAACCATAATTAAGGCCGTCGTCACGCAAAGAAACGATGGATTAAAACCCCACAATGTCATCCGATAGAATAATGCCTTTAATAATTCCCATGTTAGCAGCCTTTTTCAACATCCAAGAAAGACACTCCATAACAATAAGAAATAAAAAAGGAGAAATCGGATCTCCTTGACGAATCCCTTTTTCACTTTTGAATTGGAAAGTCGGGGAGCCATTGACGAGCACCGAAGCATAAGCCGACTCAAGCACTCTGTAAGGATTCCTGAAGTCTGATGCAACCCAAAACAGCTCAAGTGTCTCAGCAAACATGCACTAAGTACTGAAGTGAAGAATGCTTCGGAAGTTTTACACAAAGCATTAGAAAATACTCTAAGTGTAAAATCTTCCGAAGCCAAGACCAATATCTTCCGAAGCCAAACATGAAGTCTTCCGAAGCTTCAGAGACAAAGTCTTCCGAAGCCTCATCCTATGAAGACAGATTTCTTCCGAAGACTTTTAGTACACATGCTTTATCTGATGTACTGTTCCATAAAGCACCTTTTCCGCTGCATCTCTGTAAAGTCACCAACTTACATGAGTTGGTGAAAAGGGTCATGCTTTTGGTAACTGTACATTGAGGTCTTGAGTCTGTAACTTTCCACTTTATGTACTTTATCCTTTTTGTATTGTAAAAGGATGTGAGCTATGGCATGTCATAGTCACAAGGTCAAAAGGCAGATATGCCTTTTGATCCTACAATTGATTTTGTTAGTGTCTAGTCAATTGTATCCAGCTGGCCTTCAAAGTATGGCCGGCTGTAGGTTGTAGTATAAGTATTTCAAGTTCTTGTATCTTTTCTTAATGCTTTGTAACACTTGTAAGAGAACTTGAGAAAGCAATATACTGCCTCCTTGAAACCCAACTCTCTTGTTCTGTCTCTTACTTACTTGTGTTCTTAGTATCATACTTGGTTACCCAGTTCACTGTTTGATTAGAGATTAGTTATTCTCCTCATTGTGTGATTGTGTTGTAATTGTGGTCAAGCCCTTAAACGGTCCTGCAATTGGTATCAGAGCTTTCCAGGCTCTTGATATAAGATCTAACCATCTTAAGATCCCTCACAACACACAAAAGCTAAACTCTTCAAATGGCTGCCATCTCTAAGACTGATATGGAGACTGGAACCATGAACAAATCCCCACTGATCACTCTTGATGATTTTGACACCTGGTGCATGAGGATGGAAGGCTTCATCAGGTCTCTTGATTCAAGAATGTGGGAATCTGTTGAGAATGGACCTTTCATACCCAGCACCCCCTCTGCTACTGGTGCTGGTATGATTCCTAAAGATGTGGCCAACTACTCAGATGAAGATAGAAAAAGAGTAGAAATTGATAGGAAGGCCATGACTGCTCTTCAGACTGCTCTCCCAAACTCTGTATACAGAGGCTTCAAGAAGTGCAAGACAGCCAAACAGCTGTGGGATGCACTGAAGCTGATGTATGAAGGCTCCTCTGAAGCCAAGGAGAACAAGAAAGATCTTCTGAAGCAGCAGTTTGAAAATTTCACCTTCAAGCAGGTGAGACCATGACTCAACAATACTTCAGGTATGTTGAGATTGTGGATACCCTAGTGGATGGAGGAGTTCCTCTTGAGAACAGGGACATTGTAAGGAAGTTCATGTCATCACTTCCTAGGCAATGGACACACTATTGTGTGGTGATCAAGAGGACTGAGAACCTTAAGACTCTTACTCTTACAGAGTTGTATGGGATTCTCAGTGGATACCAGATGGAGATGAACATGCAAGGTTCATCTGGCAACTCCAACAATCAAATGGGTTCAGCCCTTCATGTGGTTGAAAGGGACAGCATAGAACCTCAGCATCATCTCTTATGCTACCCTGACAACTCACAAAAGGGTCCTTTCATCACCTTCCCGGAGACACCAAGGGAGAACTTTACTCAAGGAAGCCCATTCCAAGAGACAAGTTCTTCTCAAGCCTTTGTGTCTGCAGATGAAAGCTGTGGGAATTATCTCTTCACTCTTGAAGACCTGGACTGTATCCATCCAGATGACCTGGAATACATGGAGATAGTTCAGCAGATGGCTCTCCTCACTCACAGAGCCAAGAAGTTCTACAAGAGGACAGGAAGAAGATTCCCAAGCAATGCTACCAGCAGCAAGTTTGGGCTGGATAAAAGCAAAGTTAAGTGTTACAACTGTAACCTTATGGGTCACTTTGCCAGGGAGTGTAAGGCACCTAAAACAAATGGGGGCCAAACACAACCCAGACCAAACTTTGCTGACAAAGCTCCTCAAGCTGAGAAGACAAAGCAACATGCTGCTGTTGCTGTTGAAGAAGGAGGCTTTGACTGGAGTTTTCAGGTGGAGGATGCTTCTCCAAACCAAGCACTGATGGCTGACCATGATGAAGCCAAGGTATTGGAACATCTTTGCTCCCCTGAATGCATTGCTAAAGTAAATAGATACAGGTCCTATAACCTAGAGATGAGATCTGATCTTGAGTCATTAAACATATTAAAATCTGATTTTAGAAAGTCTGAAAATGATTACAAGTTAAAGATAGAAGACTTGGAGAAAACCATTTCAGTACTAAAACATGAACATACAGATTTCAGAACTCAGATCCAAGATCTCATCACTAAGTTAACTGAGTGCCAGGCTGAGCTTGTGATCAGCAAAGCCAAGGCAGAGAAAAGTGTTCTTGAAGAAGAGACCTTCAAGAACATGATATCCTCATCCCTGCACAACAAAGTTTGTTATCAAAACAGACAGGGACTAGGATCAAATGAGATAGCTCCTCCACACACAATCTTGTCTGTAAGATCTCCTAGGTGTGGAACTTGTGAAGATGAGCTTCCTCTCATAGATCCTGTAAGTGAGGATGATGAAGAAGTGATAGTGAAGAATTCCTCTGAGAAGAGTGAAGAAGAGGATTCTCCAAGGGCCACTATCCTTCTGAGGAGAAGAAATCAACTGGGATGACCAAGTCCAAAAGAAAGAACTTGATCAGAAAGAGCAAAAGAAAGGCAAAGAAGGCTCAAGAAATCAAGGCTACTTTTGATGCTAAGCAGAAACAAGTTTTTATCTCTGCAGGTTTCAAAGTAGTAAGGACTGAAGACATCAACCAAGACTCCTTAGCTAAGAGTCATGGTTCTTGTTCAAATCATCTCAGTACCAAGAAGAAGACTGATTTGCTGTGTACCACTGCTGCACAGCCTGGACCATCAAACTCCAAGAACAGTTCACAGCCCAAGGAACTGTCTCAGCATCTACCAAGATGAAGATGGAGAGGGGATGTGACCAAAGTCAGTCTTGTTCTCAAAGGGAGACTTCTTTGAAGAAGAAAATGTTATGTGTCATGTGTGAAAGTACTTCTCACATTGCTAAGGATTGCCCATACAATCCTAAAAGTACTGTCCACATGACTAAAACAAAGACTTCAAAGAGTCTCAAGAAATCTCAAGCTTCGGAAGGAAAGTCTGTTTCCTTCGGAAGCTCCAAATCAAAGAAGGAGGTAAGTGGAAAATTACCTTCGGAAGCAAAGTTGGTCTCGGAAGAAAGGAATTCTTCCGAAGCACTAAAGTCTGCTGCAGTGACTGTAGACTCTTCCGAAGGATCAGTCATCAAAACTTATGAAGTTCTAAAAGCTTCTAAGGTTTTGAAGGTCAAGTCCAAGACTCCAAAGGTGGTGTGGAAGTCTAAGAAAGACCAAATGACTGAGGTTTCTCCATCAACAACAGCTGAAGATCCCTATAGTACAACCATAGGATCTATTACTGTTGCATTACCTTCTTTTACTGTTAATGAGCCCAAGACAAGTAAGGCTTGGGTTTCAAAATGTAACTAATCATCTTCTCTGTGCAGGAACAGCTCAAGACCAACAGGAATGTTTGGATAATTGACAGTGGCTGTTCCAGGCACATGACTGGCAATAGGTCTCTACTCCACAATTTTGAGAGGATTGATGGAGGACCAGTTGCTTTTGGAGGAGATGAAGGTGGTTACATTTCTGGAAGGGGCAAGGTCACAAATGGTAAGCTCAGCATTGAGAAGGTAAACTTTGTCAAGGAGCTTGGGTACAATCTTCTGAGTGTATCCCAATTTTGTGATCAGAGTCATAACATGCTCTTTACTGAGCATGAGTGCATTGTTCTCAAACCTGGTGTGGTCATTCCTCATGAGCATATCCTGCTCAGAGCCCCCAGGAAAGGGAACATGTACAAGATGGATTTGCAAGAAACATCTCCCTCAGGAGAAGTTTCATGCTTTCTATCTAAAGCAAATAGTGATGAGTCTTTCCTATGGCATAAAAGAATGTGCCATGTAAACTTTAAGAACATGAATAAATTAATTAAACATGATTGGTAACTGGAATGCCAAAGAAAGAGTTTACTAGTGATGATCATTGTGTGGCATGCCTGAAAGGGAAGCAACACAAAGTATCTCACAAGCCTAAGGAAAAGAACTCCATCACTACTCCCCTACACTTGTTACATATGGATCTCTTTGGCCCCACCAGTGTAATGAGTTTAGGAAGGACCTCTTACTGTCTGGTGATCACAGATGATTTTACAAGATTCACTTGGGTCTTCTTCCTTAGAACTAAGGATGAAACCCCTGAGATTCTGAAGAATTTCATCTTAAAAGTTGAGAATCAATGTGATCACAAGGTCAAAACCATAAGATGTGATCAAGGAACTGAATTCAAGAACCAAATCCTTGATGCATTTTGTGATGAAAAAGGTATTACAAGACAATATAGTGCTCCCAGGACTCCTCAGCAAAATGGAGTTGCTGAAAGGAGAAACAGGACACTTATTGAAGCTGCAAGAACTATGTTGTCTGACTCTAAACTGCCTATCACCTTCTGGGCAGAGGCAGTTACTGCTTGCTATGTGCAAAACAGAGTTTTAGTAGTTAAGACACATGGTAAGACTCCTTATGAACTTTGGCACAAGAGGAAACCTTTCATTGGTTTTCTCAGGTCATTTGGATGTCCCTGCACCATCTTGAATACCAAAGATCAAATTGCCAAGTTTGCTGAGAAATCAGATGATGGACATTTCATTGGATACTCTTCTCAAGCTAAAGCTTATAGAGTATACAATCTCAGAACTAGAATTGTTGAGGAGTCAGCCAATGTGACTTTCAATGAGCACACTCCCTGTGTGGCTGGTTCTGGTCCGGATTGGCTGTTTGATCTTGATTTAGTTACCAACTGTTTTAACAAATCTTGTGAGCATGTTTCAGGATCTGCAGAAAATCTAAATACAGGTGATCCTGATCCAAGATTTGAGCTAGGAAGATCTTCAACTCATACATCTTCAGCTCCAGTTGGAACTACTTCAGCAAATGAGGTTTCTATCAGCACAACAATGACAAATTCAGCTGATACATCTGGCATGCCTTCAAATTCCAGCTCAGAGGCCTCTCAACCAGATAAAGAACCTCACTTGTAGAAGACAACAATGGTGATGGTGATAGTGATCAGGAATTCCTTGATGCTAATAACCACACCATAGATGACAACATCAATGATGTCTCACACTCATTGGATCAAGTTAATCTTGATAAGTGTGATAATGTGGAGGGTGAATCTTCAGGACCAGATTTAAATTTCTCAAATTTAGATCTTTCCCAGCAACTTGCTGTGATCCCTCAGCTAAGGATCCACAAGTCTCACCCCACCACAAACATCATTGGAGATGTTGTCACAGGGGTAAGAACAAGAGGACAAACCCATGAAGCAAATGTTTGTCTTCACTCTTGTTTCTTATCTCAGATAGAGCCCAAGAAAGTTGATGAAGCTCTAAAGGATGGAAGTTGGGTTGAAGCTATGCAACAAGAGCTGCTTCAATTCAAAAGGCAGAAAGTTTGGAACCTTTGTCCTCTTCCTCATGGGAAGACTACCATTGGAACCAAATGGGTTTTTAGAAACAAGAAGGATGATAGGGGAATCATCATCAAGAACAAGGCAAGACTAGTTGTTCAAGGATACACACAAGAAGAAGGGATTGACTACACTGATGTCTTTGCTCCTGTAGCAAGACTAGAAGCTGTTAGGATATTCCTGGCATTTGCTGCATCCAAGAACTTCAAGGTCTACCAACTTGATGTAAAGTGTGCTTTCTTATATGGAGTGATTGATGAGGAGGTTTATGTCAAACAGCCACCTGGTTTTGTAGACCCTGATCATCCTGATTATGTCTGCAAGCTTGACAAAGCTCTTTATGGGCTGCATCAGGCACCCAGGAAGTGGTATGAGACACTATCTAAGTATCTCTGCAAGCATGGATACAGAAGAGGTACTATAGATGGAACCCTCTTCATCAAAGGACAGGGAAATGACTTATTGCTGGTTCAAGTATATGTTGATGACATCATCTTTGGTTCAACTAATCCAAAGCTCTGCAAAGACTTTGAGAAGCTGATGAAGGACAGATTTGAGATGAGTTCAATGGGAGAACTCAACTTCTTTCTGGGAATTCAAGTGAAGCAAGTTGAAGATGGCATCTTCATAAGTCAGTCAAAGTATGTTCAAGACATACTCAAGAGGTTCAATATGACTGATTGTAAGATTGCTAAGACACCCATAGCCAGAAACCACTCCCTTGGTCCAGATCTTGAGGGGGAGTGTGTAGATGAACACTTATACAGGGCTATGATTGGGTCTCTTATGTATCTTACAGCTAGCAGGCCTGATATCATGTTTGCTACATGTATTTGTGCAAGATATCAAGCCAACCCTAAGATGTCTCACTTAATCACTGTGAAAAGGATTTTAAGATACCTCAAAGGTGCTTCAACACTTGGTCTATGGTATCCAAAGAATCCAAATTTCAATCTGTATGCCTATACAGACAGTGATTATGGTGGTTGCAATATGACTGCAAAGTCTACATCTGGGGGATGTCAATTCCTTGGTGGAAGGGTGGTCTCATGGCAATGCAAGAAACAATCCTGTGTGTCTGCATCAACTGCTGAGGCTGAATACATTGCTGCTGCAAGCTGCTGTGCTCAAGTGCTTTGGATTCAAAATCAGATGCTGGACTATGGATTTAACTTCAAGGAGACTCCTATCCACATAGACAACAATAGTGCTATCTCTATCACTGAGAACCCTGTGCAGCACTCAAGGACCAAACACATCAACATCAGGTATCATTTAATAAGAGATAACTATGAAAAAGGATTAATTAAACTAGTCAAAGTTCATACAGATGAACAATATGCTGATCTGTTCACCAAAGCTTTTGATGAACAGAGATTTAAGTATCTGATATCAGCTATTGGGATGATTAACTTTGAGTAGACTTTTTTTAAAACTAATTCTAATTATTTCTTCTTAAAATATGTGTGTCCTAAGTTGTCTAGTTCATCACTTTCATAAGCTCATGTTTTCTTTGGATGTAAAATTCTTTTTGAAGACTTTCCTTAGATTCTTGAAAATTTCTGATACTTCGGAAGATAAGATTTTATCTTCGGAAGAAAAACATGTCTTTAAAATAAATAACTGTCTAAGAGATTTTACCTTCGGAAGAAGTAAAGATTCATCTTCCGAAGCTTAAAATTTTATCTCAGACACTTATCTATTTTCAAGAACCTTTTCCTTCCGAAGCAAAATTAACCTTCGGAAGCTTTGTTTATTCATACAAAGCATTCAAAGGTTTATTTCTCTTCCGAAGCATAAATTATCAAGACTCTCAGGAAAATCTTCCGAAGCCATTTTAGCTTCGGAAGCTTTTTAAATCAAAACTTCCGAAGACAAATAAACTTCGGAAGCTTTTCGAATTCCAAGAAAACTACTTTTTGAGCAAAAGTAAACTACTTTTTCAGAGGTGGGACCGACTTTCGGATTTCAAAGTTTATCCTCTTTCATTAACTTTGGTTCAAATCCCTTTTCATATAAATACCCAACGGTTCCCCCTCTTTCCCACTATCTTCCTCAATTCTACTGTTTCTCTAACCTAATTCTCTAAACCGCCTTTGCTTTCTACCTTTCTTCACCCTTAAGCTTCTAAAATGGCCAACCTTAACCGCAGAAACAACCCTGATTTCTCCATGCAACTACACAGGCAACATAATCAAGTTGCTCTGTTAAGCTCTGAGAAAGATGCAAGTTTCTCAGAGATTTGCCAATTCTTGACTCTATCTAACTACTTCACCTCCCTGACCATTGATCCTCCTCTATATGAGGATCAGTTGCTTGAATTCTGGAAGACCTGCCAAGAGGTCATTATGGATGGGGAGAAGGCACTGTCTGCCACAGTGCAGGGAAGGACAGTCTTCATCACTCCGGCCATCATTAACCAACATCTACAGCTGGATGATGAAGAAGGTGAGGTGTCCTTCCAAAAGAAGCTGTAAATCATTCTTTTGAGCAGATGGGCTATGAAGGAGATTTCTCTGTAAAGACCTTTAGGAAAGGGAAGGTCTCATCCCAATGGAAATTCCTGCTCCATGTGGTTATCCACAGCTTGTCAAACAAGCATGGTGGATGGGACCAGATTCCTGAGGATCTCTCCTTCATTGTTCATGGAATGGTTCAAGGGGTCAAGTTCAGGTATTCACAATTTGTATATACTAATTTACTTGCAAACTTAGACTCCTTAGAGTATTACATGTTTCCTAGATATGTTCAACACATTCTCAACTGTGAACTGGGCTCACAGTTGAGGGAAACAGGTAATATTCTTAAATTGGGACAGATGAAGCCCGGCATCTTTAAAATAATGAAGAAGCCAACTGTAGGCTTCTCTGGGGTAGAAACAGCCCTAGTCCCAAAAATGTTAGAGCTCATTGCTCAAGGTGACAACCTAGCAACACAAGCTAGTGTTGAACCCACACCTCTTTTGTCCCTACCATTAAAAAGACCAGAAATCACCCTCACCTACCAAAGAAAATCCAAACGAACCCCTGCTCAGACTATTGAGTCTGTGCAGGCCCCCAAATACTCAACCTTACAGGAAGAAGTGGACACTAGAGCTCCCACTTCTCCTGAGGAGCAAACCACTCCCATTACTTCACCTATCAGGGCTGAGGTTCCTCAAGCTCACCCTGATGAGCTCAATAGCCCAACAACCTTAAGCCTTCACTCTGAGTCTCAACACTCAAGTGGACAACCTTCAGGGGACAGCTACCATCCCCAGCCTTTGGATCTCAACCAACCAATTCCCAACCTATCCTTTTACACTGATGAAGACTTAGGATTCAGTGAGTACCATGAGTCTCTCTTCTCCTCCCCTACTCAAAGAGAGATGAGTACCTCTGACTCTCCTCAGTCTATCCCCCATCAGTCACCTGTTACTGAGGTGGACACTTCTGAACCTGTTCAGGATGTCCATATGGAAGAGGCTCTCACTTTTGAAAGTGATTACATCATTAAGACCTCAACCATGGCAACTCAGCCCATTGGCATCTCAACTGAGGCTGCCAGTGAGCAGAGGAAAACCAGCAGCCAAGAAACTCAAGCTGGTGGTGAGAGAGAGGACTTTGGTCCAATCATCTCATCCCCCAATGAATCTTCTGATGAAGATGAGGGGAATTTGAGGCTAAAGGTGCAAAAACTGTCAAAAACATGCACCTATTTAGTCTCTAAGGTTAGTCACTTGGAATCTCAGTGACTACCTTACAAAACAGGGTCAATGATCAGCAACTCCAGATTTCATATCTGCAGGAAAAACTAGCTGGGAGACCTTTAAGGAGAGCTCAACCAGGAACACAAGAACCTGTGGAAGTGATTGACTTATCCTCCAGCTCACCTATGCAAGTGGGTGATGCTACCAAAAAGGGGGAGAAAGTTGTTACAACCACAGAACCTGGGAGTTCTTCAGAGAGAATGGACATAGAGGACTCACCATCCTCACTTGCTGTTGTGCATTCTCAGCAACTTCCTCAAGTTCACATTAATGTGGACTCTATAGACTCTCTCATCAGGAGTCTATTTGAGGAAGGCATACCAAGGGCTGTCTCATCTCCACCACTGGGAACTAACAATCAAATCATAAGGTGGAGGTATGATGATGACAGAAGAGCCCTCATACTTCAAAGAGTTCAAGGCCAACAAGAAGTTTTTCAATTCCAAAGCCTGAGCTTCTATGAAAGACTGGATTTAGTCAACCTACCACTTGTCAATCCAAGCAATTCAAGACAAGCTGATAGGCTGGCTCAAAGAATCCAAGACAGGATCATGGCAGAGTTCTCTCTAAGAAGGAGACTTAGGGAATCAGGCAATGTCATCGGTCAACTGGATGTTGAGGTGGACCCTAAGATTAGTTTCATAGGGGAAACCTTGACTGAAGGCCCAGTGACAGAACCTGAGACCCCTGTCTCATCATCAACAACTGCTGCTGAGGTCCAAACTCCAACTGAGACACCTGCTGGTGAAGGTGTTTCTCAGCCTCTCTCTGGCCAGAGCATGGAAGCTACTCCAAGCAATGAAGGCCAAGCCTCAATCCTCCCTGAGTCACAAAGGTCTGTTGGTGACAAAGGGAAAAGGATAATGACTCCTGAGGAAATTGAGGAGGAAGAGAGAGAGAGGAAAAGGAGACTAAGGGGAGAAAGTTCCACTGGGTCATCTAGCTTCATGCAAGCTGCAATCAGGGCTGCCCCCAGACCAAATACTCAGGATGATGAGTTAAGGGCAGTCAGGATACTTACTTACAGACCAGGAACTATGATATTGATGAGATCATCTCCCTCCCCTTAGAAGAACTGAATGAACTGGCTGACAGAGAAGTGTCAAGAGAGTTGAAGGAGAAAGAGGATGCAATGATACTTCTCCAACTCAAAGAGGAGAAGAGACAGAAAAGACTATACAAGCATGCTCCTACTCTCTCACCAGTTCAAGAAAGTCCTGCACAAGAAGATGTGGCTCCACAAGAACCTCAGGTAGATAAAGAGGAAGATAGGATCAAATGATCAACTACCTGAGTGCCACAGGCTTCTATCAGGCAGATGCACTTCTCCCTTTATCCTATGACTTCATTGAGTTTGAGTATTAAAGCAACTTGAACTTGAGCTAGTCAAGGAAAGAAAGACAACCAAAAGGAAACTAAGGGAAGAAGCTGCAAAGTCAAGGGCCACCATTCAAAAGAATGCAAAGAAGTCTGCTGACAGACAAAGAATGGTGAGCTTCTTGAAGCTGTATGGATTCTCCGGAAGGAGACTTGGCCCCATGTCTCTATCCACTATGGATGAGCATATTAGGGTGATCAAGCAGAAGATTAAGAGTGGAGAACTTATTGACTTGCACTCTCTTCCAAGTCAAGTCCCACCTGAAGTGGAGGTCAAGTTTGAGCAACCAGAGACACCTCAACCAGCACCTCCAGCTGAGCCCCAGCAAGCTTCATCTTCTGATCCTAGGCAGGGTCAAACTCCCTCTCCTTCTGAACCTGTGAGGGAGGAACACCCAACTGAGAAAGACACTGATGATCAACATGGTGCTGCAGACCAGTCTTCTCAGTTAAAGACAACCAAGAGGAAGAAGAGGATGGCTTCTAAACCAAAGACAAAGAAGAAGAAGCCAAAGTCATCTACCTCTGCACCTCAGGCTGAATCAGATCAACCTGAGGAAGTGCATGATGAGGCAGCCCAATCAACTCCTATTCAAGTGGCTCCTCTAACTAGTGAGACACCCATCTTATCCTGGACATACTCTACCAATCCAGAGAGATGGACTGTTATAAGAGATCAAGGTGTTGAGAATGTCTACTCATGGCAAGACATAATCAACTTACCTCTGCATGATCTCTTTGAGATGAGAAGATACTATGAAAGTCTTGATGATCCTGACCATCTCATGAAGAAAGGAATGGTCCTGATTGTACTGAAGACTACCAACATTTGAAGATCTTCTAAGTGTTTTGGTAGCATCAGCCTAGGGGGAGTTTGTAAGGATTCCTGAAGTCTGATGCAACCCAAAACAGCTTAAGTGTCTCAGCAAACATGCACTAAGTACTGAAGTGAAGAATGCTTCGGAAGTTTTACACAAAGCATTAGAAAATACTCTAAGTGTAAAATCTTCCGAAGCCAAGACCAATATCTTCCGAAGCCAAACATGAAGTCTTCCGAAGCTTCAGAGACAAAGTCTTCCGAAGCCTCATCCTATGAAGACAGATTTCTTCCGAAGACTTTTAGTACACATGCTTTATCTGATGTACTGTTCCATAAAGCACCTTTTCCGCTGCATCTCTGTAAAGTCACCAACTTACATGAGTTGGTGAAAAGGGTCATGCTTTTGGTAACTGTACATTGAGGTCTTGAGTCTGTAACTTTCCACTTTATGTACTTTATCCTTTTTGTATTGTAAAAGGATGTGAGCTATGGCATGTCATAGTCACAAGGTCAAAAGGCAGATATGCCTTTTGATCCTACAATTGATTTTGTTAGTGTCTAGTCAATTGTATCCAGCTGGCCTTCAAAGTATGGCCGGCTGTAGGTTGTAGTATAAGTATTTCAAGTTCTTGTATCTTTTCTTAATGCTTTGTAACACTTGTAAGAGAACTTGAGAAAGCAATATACTGCCTCCTTGAAACCCAACTCTCTTGTTCTGTCTCTTTACTTACTTGTGTTCTTAGCATCATACTTGGTTACCCAGTTCACTGTTTGATTAGAGATTAGTTATTCTCCTCATTGTGTGATTGTGTTGTAATTGTGGTCAAGCCCTTAAACGGTCCTGCACACTCCATTTGCTCCAACGTCAGGGAACCCATCTGAGAAAGTAAAGACAACAAAAAATCGCCAATTAACATTGTCATAAGCCTTCTCAAAATCAATCTTTAGGATATAAGCCTTTTTCTTCTTCTTTTTAAGCACTCCAACACTCATTAATCACCAGCGGCCCATCCAAAATAAAGCGCTCACAAAGAAAAGCAGATTGATTCTCTGAAATAAGTTTACCCATCACCTTCTTGAGACGATTAGCAAGGACTTTAGACACAACCTTACTAATAGCCCCAATCAGAGTAATGGGTCTGTAGTCTTTGAGACCCACAGGCGACTTCACTTTGGGGATCAAAGATATGAAGGCCGAACCGCATCCATGGCTTATAGAACCTGTGTCATGAAAATAAGATAGAATACTGTGAAAGTCTCCTGCAAAAACATCCCCAAAAATGTTTAAAAACCCGAAATTGAAACCATCGGGGCCAGGGGCCTTATTAGACCCACAACCAAAAACTGCTTCTTTAATCTCCTGCAAAGAAAAAGTGGCAGTCAACACCGTCACCATCTTGGTTGCTTAGACGGCATATGTCATCGCACAATATATGTTGTTTTATTAATTAATTAATTCCCGAATTCGAAGATTTAGCGGATCGGGATTATCCTTGAACAAGTAGGTTCATGGAGATAAGATAGGGAAGAGATAGAATCCTATTTTATTGCTTGTAAAAGTCAAGATGTTTATCTTGTTAGGATTAGTAGATCCAACATTATAAATAGAGGGCTTAGCATAGGGTTTTTGTATCACAAAAATTCTAATAAAGGTTTTGAGTGAGTTTCCTTTTCATTGTGTGTTTATATCAATTCTTAACTTGAATTGGTATCAGAGCCATTCAAGAACCTGTGTTTGTCATTAAAGTTTGAAGGAATTCAAGAAGCAACCTATCTCCGATCAAGGAAGAAGACCGAGATCGAAGAATAAAGAGGCTTTCGTTGAAGCCTTTAGTTGGAACTCCTTATTCACTTGGATCTCGTTTCAAGACGGAAGCCGGTCCAGAAAATTCACCGCTGATCACCTATAGTAGAAAGAAAACACCAAAAAACCATGGGAGATCAAGGTGGAAATCGCGTGGGTGGCAAGGACGGATCTACTCCTTCTCTTCAATGTCCAATGCTGAATGCCACAAATTACAATTCATGGGCAATCCGTATCAAGGCCATCTTCAAAGTACATGGGTTAGTCGAGGCTATCGAACCGCCACCGGGAACCAAGGCAGAAGCAAAGAAAGATGACATGGCTGTGGCCTTGTTGTTCCAAGCAATACCGGAAGACCTTCTCCTTCAAGTATCTCAACATAAAACTGCTGAACTTGTGTGGAATGCACTAAAAACACGTTTTGTCGGGGCTGAAAGGGTTAGACAAGCACGGGCTGAAACGCTTCAAGCAGAATTCGAATCACTAAAGATGAGAGACGGGGAAAGTATTGATGATTTTGCCGGCAAGATAAGTCAAATTGTCTCTAAGGCCACTACCCTTGGAACCACGTTTGAAGACAGAAGACTTGTAAGAAAACTCCTTGGAGCGGTACCGGCAAAGTTTATCTCAATTGTTGCTTCGATTGAACAATTTGCGGATCTAAAAGTAATGACTTTTCAAGAGGCTGTTGGAAGACTTAAGGCATTTGAAGAAAGGGTGAAAGGTGGAGACTCTGCTGCAGAGAATCAAGCTAAATTACTCTACCATCAAGTCGAATCCTCTAAGTCCAGTAGCCAAGAATCTAACCGAAGCCGTGGAAAGGGCCATTATCAAAATCGAAATCAAGGTGCAAATCGGTCTAATAACCGCGACAATGGCAAAGGGCGTTTCAACAAAGATGGTTCGCAAAACAAATCTGAAGAGCGATCTAAAGGGAAAGGGAAGGACAGGTCCAAGGTACAATGTTGGCGTTGTGATCAATACGGGCACTTTGCGTCTTCATGCCCGGAACGAAAACAAAGACAAGAGGAATCGAATTTTGTGGAAACACAAGACAGTGATCCTGCCATGTATATGGCTGAAGTGCATGAGGTATGTCTGAATGAAAAAAGGGTGTTTCCAAAACACCTTAAATCCGAGGAAGGGCTCTGGTACTTGGATAACGGGGCAAGCAACCATATGACGGGGAACCTCACATACTTCTCTGAACTTAATGATAGTATACCAGGAAAAGTTCGTTTCGGGGATGGATCATGTGTGGCCATAAAAGGGAAGGGCTCAATGCTACTCGAAAGCAATACCGGAGAACAAAGGTTACTAATGGATATTTTTTATATTCCAGAACTTCAAAGTAATATAATAAGTCTAGGACAAATGACCGAGTTGGGTTGCAAAATTATGATTGAAGAAGACTATTTGCATCTATATGATAAAGGGGGAAAGCTACTGATAAATGTCAAACGAAGCAAAAACCGATTATATAAAATGAAGCTTAAAATAGGAAGCCCGGTGTGCCTTCAAGCAAGCCTTAATGACCAAGCATGGCGGTGGCATGCAAGGCTTGGACACGTCGGATTTGATTCGCTAAACCACATGAGCAAGAAGGCTATGGTGGATGGGCTACCTTCATTCGACCGACAAAATCGTCTATGTGATTCATGCTTAGTTGGCAAGCAAGCAAGAACTCCTTTTCCCGAACATGCAAAATTTCGAGCAACTAAAAGATTAGAGTTGATACATGGTGATCTTTGTGGCCCGGTCTCGCCTACTACACTAGGAGGAAATCGGTATGTGTTTGTTCTCATCGATGATTATAGTAGATATATGTGGGTATCTCTTTTAAAATCAAAGGATGAAAGCTTTAATGTTTTTAAAGTCTTTGTTGCACAAGTTGAATTAGAAACAGGGACAAAAATCAAGACCCTCCGAACTGATCGTGGAGGAGAGTTTAACTCCAAGAGTTTTCTTCAATTTTGTGAAGAAAAAGGAATTAAAAGGCATCTTACTGCACCCCACTCACCGCAACAAAACGGAATAGTCGAACGACGAAATCGAACCATAATGGAGATGACTCGAAGCCTGCTTAAGGCTATGAATGTGCCACAAGTTATGTGGGGAGAAGGTGTGATGCACTCCACGTATATATTGAATCGTGTTGTAACCCGAGCCTTAAACGACAAAACCCCGTATGAAGTTTATAAAGAAAAGAAACCAAGTGTGGCACACATTAGAGTATTTGGTTGTGTTGTTTATGCAAAAAACACATCTCCTCAATTAAAGAAACTTGACGATCGATCAAGGAAGCTTGTCCACTTTGGGTGCGAACCGGGAGCAAAAGCATATCGTCTTTTTGATCCTCAAAGTCGAAGGATCATCATAAGCCGGGACGTAAAGTTTAAAGAGGAAGAAAGCTGGGATTGGTCTGCATTTATATCTCAAAGTAGTCTACAAGGTGCTAAGTATGAAAGTTTTGTAATACCAAGTCAAAACTTTGAGACTAACCCTCTAGAAACAAACTCAGACAATGAAGACAGTGGTGTTTTTGAAGACATGGAGCTGCCCTTTCATGTGCACGGATCAAACAGCTCTAGAACAGAATTGGGCCCCTCAAACTCTCCTCAAATCTCGACCCGAAACTCAGCCCATAATTCACCTCAAAACAGCATCCAAAATGAAGAAGAAGTCAGGCTTAGACGCTCCGATAGAGTCCCAGTTACACCAGTAAGATACAATGATTATGTTATGAGTTCCCGAGTCACAATTGAAGACCTCATGATCACAGAAGAGGAAGAACCAAATTCGTTTGAAGAAGCTAAATCAAGTAAAGAATGGATGAAGGCTATGAAAGATGAATTGGACTCGATTAATAAGAACAAAACATGGTATCTTACTGACTTACCTCAACATACAAAACCGGTTGGGCTAAAATGGGTTTTTAAGTTGAAGAGAAACCCAGATGGAACTGTTAATAAGCACAAAGCTAGGCTCGTAGCCAAAGGATATGTACAACAGTTTGGGATCGATTATGACGAGGTGTTTGCACCCGTAGCTCGAATTGAAACTATACGACTTTTAATGGCGTTATCCGCAAGTGAAGGGTGGGAGCTCCATCATCTCGATGTGAAATCGGCCTTTCTTCACGGAGAACTAAAGGAAAGTGTGTATGTCGAGCAACCAGTCGGTTTTGTCAAAAAGGATGATGAAGGCAAAGTTTACAAGTTAGTGAAAGCCCTTTACGGGCTGAAACAAGCCCCAAGGGCGTGGAATACCAAACTCGATAGCATTCTAAAAAGTCTCAATCTTCAAAGATGTGCTCATGAACAAGCCGTGTACACAAAAAAATCAAGAAATACCATACTAATTGTTGCAATTTATGTTGATGATCTTTTTGTAACAGGTTCAAACAAGGAAGAAGTGAATAACTTCAAGAAACAAATGGAGCAGAACTTTGAAATGAGCAACCTTGGAACACTCTCCTATTATTTAGGAATCGAGGTAGCACAAGGACTAGATGGAATATCGATCAAACAAGAAGCGTATGCAACAAAAGTGTTGAAGAAAGCTGGAATGATTGATTGTAATCCTACTCAATACCCCATGGAACCCGGATTGAAATTAACGAAAGATGAAAACGGGAAAAGTGTCGATGCAACGAAATACCGGAGCCTAGTTGGGTGTCTTCGATATCTGTTGCACACTCGACCCGATTTGTCCTACTCTGTCGGAATATTGAGCCGATACATGCAAGATCCTAAAGAGTCTCATATGGCTGCCATAAAGCAAGTAATGAGATATGTAAAAGGAACCATGAGTCTCGGCCTCCACTTCCCACGATCAAACTCAAAAAGGTTGGTGGGTTATAGCGATAGCTCACATAGAGTTGATGACGAAGACGGAAGAAGTACAACCGGTCACATCTTCTATTATGGTGAGTCCCCAATAACGTGGTGTTCTCAAAAGCAAAATTCTGTTGCACTCTCTTCATGTGAAGCGGAATTTATGGCTGCAACCGCCGCTGCATGTCAAGCTATTTGGTTGCAAGAATTACTAAAGGAGATAACCGGAAGACCACTACAAACCGTTCGGTTAATGGTGGATAATGTCTCGGCGATAGCTTTAATGAAGAATCCCGTTTTCCACGGGAGAAGCAAGCATATACATAGGCGCTATCATTACATAAGAGAATGCATTGAAGACGGGAAAATTGAAGTTGAACACATAAGCGGGGATAAACAAAAAGCAGACATTTTAACAAAGGCACTTCCTCGAATAAAGTTTAAGGAGATGCGGGTATTGTTAGGAGTCAAAGATCCACTAATTTCGATTCGGAAATTAGGGGGGTGATTGTTGTTTTATTAATTAATTAATTCCCGAATTCGAAGATTTAGCGGATCGGGATTATCCTTGAACAAGTAGGTTCATGGAGATAAGATAGGGAAGAGATAGAATCCTATTTTATTGCTTGTAAAAGTCAAGATGTTTATCTTGTTAGGATTAGTAGATCCAACATTATAAATAGAGGGCTTAGCATAGGGTTTTTGTATCACAAAAATTCTAATAAAGGTTTTGAGTGAGTTTCCTTTTCATTGTGTGTTTATATCAATTCTTAACTTGAATATAGAAGGCCGAACCGGAGTATGCTCTTTAAAATGACCCGAAAAAATTTTAAAACCTCCTTCTTCACTAAGGCCGGCTTGGAAATCCAATCTCCTCTAATCTCCAACCCATGTATCGTATTTCTAGCCTTCCGCCCATTCACCACACTATGGAAAAAACTGGTGTTCTCATCCCCCAAAGAAACCCACTTAACTCTAGATTTTTGTCTCATGTCACGATTTTTAAAATTCTCAATTTCTTGAATACTTTTTAAGCATTCAGTCCACACCCATAAATCTGTCTCATCCAACTCTTTCTCCTCCATAAGTCTTTCCATGTCCTCTTTTTCTTTGACCAAGCGACATTCTTCTTCTTTCTCTCTATTTCTACAATTCGTAACCCACTTCTTTATTTTCACCCGAAGATATTCTAATTTTTTAATAAAATTCACATCTGGCGGCTCCATATTAGACCACTCCATTAAAACAGATTTGATGAGATCTTCACAACCTGGTCTATTCAGCCAAGAGTCAAACCACCTAAATGGTTTTGGACCAAAATTGGTATCAATCAAAGTTAAACTTAATGGAGCATGATCAGAATGTTCTCTATTAAGAGCTCTCACACAAGCCGATGGCCATTTGTTGAAAATACTATCACATACAAAGATCCTGTCAATTCTACTCATCTTACAAACCCCTTGTCTATTGACCAAATAAGTATATTTCATACCTTTTATTTTGTGGAGCATAAACGTTCACTATATTAAGACGAGTCAAACAATCTTTAGTAAGACCAGAAATCATCAAAAAATTATCATCTTTTATCACCATATCCTTCATAAAAAATTTCGGGTCCCATATACTCAATAAACCCCCCGAATTTCCAATAGAATCGACCTTCTCAAACTCACAACCTTGACCACCCCAAATTCTGGAAACGACACTGGAGTCTATGCTGTTAGACATAGTCTCCTGTATCCCAATAAAAGAAACACCCAAATCGGCTTTTAAGGTCTTAACCCAACCGGCTTTACTATCAAACCCCTAACATTAATGGACAAACAATTCATTTATTAAGTCAACCTTTTTTTATTAAGGTTTTATGATGATGTAAATATTTAATGTCACTCGTGATATATTAACGGCAGTAAAACTAAAAGAAATAGCTTCACCAAGAGGAAACGTCCATGTGGTTTTAGCCACCCAAAAGTCAAAACAAGCTAGCCTTGGCGGTGTCGTTAATTCTAAGCTAAAAGTTTCTTTTGTTGTTACATATTATATATTATTTATAGATCACATAAGTAATATTAGTAGTATTGGGTCTTTTTAACATCAAAAGACAATAGATTCTACTAATTTGATGTTTCAATTGGGTATGATGAAATTTCAAGTAAAAGTATGTTTAAACCAACCTTTTTTTTACTTTTTCTTTTGTTATAGGACATGAAAAATATTTTTTAACAAAAATATGGTTGTTTGTTTTTATTTGGATTAATCATCAAACAATATGATATGTTTATTGGCCAGAATGATACACATGGTCTGTTAGCGAGCTAAAGCGCTCGCTAAAAGCCTAAGCCCACACTCAAGTTTATATCGAGTTTGTACGTAAATGAGAATGGCCTCGAACCTCATACCGAGCTTTATATTATGCTTGTGAGGCTAAGCGAATTTAAACTAATTTACTATCTATATAAACTTTTATGTGAAGTAAAATATACACCTATATTAATATTGTTGTATAAAAAATTGTAATCAAACAATACATATTATAATATATGCATGCAAGCTGTAATTTGGATACTTATAAATAAGGAAAGGAGACGACCTGAGGTTGGTCCGTTTACCCAAGACATTTAAAATGATGGAAAATTCTTTGCCCTCGTTAATTGTTTCATTGGAACCTCGATTTAATTATTTATCGAGCACATTATCATATACTTGAGATATATGTTACAAATTGCTTTTATCCTGAATTTAGTTACAGGTGCGGATGATTAATTCTAATCGCATAAACATTAGAAAACAGTAAATTAGCCTTTTCAATTAAGGATTTGTGATGGAAAATATCCAATATCTTTCGGGATCTCTTAACTCATGGTATCTTTTTATTTGCAGGTAATTTTCACGGTGAGTTGTCACTGATTTCCTTATTTCCTATCCTCACCGCCACTGATATCCTCATCGCCTGATATGCTACTGTCGTCATGTGGTGTAACGATTTGAAACACGATAATGAATACCCAAAAAAGTATATAAAAAACGATGACGGGTACAGATACAGGGATGGTGAGTGGGTTCGGCCTTTGCGGCCCCAACCTGGTTGTCATTGCTACTCTTCTAGAATGAAGCTTTAGGTTCAAGAATGCAATTCAAGTAGAGTCAAATAATCACCTAAAACCATATTGAAGCACAATAATAACTTACCAACACATCCACAAATGACTATGATACACACACCTCTACTATACTCACTATTCTTCCTTTCTGGTCTTTTCTATGCATTACAAACATACAACAGCAGCCTTTACATACATAAATCTCTCCGTGCACAAAGTATCAGTTCTATCTGCAAGAGAACACAAGCACTGGTAATTTGACAACAATCCATCAATGACCAAATTGAATTTAAAGCAACTTTTAGAACAGATGTGCAGGTTGCCAGCAAATTTTAGTCGTTTTCATGTTTACGAGCTCATCCCTTAAGTTCAGGTTAGAGAAGATCACTGACCTTCTGTGTATAATTACTTGTCTGGATGTGCACGTTTAGCCTTGCGACGTGGTTGGTTAGGATTGCGAGTTGGTCTTTTAGCTTTTTTACTGCATTTCAAGAGAAACGGATAATGGTTTATATTCTTAAGTCAGAAGATATGAGGTGCAAAATGACCATCAGAAGTTCTTTATTCCATCAATGTTTAGTAGAGAGATTAAAAGATCAGATGGACTTACAAAAAGATTGCTGACAAAGTTTTGAACAGGATTAAGATAGGCAGTGCCAACAACGCAGAGGCCTGCAACAAAAAATAGTCATTCAACTTTCGCTTCTTTCTACTATCACGGGACCCACACATGCACACATATCCAGAGAGAAATAGTGAGGACGTACTGTAAACCAAACCAACTCCTTGGTGACAACAGCGCTGCTAATTTCATGTTTTTTCAGCGTTTCTTCAACGAAGCCTTCTACCTTCAGTAGGAAAGTACTTTGAGATAGTGATCAGGATTTAAACAAGAAGCAGCTTATGTATCGCATAATAAAGACAAATGATATGCCCAAAATACAGGAATAGAGAATAAATAGTATGCAGATAAACTTGTAAAAGGCATCAGATTCCAGTACAGAACAGCAATGCTGACTCTTGGATATCTAATTCAGTTACACAGGGAAAGGGACAAAAACTAGGCATGGCAATCTGGGCGGGCTGTGTAACGGGACGGAATGGGTTTTCATCAAACGGGAACTTTTTAGTGTGGGTTCGGCTCAAACATTCTTTGTACTTGTTTTGAAAAAATAAGCTAATCAATCAGTTGAAAATATTAAAAAAACTATACCTTTTACGAAAACAATGTGTAGCTTTTTTAATAAGCGATTAAAAAGGATATGCATTTGTTAATTTTCAGATGGTTTTCACCCAATTGACCCACCCAACCCATTTAGCATCTTTCCTTTCCAGCTTAACTAGGTTAGCTCAACTCATTTGACCCGCTAGAGATAGAATATAACAGAAATCGATTCATTGTATGTGTACAAGTCAGAATTGCCAAAATCCAAAAAAAAAAAAAAACCTGTGAATAATAAGCAAATACCAGACTCTAGTATTCTTACCTGATGATGGTATTTCGTAGCTGATTCAAGAAACTTCCCATAAGCAATAACTGCCTCCTTAGTGTAAGGTGCCACTGTTTCCCGAGCTTTATCAAGATGAGGTTTTGTTGCAGTAGCAATATGGTCAATGTAAGGCTTGGAGACCTGCTTGACAGCCTGTCACCATGTAATTTACTAATTAGAACACACTAAGATGTATTAAATATCTACACAAGTGTGAAAAAATTATTTTAAGTGTCATGGAATAATAATAAAAAATCAATGCTTATAATGTGTAGAAATAATAGCATGAAGATTGGGAAATGTCCACGCTTGGAATTTGTAGAGTGTAAAAACTTTAAGATCTAGTCAATTTCCCCATACATCTTAAAGTGTGAATATGTAAAGTAATTTTTCGTGGCACGTTTCTCCACACAAGTTCACAATTCTATCAAATTTTAAGTGTATTAAAACGCCCAAAATATGTGAAGTATCATGTGATTTGTAGTGGCAACACTTCATAACCAAGGAAAAAAGCAAACATACCTGAAAGTGAGGATCCACGACTTCCTTAATTTTGATCACATGTGGAGATAGAGCATCCTTGGATTGAATATAAACCTCTTTGGTCTTTTTGGTTAGTAATTGTAGTTGTGGTTCAACGTTAGTTACTACCAACGTCCATCGTTCCCTAGCAGCGGGGATCCATTTCTGAGTATATTTAAAAATGCAAAATCAAATATAAGTAAAACTATTAAAAAACAACATTGAACAAGAAAAATAAGTATGCTGGATCCTAAAGAATTACATTCTGCAAACAGTTCACAGTGAATAACAAATATTAACAAAAGACCGAGTAACCATCTGCACCGTGAATTTTAACATAACGTGACCATATACACAATCACAATTTGAAAAATAACCTATAAATTCGGAGGGTTGCTTACAGTTTTGATTGTCTGCACATGAGGTTCGGCCCATTTTTCTGCGTGTGCCTTTCTCTCCAAAGCCTGCCCCAACAAAATGAGACCTTAACATGTCTTCTCATAAGAACAAAATGAACAGTTTAACCAAGAAGGGCCTAACATTTTAATAAAAGGCACGTGCAATAATGCCTACTGCCCTGCTAAATATACAAATGCTACCTTTTGCTTAAGTGACTCGAAAGCAGGTTTCCCGTGCTCTTTCCAGTGGCTCTCTGCATACGACTGCAAGATACTAATGTAGATAAATCCAATTCTTTTAGACACAAATGACATATAAAGAAAACTACCTGAAAACCAACCAAATGAGCTGCAAGCCAAGGTGGCAACCATGCACCATGAACCTGGATACGTTTACAGAACACAGAATAAGGTTTCATAAATGCAGGCAAAATCACACGATCTGAATAGAATGCAGTAAAGGAAAATGAACACTTGTAAGAGCTTAACAGCATTGTGAGATAGCTAACTTTCAGGTTTTACCTCAGTCAGTTCTTTAACTTTTGATGTTGCTTCAAATTTAGCCTTCATAAGTTCCTCCTGCATATAATTACACATGTAAAGACATTGTATGTTCTCATATTCACGTCAACATACCAAACACCATCGCAGTGGACAAACCTCGGCAATTTTTAGAGCACGCTCAGTTTTATGAAGTTTTGTCTTCTGTTCATCAACAACTTGTTGAAGCTGAAATAAAAGATATAATTAGAAACAAAAAAGTATAAGGATCGAACCTAACCCAACCCACAAACTGATTATGTCTTAACTCTTAATCATGAAAAAGACGATTAAACAAACTCAGGACTAGAAAAGACCATTAACAGAAAACATGGTTTGGCAAGAAGACCATCACAATACGCTTCAAGCAAACAACATTAAAAAGGTTCATTCTAATAAATTAGTTATAATTAACAAAAAGCATAGGTACATAAAAATTTTATATATTAAATGATATCAACTAGCCTACAGACAATAGAAGTCCTTCCTTAGCTCATATACTTTTAAATCATAGGGCATATAAATTGCAACAGAATACATGATGTAACCTTCTTATTTGCACAAACTAGAAAGAAACATTGTTTATATTATAACCATAGATGGTCCAAACATACATGTCTTCTATTCTTCATAAAGTTAAGTGGAACTGACATTGAATTACAGGGGATTTTAACAACTAGAAGCAACACATGTTTTAAACTCAAGCGCAAGAAGATTAGACTTCGGTTTGCAAAAAATTTCCACCACCATAAGATACACCCACATAAGGAACATCAATGCAAATCTCCTTTAAGAGTTGTGCAGTATTAAACAACTTACATCATGAAGCTTTTGGTTTAGATCAGCCACTTTCTTCTCCAAATCTTTTGTGCGAGTTTCCAAGGCCTCCCTTAAGTTGTTCTTCATCTTTATCTCCATTTGGAGTCTCTCCGCCTGTAATAATTCAATTATTTTTAACAAATGTTATCTTGACATGTTTGGGTAGATGATATATCACGCCAACCTGCTCCTCCAATTCAAGAACCCGTGTATGAGCTTTTTTGACCTGTTCATTAGCATCTAAGGACCCTTTAACCTGTTAAACCAAAAACATTGGATCTTGTTAACCATAAGATAAAAATTCACTTACTTCTGTAGAAAAATCATATATGAACCCAAAAATATATTAAAATTCTTACTTCAAGTGAAGCTACCTCTTCTTTTAACGATGTAATGCTCTCTAACTTCTCTACAATTGCCCTCTCTTTCTCTGCAATTACCTTCTCTTTCTGAGCAATTATCTCATCTTTGCTTTTCACCTCTTGATTCTTCTCATCAACAAGTGATTCTACGAAATTAAACGCATTATCAGATTACTTCAAAACAGATAAACACTAAACCAATGACCAACTAATTTCAAATCCCAGTACGGAACTAGGGTTAACAAACTAACGTACACCACAAGCTACTACCTTGACAAGATAAACTTTAACAAATTACTTCAACTACTAATCAAAACTCAATGTTATAGATGTAACAGGATAGAACAAACCAAGTGAATGGATCTTGGAGGTGAGTTTATCCAATTCAAGTCGTAAAGCCTCGGAGTCATCGGATCCAACTGCAGCTTCTTCAACGGCACTATCAGCTTCACTTAGAGTGAAAATTAGGGCAAAAAAGAGGGAAAATAGAAAGAAGATATAGAGCTTAGAGGCCGCCATAGATGTGAAATTCAGCCAAAGGTGTATAGAGATGAGAGATCAGTGGGATCCCTCAGCAGATTTGGGTTTGAGGCGAAAATTGGTTCCAAAGGGAATTGATGTCATAACTTATATCGTGTTCGAAAACGTGGCCACTGTTTGGAGTTGCAAAATATTAAACACGTGGCACTAGAACACCTGGCAGCACAGAACATTAGTTTATGGGATATCGGTAACTTAATGGACGAGATAATAAAATAGACGAGTAAACGGAATAGATTATTATCATTTTATTGTCATGTTTGGTTGTTTTCTTATAAAAATATGGGGTGTCACTTATGTAAATGACGTCTTTAATACCCCCTTCTCTTGTGTGATCGTGTATGTAATAGAGATTTTGTGGCAAGAATGTAAAGCGCTTCATAGGCATGAGTGTTCTATGTGTTGTGTGCGTATGTTTTCTATTGGTTTTTTTAATTTCCAACCAACCATAAAATTACACCTTATCATTATCACACAAGAATACATTTGTTTTTTTATTGTCATACACTACTGACGTGGCTACTTACGTGACAACATTTTTCTATTACTATCACACTACCACTACCACTTTAAAGTAATCAATATAATATAGGTGTATGAAACATAAGCTATGTCATGTGTCTCTTTAAGGGGACATTGTAGTGGTAAGATGTATTAATTTCATTCAAGAGGTTGAGAGTTTTTTTTTTTAAGTTGTCACATATTTGATTTAAGTTAAAAGATGATGTAACAACTAAACATAGAAAGAAAGGTACATTTATCAAAATCTTTTTTATGGTTTTAGTTGATTAAACTATCGCTTCAAAATTTTCATGTTTTATAAAAATAATAATCATACATCGAATACAAAGGTTGATATTGTTGTATATCAAAGTATTTATAATTATCTTAAACATATCTGTATTTCACTATTTCTTTAGATTGTAGATGAGAGATCAATTAAAACATGTAGTTAAAAATCATGAAAACTAAATAATTTTTTTATTAAACAAAAAAGATAAAAGAAAAAATTACATGTTTTGAAATCTTTGCCCAGCTATTGCATAACGCTTGAAATTTGACTTGACATTCTCTAATCACCATCATGGATTGACCGCCCAATGTGTGTCCTGAGGAGGGTCAAACTCGGGTCTCTAGTGGAGAACCCAAAGGTTCTACCACCACGCCATCTTAAAACCCAAAAGAGATCGTGGCATTACCCGATAAGACCCAACTTAAATTAGTAATATAAATTTGCCTATAAATTAGTTAACTTTGTTAGAGCATCACCAATAGAAAACTTATCAAACAATAGAAAACATATTTAGTTAGATATCACATCAGAAAACACATATATTTTAAAAAATCAAAAACATCCCCCCAATAAAAATACCTAAAACACCACTAAAGATTGCCACCTCATCACATATTTTACATTTATTTTTAGTTAGCAACACCTTTATTTTAGTCAAATGTATAGAACAATATTTTATATGTTCGTTGATGGGAAATTTTAACAAATTTAAATATTTTTCGTAAAAGTGGAATTTGATATTTACAAAAATTAAAATATATAAAAAGTTATTTTAGTTTAAATTTTAAAAATTGAAATGATCTAAAGTTTAAATTTTTAAATAAAAGTGTTTTTAACATATATAGAGAAGGGGGCTAATTTTTATTATTACATACACATAAATTTTGAAACTATTTTTTTAAGTCAGTACTCAAACTATTCTCACCCTGACAAAATTGCAGTTTCTTCATGTTATTGGGGATGAACATTAAATCAAAAAACAGACCACCCTTATTAGGGTCTTAGGGAACATCAATGAACTGTCACACACCTTAAAAACTATCAAAAACGCTTCATTAGGGATGTTTTATAGATAAAAACGGATTGACATGTATAAATTAGTTGAATATTTTGACCTCGTTATGTTTACTTCAAAGGGTTTTTTCATCTCTCACAAAACCTCCTTGATTCATAAATACACAAACCCTTAACCACAAGCATTACATTTTAGGCTCTGACCAACATAAAGTCTATTCTTCCCCGTTTAATCACCATGAGGAGCCACCACGAAGATCAACAACGTACTTTGCTTTAATTCAAGCTCCTTTCGATGTTTTTGCTTTTCCTGGTTCTTGCAATGATATAGTTTTGATGTATGAAATGTTTATGATGGCCGGAAACTAAAATGAAATGCTTGCGGTTGAGAAGTATTTTGAATGAGATTTTGAATGTAGAGACAAAATAAACACTTTAAAATGGACCTAAAGTAACCAAAAGATTTGGTGGAAGACAATGCAGAATGTTGGTGATGATTCATCAAGAACTTTTGCCCTCAGAACCATTGTTGAACATCAATTTGTGTGAATTAAATTGGACTAGGTGGAAGATCAAAGATCTAACGTTGGTAATAAGGCTGCAAACGAATCGAACGAACACGAACAGAGCCTTGTTTGTGTTCGTTCATTAAGAAATAAATTTGTTTAGGAACTGTTCACAAACATTTAACAAGGGATTTCTTGTTCGTGTTCGTTCATTAAGAAAATGAACATGTTCATGAACTGTCCACGAACATTTATCGAACGCAAACGAATACAAACAAATTTTCATAAACAAGACGAGCATAAATAAGTTCATTAACACAAACGGGTACAAATGATCATATATTTATTTTAATAAAATTTGCATTTTTATCATAAAAATTACACAAAATCCATCAAAAATAAATAAGTACTTAACATAAATATAAAAAAATAATTGATATAATAAAAACTAGCACAAAAATGAATAACATAAAAGAACACATTAATGAAAATAAACGAACACATAATCGAACGGACATTAACGATCATAAACGAACACTTATTGAACCTTCACGAATATAAATGAACGAACATAAACGAATTATCCGTCGAACAATTCACAAACTGTTCGCTGAACATTTGATTCGTTTGAAGCCATAGTTGGTAACATCTAAATATTTTTAACGTTGACTCAAACATCTTTTTACTGTTACTCACTACTCATATATACAACATCTAAATAATCATGAATAAATTGTCACGCTCAATACTTGAACCCACAACCTTTTATTTAGATGAAAACATCATTTACCAGAGGTGTTCATCGAATCGAATAAGTCGAATTTTGAAATTTCCAAACAGAATTCGAATTCGATTCGAATTTAAAAAAGACAAGTCAAATTCGAATCGAATTCAAAATATTCAAACAACATTCGAATTCGATTCGTATTCAAACTAAGTTCGAATTCAAATCAAATTAGATTATATTCGATTCGTATTTAGTAAAAAAACAATTAATTGAATAATATTTTCAAAATTAATTCGAAAAATACAATTTCAAATAATCAAAATAAGAAAACAAGCATAACATCTATACTAATAAATGATTACATGTGGTGACACATGTTATCATCATATTTCACATCACAAAAACTTTCCCACCTAAAACTTTCTTTAAACAAATTTTCCACAAATTATGCTATATTTCTTACTTGAAGTTTTTTATTTTATTTAATTTTTGAACAATAAGTGTGAAGTTTTTTATTTTTTTTAACTACCTCAATCACCACCAACCATTCCAGGAATTGTAAATCAATGATATCAATCATCTCAAAACTTATTTAACCCTTTAAATCTTATAATCACAAATTCTTATTTTTATATAATCGATTTAAAATAAAAACAATAGAGTTTAAATATATTTGTTTACATATTTGAATTATATATTTATAATTTTTAACCCGTGTAATACACGGGCTAATAACCTAGTACAAAATATTTCAAGTTTCAGATAAGTCAAAAGTTACAAATGAGGATTTAAAATTATAGATTGTATATTTTTTAAACTTCCAATTCTTAATTTTTCATATACATGTTTATAAATGAATATGTAAAATAAATAAGTAAAGTGTGTGTATTTCTATTTCGAATTTCGAATTGAATCGAATAGAAAATCAAAAATTCGTAATTGAATTCGAATTCGACAATTAAACTTCGAATCAAATCGAATTTGAATTTGAAAATTTGAATCGAATTTCAATTCAGTGAATTTCGACTTGAATCGAATCGAATTTCGAGTTTTTCGATTCCGATCCGAATATTAAACACCCCTATCATTTACCACTACACCCAGCCAATTTATCAATGGTTTTTAATGGCCAATTTTTAATATTATAAAAATCATATAAAATAAAATAGAATAACTAATATTAAAAAAATCATTAGATTTCATGCTCAAACATTGCATCGTTACAAATATAGAAAAAAAAGATTATATAGTAAAATATTAATAGATCATTATGTCATTTTAATTATATTTTAATGAAATATTGTCTTATCAAATATACTTGACAAATGTATGTTGTGAATTCTCGTGTTATACAAAAGATAATTATTCAATCAACAATTATCAAAAAAATATTAAAGTAATTACTAAATCTACATAACAAAACAAATAAACAAAATGGGTTGGGGGTCATACTTCAAGTGTATACACAAAAAACTCAACACCAGCCGTAAATCAAACTAACTAACGAAGGAATTGAACTTACAGGAGAAATCAAACCAAACAATAAAATCAACTAATGTAATCTAGCAATTAAAGAAAATAATTGATAAAATAAAACCAACTAATGGAACTGTGATGACATTTCGTGTGACGTTGGTGATGGAAGAGAATAGAAGAAACCGTAATTGAAAGAAAAAAACAAGAATACGATGCAAATAGATGTTGAAAGATATGGCGACACAACAAAAGACATGTGGTCCGGGGATCATCGATCCATGTATATAGGCACTGATCACTTGTACCTTGGTGCATGAAATGTTTGTAAACCACTGTTCCTTCCCTACACTTTGAAAGTATATGATAATTAACGAATAAACAAAATAGAATGAAAAAGATGAGACGTCCTACAAGAATGGAAGATTGGTTTCCATGATAAATCTTTTTTCTACATTTGATATTCAAGTTCATTTCCTACCCTTGCATTTTAGTTAGAGTTACAATCGAACTCATCTTATTTAATAAGCTCATAATTCGATTATATTTGAATTGTAAATTAATAATTCATAATTTGATTTAATTTTGTATATTTAATTTTGATTCGATTTTAGTCTAATATAGAATTTCGAATGAAATTTTGAGTTTGTGACTTTTTATTTATTACAAATTTGAAATTGAAAGATATTTTTTTTTATTATTCTTTATATGTAAGTTAATGTTAGTATTTTTATTTAAACCTCTAATTTATTAGAAGATACAAAGTCTGATTGATTTAACGAAATTACCATTTCAATTTATAAATATCCAAGCCATGTTACCACTTTACCATTTCAATTTATAAATATCCAAGCCATGAATTTTGAAAGTAAATATTAGACTGATTTTTTTGGCTAAACTTTTAATCAAATAAGGTCGAAATCCAGCCGGTCCGACCGGGTTTCGGTGCCTGGTCCGGTCCGGTCAAGGGTGAATCGTTTTTGGGTCCGCATGTCGTGTCCGCATGTCGTGCGCGGGCGACCCAGATTTTCCAGCCAGAAACCCGTTTTTGCACCCCCCCTGCGCGCGGGTAGGTCATGGTGTAAAAGGTATCATAAAGACATTCAATACATTTCACCTTGTTATCACATATAAACACATAATGGTTCATTTGTCACACCAATGTGGGATAAGGGTGTTAGAGAGACTCCCTTTCACACCCTTATTAGTTATTTCCAACAAATATTTAATTACATATATAAATATAATTAAAATATAGTTAAATCCGGTCCAACCGGTCCGACCGGTCCGACCACCAAACCAGTAAGGCGTCCGGTTCGACGTCCGATCCGGTTCTGAAAACATTGAGTGTTACACATTTGGTAATTTATAGAAGAGGTAATTACAAGTAAGGTAAATGTGATAAAACCTTATATACTTTTAGTCTCTAACTATATAATAAATTACAAGATATGTTCAAAAGTATTTTCAATCGTTACGAAAAGAACTTGGCTAACTTTTTATATTAAATCATCGTAAAATGAACAGACTATCTTTAAATATTGAAAATAAAATTTAATATAAATTGGGACCCTTTTCACCTTACGGAATGGTATAAACTCTGTCGATTCAAAGCCATCCTTTGAACAACTTCCCATATATTTCCATGTTTTCAATTTATGTTTATTCAAAGATATTGTCTGGATCCGAAGGCGAGAAGTAAGTAATCATCTTCGTCTGCCATAACCAGTGAATTGAGAGGGAGCTGGAAATTATGGAAGTGTCCTTTGTTCACTTTACCAGTTTGTTTCAGGTGTTGGTGAATGCCTAGTAGGATTCGAGTGAAAGGTTGCGGCAAGTAGAAACAACCAATGTTTCTCCCTTGTTACATATTGAAAAGGGTCATCAATAAGGTCTTACTAGCACGCGTAGTGAAAATACATTTGTTTCTCATTCGTTGGTCGTTGGGTAGTGATTACTTAGAAGTTACACATATAAAGTATGTAGTAGATGTGTACAATGAAAATCCCCACACAAGGTGGATAAAAAGGGCCTTGAATTCGATAAAAATTCTCAATTACCCGCGCAGTAACCTAACAAGGCATCCCTAATCCGACTAAAAATTTTCACGTTTCAAGTACTATCATGGGTTCGGGTTTTTGCCATCCCTACCAATCATGCAGTTTCAAAGTTATCAAAATGATGGATTTTACAAATTCTAGTGACTAATGAATATAAAACTTGGTTTCAACTTTAACCCATTCATGTATTTAAGAACAATGGTCTGTTATGGCTGGAAAAAGGTACTGAAACTCTTATCTATTTGTAGTTTGCTCAAATAGATACAGAAAAATCAAATTTAAACTCCCACCAGAATTTATAGTCGGAATTGGAAAACTTAAAACAAGAAAAATCAAATTTAAACCCAAAAATAGAGAACACAAGCAAATATGAAAAGAAAGTAAGAACCTTTAAGTTCACAAAAGCAACATTCACAGACCTGTAAGCCAGACTTCAAAACATACATTTTGCAAGGTTGACCAGAAGATAAAACAGAAAAGGGTACTCGCAACGGGTCAACTGCCCAATACTCTAAGCTGTTGACCCGTTCGAAAAAGCTAACAAACTTCAACACGACCGTTTCAACCCTTACCCGATAGCCTACATATCCAACCCACCGGGTACTATACTTGATCTAAACCACCCACTTTGTCACCTCCATCGGTCGTATTTTTAAACATCGTCACCATCCTTCACAGCTGATTTCACAAAAAAAGCCAATTAGAACCATAGCTAAAATACAACATTTTTACGGTGGAACTTTTTGTCCCTCACTATATACAATGCAAATATGATATACGCGATCATGAACTCATGAAGATCTTCTCCAACCACTTAAACAAGTCTTAAACTTCATCAAGAATACACAGAAAGCAGAAATTAGTAGGCTAGATAATCATAACCCCCCCCCCCCCCCAAATTAAAAATGCAATGCAATTATACTACGTTAGAGCATAATCCCACCGACAGGTTAAAACCAAAGTTCATTAATTTCGCCAGTATGCCAAGTACCATTTTGTTTCAAACAGGTTCGTATAACATTCAACATGATCTCAACTTATGTTGATTAAAAATCTTTACGATATATAAAGACTGGGTGGAATATGTTTGAGATAAACAAAGCATACACGAGCATACAGTTCTCTTCATAAATCTGAAAATGCGCACCAACTCTTGTCAAAACAATGTACAAGATGAGATCAAGGACCATATAATAAAGTACAACACAAGTACACAACATCATACAAGATCCATATTCAAGGAACATAACCAAAACTACTATTACTAGCAATCTATAACAATCTAAACTATTCTAACTTCTAAGACAACTTATTAAGATTTAAGAGTAATATTGAAAAGGGTTGACAACCATTTCATGTTTAGTATATGCAAATGCAAACTTAAAGTATAATAAACAAGCTTAAAAACTAAACCAAAAACCTTACTTCCACGTATGAATCTCCACTCGAATTTGTCGATTCCTGATTGTTTCACCTAAATTTCGGCGAGACAAGGCTTTCTACATAAGCACCTTTAACCTTCAACCCTTTAAAATCCCTAGATACATCAACAGTTCCACAAAAAGATCTCTCTTCAACATCATCAGTCCACATTAGATTACCACTAACCATCAGAATCTTACCATTGTCATCGAAAATCTTCGGCTCAACAATCGGATTTTCATCAAGACCACGGATCAAAATCTTCGACCACGAGTCCCTTACTCCATACTCATTCATCACCCACACCTCATCTCCCAAAAACACACCAAGCTTTTCACCAAGAACAACAAGTTTACAATCACTCTCACACAAAACCTCAAAACCATTACCCAAATCAGGCGATGGCACCTCACTAAACGCCTCATCAGCTAAATCAAAAGCCACAATCACCGGAAATCGATCAGAACCCTTATTAGCAATCCAATGAAGAAACCCATTAACATAAACAGCAGGCAAACTCTTCCCATGAGAATGATCATAAGGAGAATCAATCACCCACCTCCAATTATCATCCCTAAGGCTATAAACGTGCACAGACATACAATCAGGAGGAATCAGATAGTTATAATGAAAGTAAGAGATCGTCACAACCTTGTAATCATCCCTCAACGAATCATACCCAAATCCATACATGATATCAATCTCCAGCATGTTATTAACCATCTCATAGCTCGAATTGGGCAACTTCACAAACTCTTTAGTCGTGGGGTTGAACACAACGAGCGAATGGGCGCTAACGAAGTCATCAGCGGACCCCAACACGAGACCATTGCAAGAACCATGGAAGATGAACACATCGGCGTGAGGTAGTAGTTCTAGTGTGAGTTTCTTTGGTGTTTCGTCGTGTTGGTTGAGGGGGAGGGTGTAGAGTGAAGCGTCGTCGGAGTCGCAGAGGAGGTGGGTGCGATTGAGGGTGTTGTGGTGGAGTTTGATGAATTGGGGGTCGGAGATTTGGGCTAGCCAGTGCTTAGAGACGCAGCGGAAGCGACCGAGGGATTTCGCGGGAAGACGGTGGAGGATGTTGGTGATGATCTCCGGTGGGATATCCATGATGTCGTTGGATGCTACGTGTTTGATCGGTGAGAGTTTACGGTGGAAGTTTATCAGAGGTTTGGTGTGACTGTGTGTCTGTGTGAGTGGAAGTGTGGAACAAGTTTATACGGTACACGACTAAAGGAATTTTCGTGATATATTGTTTATTAAAAAAAAGACAGATTAGAAATACAAATTGAATTTAAATAATCAAAACTATCATTTATTAGTCGATAAATCATCATTCTATTCGACCTTTATCGCTCCAACGAAGAGTTTGATTTCAAGGCTTCGTTCATACCCGCAGCAGTTATCCCCAATTGTTGGAGAGATTCAAGCTCCTTGTGTAATTGTTAAGGGATTTACTACAAGCTCGAAAAGATTGAATAGTAGTTGTAGTGAACATACGTGGGAAAAATCGGATATATGTGGTGGAAGAACGGTGAATTCTCTGTTTTTAAACTATAATCGCTCGAAGGAAGCTGCAGTTGATAGTTGCAGGTATGTTAATTTTGTAATGGAGGATGATGTTGTAGAGGTTACTGATGTAGATGATGTGCAGATTGTCAATGGTGAGAATGATGCTTCAGGGGATTCTGGTGTTGAGGAAATTGCAATGGTGGAAAGTGAGAAAGAAGATGTTGACAAATTAGAAGAAGTAGAGGCCATAAGAGCAAAATACAGGGAATTAGATGGGAAGGTCGAAGAGAACCGAGGATTTCGGCCTTCTGCTTCTGCAGGAGTGGTTTCAGAGTTGATAGATGGGAAGCCATTAGAATCTTTATCATTGAACCAGAGGACAGATGTTTTGGATTTAGATGCATTTTATCCTTATTATAAAAAGTTGCTATATGATTCGTCTGAAAGGCGAGATGTCCAGTTAAGGAGATTGAGCTTTGATATCCGTTTAGTAGAGGAAAAGAGAGCTTTATCTAAACAGTTGTTTCCTGCAAAGAAAGATGAGGCGAAGAAAGACGAGGTGAACTGTTTTGTAATACTTATCTGTTGGTGATTTGAAGTTATACGAGTCATTCTAGTCTCATGTTAAACTGATTCATTTTTTCAGGATATATTAATTGAGGCTTTTCAGCCCCTTGATGAGAATGACCTGGAAATGGTTGCTAATGCAATGTCTAATTCTAGCCGGTATGGTTTAATGTGTATATGTGTATGTATGTAGTACGTACTACATAGTATGTATGTATGGAGTATGGACTTAGTACATATGTACGTGTATGTGTATGTGTGTGTGCCTATGCTACTGTGTTTGTGTGTTACACATATATCAATGAATTCCTTGTGTGTTTTGCCTTGTGATAATGACGTAAGATGCTGCTTAAACTTTGTAGAAGGAAGGTTTTGGTCACTCATGAGAATTCAAATATTACAATTGCCGGAGAAGTCCTAAGGTGTTTAAGACCTGGTGCATGGTTAAATGACGAGGTAGTTTTTGATTTTGCATGTTATGTTTAGCTGCAACATAACTACATGAGCAAGATCCTTTATGCTAAAATTTTCCATATTACAGGTTATTAATGTTTATCTTGAGTTGCTGAAAGAGAGGGAAAAGAAGGAACCTAAAAAGTTTCTAAAATGTCATTTCTTCAACACGTTTTTCTACAAGAAGGTTAGTTGAATTCGTACCTTTCTGCCTCTTTGTTGGCTTTATTTACATCATTCTTCTGTCCCTCGTATCCCGGGAGTACTTTGGTTACAAGGATATATTCTTTCTTTGGGATATTTCATATTTGAAAGTTAATTTACCACCTGACTTTAGTATTTTGATTCATTTTGGTCTAAAAAATTTACGTCGAATTATATGGAGGATAGGAAAGCAAGTGATCTACATTAATAAATGTGCAGATGACTTTAGGAGTGGATTCTTTGATTTTTTAACTATTTTTGTATAAACTATCAGGATGAGCAGTAAGTGAAGTATCAAACATTAGAGGTGTAATAGGAAATGCTTAACCAAAAAGGTAAATACAGTTCAAAAATAGTTTAAGAAGAATTTGTTTAATGGATAACTAAGAATGATATCAATATCTTTCTTCTAAAATGTCGGTCCATAATATTTAATGTTTTCCCCATAGAATATTCAATGCATGCATCCAAATCAAACTGCTTCTTTTTGTAACTCTCTTCTTGATCAATGACCTTCCCTACCAGATACAAGACATAAATGAATAACCAATGACATTGAGGGCTGTATGAAATCAAGCCACTGATATGAATTTCGTTTATTAGTAACGCAATGTTTAAAACATTAGAGTGAACTATGGCTTGTACTTTTCATATATTATTTGTGTTGGTGACACCTAGGCCTTTTCTTGACAACAATATGTGGCTTAAAGTTGTCTGATTTTTAAATCCAGGGTAAATAGATACTAGTAGTTGAAACGTGTATTAAAATTTTTGAATTTGTATTTCCTTGACTATAGAATCATCTGTCTTATCTTAATAATGACCAAACCAAATTATTGCAAATTGTAATTTTTGTTTGCTTTCTTAAAGTGATAGTACACACAATTATTGGAATCTTTTAAAGTTCTAAATGGGCATTGGGGACAATCTAGATCTTAAGTTCTTTGTCATACACTTACACAGAGCATCTTTGTCACCATTGTTTATGGGTCTTAATTCATATAACATTTGGTGCCTTTCATGATTCTTATTTTAACATTTTGTTGCTACAATAGTTGATAAGCGGAAGGACGGGATATGACTACAAGTCAGTTAGAAGATGGACTACGCAGAGGAAGTTGGGATACAGCCTCCTTGAGTGCGACAAAGTAATGTTAAATATGTTTTCCGGGAAAACTTTTCCCTCTATTTCTAATTATCATGCTATTCTTGCTTAAATTCGGTAGCTGGATCATATCTTATAATAAGCAGATATTTGTCCCTGTTCACAAAGAAATACATTGGTGTTTGGCTGTTATCAACAAAAAAGAAGAAAAATTCCAGTATCTTGACTCACTTGGAGGAATTGATAAACAAGTAATGAGGGTATTGGTATGTATCATAATAACTTCTTATATACCACTTTTGCATACAAATGTCATCGATTGCCCACTATTTTTAGGCTTGAGTAGTGGCAAGACGGGCATGTCAGTTGATGGGTCAAAAAACGGTTCAGTTTGAAATATGTTGATTTTATTGCTGGTTGAAATGGGCTTGGTTGACCTAAAATCACTTTTTGTTTGTTTTGTATAAAAATAAGTGCATTACTTATAATTAGAGAAACAGTACTGTTACAAGAATACTTGCAATCTTGAGTACATGGGGTTATATTGTTGTATGCATTAAACTTAGAGTCCAATGACTTAAATTTGTTCGACCTATTTGATCTTTTAGGCTTTAACTAATATTTTTTTCACTTATTAATTTATTATTTGACCTTATAGAGAGGAAACACAACCCAAATCAACCCTTGCAACCTCTAGGTTTTTGTTACTTTATCTTTCCTTGCTAGATTCTCTCTTTGTAAGAAGGCGATTTTTCAGTTAGTTATTTATATGCATATACTAATGTACATTCCCCAACTATAAATAATACATGTAGCGCATTACTTATGGCTAATATTCTGCAGGCCAAGTACATTGTTGATGAGGTGAAAGATAAGAATGGGGAAGACATTGATGTTACTTCTTGGCAGCAAGAATACGTTACAGACCTTCCTAACCAGGAGAATGGGTGTGTAATACGTCGACTTGCTTTTCTTCAAATCTGATCAATCATTGCAATTTCTGCTAGTTTACCGTTATGTCTCTCTCTTTTGATCATAGTTATTTTTTTACCAGGTTTGACTGTGGTGTATTTATGATTAAATATGCAGACTTTTATAGCAGGGGTCTTGGCCTCTGCTTCAAGCAGGTGAGCGATAACTTATCACATGATAATCTGTCTCTTCTTTTTTCCTTTAATTTTCTTTAGTAGATGAATTTAGTAGATGAATTTTTGTAAGTATTTTGCATGGAAAGTTTCATTCCGATGATTTCAGACGTTAAGCATAAACTAAATCTTTTCTAATCATGCTTTCTTGTAGGAACATATGCCATATTTTAGGTTAAGGACTGCCAAGGAGATATTGAAACTGAGAGCTGATTGAACATCTTTTGTGTTCTATGCATGTGGTGTACATAACAATCTATATCAGGCAAAGCATGAGGTAACATATCTCCCCGATCTTTATTGATCAACTTTGTTAAGGCTCCATTTTGCGATCTAAGCCACTGAAAATGTAGTTACATGTTTAGTTTGTTTTACAATTAATAATGTTGGTTATTTAGATGATCCTCAGACGAAGTTTTTGCTTTACCGGTTGAATCACGGGAACCTTTTGTAAAAGTTGCAGTGGCTTTCTTTGCAGCCATTGCTGTTTTGGATAGAATATCAGATGCTGTTTATATAAGCTTTTATCGTTGTTTTGTTTATCCCAAGTTGGCGGTTTGGGTGGTTGATCAATTCGATTGTTGAAGTACAATAAGTTAGTGCATAAAAAATAGTGAAAGTTTTTAGTTATTGAATTATTAACATGTCTGTTTGGGTGGTTGATCAATTTGATCGTTTAAGTACAGTAAGTTAAAGCATAAAATAGTGAGTTTTTTTGGTACTGAATTATTAAAATGATTCTTTCTAAACTGCAAACTCACACCCCCACCAGCAACTCCTCCATATTACTAATCCCCCTCACCATTGCCGCCACCACCTTCATTGCTATCACCGCCACCACCATCTTCCAATTTCTTTAACAGATTTATAAATGAATTAGGATTAATCTCTCTACTAAAGACATTATAAATTCTAACTATTCATCGTCATCACTTTTATAATAGAGTATAATTTATTTGACACTTCCATTTTATTACTTGATTGTAAGATGATAGTTCCTGAGACTACGCTTTTGTTGCCCCTCTAACAGGTTTTTCATGATGTTTGTACCTCGACTCCAAGCTAAGGACAATTATAAACAGCCTAACTAAATCTTCAAGTCCATCCCAACTGATTATGCTTCAACAACCATTATGATGAAGAGAAAAGGATCTACGGGAGGAATCGACAGACAATGAGAAATGACTTCATGTCGTATATATTTTTCGAGATTTGGGGGTTGGGGCATTTGGGATGACCGAAAACATAGGGAGGGGCCGAAAGTTGGATTGGATATGTATTTAATTATTCTTTCAGTAATAATGATGAAATTAAACTTCAATATCACACCAACTTTATGAATCGGTTTCCCTGGTAACTTGCATTGCAGCCACTATAAATGATGATGAGGGTATGAAACACAAAAACTGTACTTTGGTGCTTCCCATCATCATCACAAAATATATATTACATCACTGGATTCTAGTTTCAGTGGCTATCATCAATCATGCATATCACTTTTTCTTACTCGTGTTGATTCTTTCAGACACTATGATTCATGGTTAGCTATATATATGGTTATGTATGTGCATGCGTACATGCATATATTCGTTGTGATTTAGCTTGTTGGAATCAAGATGTTGGTGTTGTTTGAAGGATAAAAGATGTTATAATCAACCCGCTGGTTGCCACAACACTGTAAATAGTTTGTTCTTTTATTAAGTAAGATCATAGTCTTTTTGTTCAAGCAATTTTTATGAAATTTCAAAATCCATTTCAACTTGAAATTTGTTTAGTGTTTTATATTTGATAGTATCTAATACACATAAATATAAGTAATAAGGATTTCATGAAAAGAATATATGATAACACTTTGGAGTACAAAAGAAATCATCATTTTTTGATCAGTCATTTGGCTTCGCCATGTTAAATCTTTGTGTTTGAGTGATGGTTTCTTCTTTTTCACGTGATAATACTATGGTACAATCATGATCTATTTTTCAATAATAGGTTAATTCAAGTTTAGTATATCTACTTGATCTAACTTAAATTACACAACGGGGGCAAATCAAGATGATTAACGGCCAATTTAATCAAGATCGCTTTAATAGAGCTCGAGCTCGGCTGTGACAAATTTGTAAACCCTAGTTTAGCAAGTAATTATTATTTAATTATTTTTTTATTTACACATATAATTAATTCATAGATAATTAAAATTATATATATAACATAATATTAGTTATTTTATTATAGTTATATATAAGGTTTTAAATGACATACAACACTTCACCTGTAAACTGCAATTTGTCCAAAATCCGTTTTGATTTGTCATCTAGCCTAACCTGACACATTCGTTTTACAAGGCTTAGATGATAATATATATGATCATGGCTAAGGTTATGAAGCATGGGTGGCTAGTTATATGTAACTCGAAAAAAGCTTGGTGTAGTAAGCATGCAACACTTGTCCCTAACTTTAAGATCATAATATACTTGTTTTGTTTATATTTGTTATTTCTTCCTAATCGCATAAGCTCATAAGCTTTATATCAATTTCTGTTTTCATCGAGTTAAAAGTTATATGCGTGAGAATTGTTTAACAATCTATTTCTTAAATTCATATAAAGTTTGAGAATCCTGTTTAAGTTCTCAGTTAATTCCACTCTTTGATGTTATGGACGGGAAATTCACACCCAACTTTAACCAAGAGTGTAATTGTTAATAGATCGATTATATAATCCAATTGTTTTTAATTGATATGTTTTTGGTCTCCATTAACAAAGTAGTTACCACAGATGCTAAAACAAGTACCTTCATGGGAGAGCCATGGGTAAGGAAAGCAAGTACCACAACAAAAACACAATGAGGAAGTCGTGAAGGCGAAAGAGTATGTCGTTTTGTCTAAATTTAGATCATAACTCTTTAATCCTAAAATTTTCTAGAGCACTCTTGATGCTTCATGATCATGATTTTTTTTTGGAAAATGGCTCAACAATATCTTGCATAATTCCTTACATCTATATATTTCCATGTAGATGTAGATATCATCAATAGTTTGTATAGATCATTCTAGATAAAAAAAAATATGAAATACATAACACCATGTATAAATAAATGAAAGGGGTTACTCATTTGAGCAAACCACCTCACATTACATAGGTCACTTGTGAAATCTCTCAAAAGAGTAGTTATTTCTTTAAATATGATATTTTGTATTTTGCTATTTGTTGTTAGGTGGATAAAAATAATTTTAGTGACGAACTAATTTGTCCATATAGTTTGATATTTGATAAATGATTAACAATATCAATTTAATTAATACATATCTTTTAGTAAGCAAAACATATGGCATTTTATAAAATTCATACATATATGTGTTTATTTTTATTATTAATCTTAATTCATAGAAATTAAGAAGAATTGGGAATGTATTCTCACACGTGGGAAGCTATGTACGTGGCCGAAATTGAAAACATGGATATAAAGACACATTGTAACGATTATTACTTAGCAAACATATAAAAACATGACGCAATGATATATTTAGCATTTTTATAAAATAGTATATATGAAAAAATATTAAATATATTATACTTGACCAAACTCAATTCTAAATGATTACAATTGAAAAAAAAACATTGACTAAGTCACGAGTTGCGCGGAAAAAATAATAAAACCTATACTAAGCACTGAGTTGTTATCGACTCGAATCCTCAATGAGGGTTTTTTTGTTTTCTCACATTGTCACCAAACCAAGTATCAAGTTATTGTTAAATGTTGTTTTAATATGGTGTGTGTATATATAAGTAACTATATCAAGTGATGTTGATGGCCGTGACTTTATGATATAGTAGTATTGATGATAACTTCACAAATGTGATGTGAGTTTAAATCTTTTTAAATACAAGATTAGATTAAATTTAAAAGTAAAATATTTATTTAATTTCAAATCTTTTTTAGTATAAAAGCCTGAAATGGATTAAAACCTCATAATATAATTCAGTTTTACTCATTGAAAATACACCTAAGTTCACAACTCTCATGTTTTCTCTCTCTGATGCATTTGTTTTACCGCATAAACCCACATTATATTTGAGAAGATCTTTCGTTTCGCTCAAACATTATCTCCCTCGAATATGGATTATCTTCACCATCTTCTTCCTCAGATCCTCCTCCTCTTAATCGCTTGCAATTTTCACATATCTATGGTCCTCATCGTCGCCCACACCTTCTCAGATCTCCTTCTAATTCCATTGTCCTGTGAGGCAATAGCGAATGCCCGTCCAATAAGGTATACATTTATAACTTGCCATGATTTTTTAATGTCGAAATGTTAAAATTTTTTCATGATTCAAACCCTTAGGGTTTTACATACAGGTATGATTTCAATAGTTTCAATCAATGGATTGTGATACTTTGATGTTAATCCATATTGTTAAAATTATGATGTTTAAATCTTAATAGTTTTAGTTTGCAATTATTATTCTACATACAAGTATGATTACTTTTTGTTTTTAATATTTCTTAGGTCTTTTCATCATGGTTGATTGATTATGATTTATGTGAGTTACTTGTTTTATTTGATGGGAGTGTGAGACTTAAAATATATTATTTATATCTAAATGTGAAACAATTGGTGAGGCTTAAATAGGTGTTAATTGATTGAATATCAGTTGATTAATTGTTAATCGATTAAATTGATGTGACTTAATTACTTCCATTATATTTTTTAATTATTTAGTACGAGACTAGATTAATTAGAGTCGTAATAAAGAGACACTCACTCATATAAATCGATACCCCCTTCTACGTCGCGTATTGGTCCATATGCGGCGTATATGGTCGAATACACTAAAAACGATGAAAATTCAAGGAGGCTATCAGAGAGCTATACGCCTCATATAACCCTATACGACCCCCCTATACGACACATATAGGACTATACGGCGCGTATAGCAAATTTGCACACTGACTACGAGGAAAAATTCAGGGGGTTGTCAGAGGGGTTATACGCCCCGTACAGGGCTATACGACCCCCCTATACGACGCGTATGAGATTAAACGACCTATATAAAAATTTTGAGGTGGTGATTTAAAATATTTGGTTGTATATTTAACCATGCCCATTAATTATCCTGCTTGGTGAACTTTAATTAGTTATTCTATTTGCTAGATTAATTATCATTGTCGTCTCCAATCTAAATAATAATGTAGGGTTTATAAATTATTTATTTAAAACCATGCATCTTAGCAATTGAAGCTTGTAATTGAGTTATAAGAATATATATTATAATATATTCAATTAAATTAAACAATTTTCTTAAATTGAATTAAGAAAATAACATATTAACCTTTATTTAAAAGTTACTATAGTTCCTGAAGCTTATATATTTTAATAGATGAAAAGAGTATTTAAAAAGATGCTAAAGGTATAAATAATAAAGATGCTTAGTCAAAAGTTGAAAGAAAAAGGGGATCAAGTGCTTTTCAAGTTGCAACTAACCATATGAGCAAATAATTAACAAGGGTAAAAATGACAATTTCAAAAAGTTGAAGACCTATTTTCGTAATTTACTCTATTCAACACATTCTCCCAAAACCCTGCCCTATATATTCTCGCTGTATATCTCCTCCCCAAACCCTCTCCCCATCGCAAAGTTGTTCTCCTCTTTCACTTTTTGATTCAATCGATCCGAGAAGCATCTTGCAACCATGTTGGTCTATCAAGATCTGATTTCTGGTAATCTCTTCATTCATCTCATATTGTATGTTGTTTGATTTAGTTGTTTTTCACAGTAACACAGCCTTTTGATTGAGAATCTTAAGGTTTTTGGTTATCGATTATGCATAGTTTGATCTGTAATTGTGTAGATCTAGTCGTGTTTAATATGTTGGATGAATACACCGGTTGGTTCTTATTAAGTTATTAGATGCTCCGATTTGTAGTTATATTAGATCTGCGTATTGGTTTGCGTTAGGGTTTTTTGTTATTTCATGTTTTTGTATGTTTATGTCTGTTTTAACCTTTTTATTTAGCGTGTTTGGGGTTCTAAATTGTGTTGTTATATCGATGAAAGCTTTATACCGAAAATTATTCTAGTTTCTTTGTTTTTAGATTTTGGTCTCTGTGCAAATCTGTTCTTTATCTTTCTTTTAGCTTCACAAATTGCCTTTGGTTATCAATCTTTCTATACAGATAGGCGTTAATAGCTTTTAATAACCTTTCAAGTAATTGTGTTCTAAACAAATATCTATTATAAAGCGGGATGAAGTGATGATCAGAATGGCTGGGATTCTCTGCTATTTGAATGTTGTTTATGGTGTTTGAAACTATTTTTCTTTTTACCTGTGTGTTCTACACATAGTTAAGCAGAGCTAGGTGGTGTTCTTTGTCTTCCATTAAATGGCTTGAGTTTATTAGACAAAGCTAAAAAAGCTTTAGATCATTCTCGGATAATGTATATTTAAGAAGTTTTATTGAAGGTTTATTTCAAATGCCTTGATTATTACTTGTGTTGCATATTTAGTTAAAAGTTTCAATTTGTACTTGTAATTTTAGGTGATGAGCTTCTTTCGGACTCGTTTCCTTACAAGGAAATCCTAGATGGGATTCTATGGGAAGTGGAAGGAAAGGTATATCTTGATTCTTGTACCATCCTTTACAAGGAAATCTTGTGTTTGCATATTTAGGTCAAAGTTATAAACTATACTTGTTTTTGTAGTGGGTGGTTCAAGGAGCAGTGGATGTTGACATTGGTGCAAACCCTTCTGCTGAAGGAGCTGATGAGGATGAGGGTGTTGATGATCAAGCCGTGAAGGTGGTTGACATCGTTGACACCTTTAGACTCCAGGTGAATATTTTCATCTAATTATGATACCTAATTGAGTTTCAAGGAGTATATACATATATAAATATTAATAAATAATGCACGTGTAGGAGCAACCTGCTTTTAACAAGAAGCAATTTGTTGCTTACATCAAGAATTATATCAAAAATCTTACTCCCAAGCTTGATGAAGAGAAGCAAGAGTTTTTCAAGAAAAACATTGAGGCAGCAACCAAGTTCCTTCTTGCCAAGCTCAGTGACCTCCAGTTGTAAGTCTTGTGTTTACTTGTTTCTTTGCATGTGTGTAAACTGATTGTATTACGGGAGAAGCAAAAGCCATTGATTGCTAACTTTGTGGGGTTTTTTTTTTGCAGTTTTGTTGGGGAGAGCATGCATGATGATGGAACAATGGTCTTTGCTTACTACAAAGAAGGTGCTACTGACCCGACATTTTTGTACTTTGGTGTGGGGTTAAAGGAGGTGAAGTGTTAAGAAGTATTATCATTCCAAGACCGTTTGCACACATGCTGTAGTTGCTTTTAAATGTTCGGTTTTTGTTCAATTGAATATGGATCTATTGTTCTTGTTTTAATGTTTGGTTTCATTTTTGGACTATCAACTGGTATTTGATTTAAGCAAAAAAAATCTTTGAAAGTTGAAGACTAATTGTGTTGTTTTGGTTGTCAAAACCATAAACATAGGATGATTGTTTGCTTTTAGAGTTGAGTTTTTTGTGTGATAGTTCTTGTTTCCTTGATCTTGTTTGTTTCTTTGGCCATCTTCTCAATGGTAAGTTGACATGGTATGTGTACATAAAGGTTTAATGTAGAAACTATACATCTCGTTACAATATGTTTGAGATACATTTCTGAAAACAATTTTACACAATACATGACTGAAAAGTAGTGTCGTGAAGTAATCCAAGTATTGTTAAGTTAGATAGCTAGCCAATTTGAGAAATGTAATATTGTGCTAAGTTTTTATTTTGTTTTGTTACACAATATATTATTTTTATATGGTGTAAGTTAGTATTATTTGATGATAAAGTGATGTACTTTTCAATTAATAGTTTTAGATGATAATTTTAAGAGTTGAATAAATGTAGAGAAGAGTGTGTATGTTTGCTTGATAAAATAATAATAAGATGTGTGCTATGAGATTGTATTTGGTGGTTGGATCATTGTAGTATTAGTTGTTAGCCGGGTGATCTTAAATACACCCCAACATAAACCTTTATATCTCTCACCTCCATATCTCTTTAATTTCAATATTTTCTTCTAAATCTCTATGCTTTCTCTCACATCACTTCTATGTTTCTCACATAGGGACCCTATGCATTTAACAGCACTCTTAGTTCTTAATTTGCCACTCACTTTATGAAATAACTATTGGAAAAATTGCTAGCCTGATTAGCAAACCCATTATAATGGATAAGATTTCCTGAGATAGATGTATGAAAAGGCCAATTAGAAAGATATAAGTAGGGTATCAGCCGTTGATGATCTAGATTCTAACGTACCATGTAAAGTTTAATTACCATCTTCAAGTAACTTTCTTGGTATTCCTTGTTTTATAAACTATGAAATATAAATGAGGGTCGTCATGTGGGCATATTGTTGGCTATTGTAATTTGTGAGGCTAAGAAATCTATGGCTTTATCTGAGATGATTAGGTTGTTGACGATTGTGTTCAAAAGGTAAATGCCTTACATGAAGCGACAACTACAAATCCTAAAGATGGGTTTATAGAGGTTGAGAAGAGAAAGAATAATGCGAAAGTGAAGGATTCCTCTACATCAAAACAAAATAAAAGTAAGAGGATTCAAATGAGGAAGTATCCACACTCAAGTATGCATTACAGAAGCCTACTTTAGAGATTATAGTGAAGTCTTGCTAAAAATTCCATTCATTCACCTTGTTAGATGAGAAGATCCCAAAGGTGAACGAGCTATATAGATGAATGGATGAAAAGACCTTGTTATGAGATAAAGAGACTTGAGGAGACTAATTTTTACCATTCTCGCATGACACCTTTTCATGAGAGTTATCTACAGCAGAATGAACAACAAAGATCATCTTACCGCAACCTTTATTCTTGTTTCAGATTTAATTACATGTCTTTTGAGGTGGAGGGTGAGAATGACATTCTTTCTGATGACATCCCTGCAACTCGATATCTGGCTAATGAATTCGTTTCTTTTGTATGGTTTAGTCTGGATGATTATATAGTTCTATATTTAGATCAATTTTGTCCCGTATGGAAAATGTCCTACGGTCCATCTGGCCAACGCTAAGTAATAATGGTAACTAGAAACTAGAGTCGTCTTGAGGACTTCCTTGCCAGAGATTGAGATAGTAGGGCCAAAATCCTTTTCACGAATACCATGCAAAACTAACAATAAGCAAATAATAAAACAAACTATTCATGCAAGCAATTGGTTATTTTATTACCAAAACCACAAGAATGGTGAACACATTGTGAAGAGAATTCACTTTCATGAGGATCTTGTTGCCAAACCTTAATCACAAAGTTGAATAACAAGTTTATTCCAAATGACTGATTTATCAACCATAATTACACATGGCATAAGAGCACCTACCTGGGTTAAGACACTCCTCGAAACACCCACCGCAGTGTTGAGGGTCGTTTCTAATGTCTACACATTTCCCATCACAACAGACAAATTCATAACCGCAAACACGTCCACACCCCCCACAATGGTTGCGGTTTGCCATAACATCTATACAAAACTTCCCAAAACAACATACTGAACCACCCCATGGGTTCTTCTCAGGATTGGAGCAGAAGTTGGGGTCATTTTGACACCATGAAACTCTTTGTCTCCCCCTCGGGAGAGCCCGGAAAAAGTTTGAGTGTGTTGGGATGCTGGAAACTGAACCTATTTGATTTCCAAATACCAAAAGAAATAGTAACAACAACAAATAGCCGGTTCTAACATAACTGAGATGATGACATTTAGAACAAAGCATGCAGTTCTTCAAAGGGAAACTGATATGAACGGTGTTGATGAAACTGAATGAAGTTTCATTCACTAAATGAAATAGGTTATAACTTACAAGATGAACATAAATGAAAGAGCTGGTAAGCAAGCAAACACTTTTTATTTTCAGGGTTACGTAACGATCGACCTAACATGTAATAAATGAATGTGACAAGGTTATATAAACAAATAAAATTAATAACACATGCTATGTATTGTCACTTAAACCTTCATAAGTCAATGAGCATCTACTAACTGCTCATTTTTCTATACCTGCAGTAGCTAGAGTATGATATTATTATAATTTGTAACAAAAGAATACACGTGGGACCAGTTGAGATCAGTAGTTTGAAAACAGATGATGAGAAGAAAGAAAACAGAACTTTATGCATATCTATCTATGCACACATACATATACATATATAGAGGGATGTTCAATACGAACCAATTTTAAGAAGAGTACAAGAATCGTATGTGCACACATAAAAAAGGGGTCTATGATTAAGGTTATAAAATAGTGCGTTCAAAAATTCAAATTAACAGTATCACGAGAGCATGCTGCTGATGACATGTACTCAACCACTTGGAACAACAAAGAGGCATACAAAATTGCACCAAATTTCAAGAAATAAATTGATTGTACGCTTCAACCATTATTATAAACTGGACATTTTAAAATTTTACACTAATGATGAGGAACTCCATCTCCACCTCCACCTTTTGCCTTCTGCGCAGCAGCTCTAATCTGCCGTTGTTCCTCTTTATAAATCCGGTTTCGTCGTTGAAACTGTATAAAAATATTAAAATAATAATTATATTTGAATATATGTGTGACAAATTCAACATTCTCAAAATGGTTATAAAACAAGTTGACAAAAAGAAGTCAACATTACTTATATTTCAAGAAGTAAAAATTCGATATTATACCAACAATTTTACATGCTAATTTTCATTCTCCCTCAGTCTAAGCTGGAAATCAGACTATACATACATGTTCCTTTTAGTAAGAAACACCTATGAAACCACAACATGTATGTTAATTTTTAAATGTATACAACATAGAATACAATCGTACATGATATGGATATAACATATATAATGTAAAATATATGTCACGAACAAGATATTGGGTAGCTGAGGACTTTAGTCTGAAGAAAACAACAGGGTATTCCGGATTAGCGAGAGCTAGGTTCCTTCTCTCTTTTTTTTCCCATTGATGTAAATTACAAAACCAAATGATCAATTATATCAAGACAAATTATACATTCTTACTGGGCCAACAGGCCAAGATATAAATTCCAGTGTTAAGACAAATACACCAAAAATATATGTGCAGGCATGCTCAGCTTCATAATCAAACATAATACTATTACATTACATGACTTGGTTGTGTGTTGGGTTGTCAAAATCAAACTAAATTAACAACTTATACACTACAAATAGATAACATGTATAATTAACTACTCCAAACTTCCCATCTGTAAAGACATCTATACTAGAGATCATATGATTTCTCGTCTGACTCGATCAAATTTCAGCTCCACTACAGAAACTGTCTAGAGTTGTTCAGAATGATATGTTCTTTACACTTTAAAACATGGCTATCGAATATTTTATTACTTTTCTTACGAACTTTAACATGAAACTATCCTGATATTAGCACTATTAAGCTATTTTAAGTTTGATATACTTTACTTCTTTAATAAAACGGTATATTAAAATTAAACCACTGATCTAAGCAAGAACCAAAAAAAAACAATCAAATTCAGCAATAATTTGTTATGCAATGCCTCATGTACAAAAACAGTGGTGCAAGAAGCTCAAATATCAGTCACTCATTTAGTAAGAATCGTTTCAATAAACAGAAGCGCGGGAAGAAAAAAGTTGCCATGAGCAAAAAAATTCCAGCGCCATATGCGTATATCTCCATATAACTACCCAGAAATCTAATATTAATCATTCAAACTGAACAAAACTATGACACCTTCCTTGCCCAAACGAAAGTATAAGGTTCATTTTGACTCTCTAAGTCAGTATTTGTTGCTACTCAGCTTCAAGAGTAACCTTAATAACTACAACAAATAGATTTAATAGAATGATGATGGACTCGTGAACGTATTGAATGTATATCAAAATGTAATTTAAAGTTTAAACCTCAAAAGTTCAAGTACACACTTCCATTTTGAAAGAAGTAATTGCATTATATATCCATCAGGCATATATACATATAATGATATAAATCAAACCAGCTGCAGGATTCACGTAGCTAAAACTCCTAAAAGTGCAAATCATCAATTAGGGTTTGAAATAAGCTAATCATATATTCATCAACACCTTTATCACAGTATCAATCATATACCGATCTAGCGTCAGTCATTTCAATTTGCAACTAAAGTCAGAAAACATAAACACACAGAGAGATTTTGAACTCAATTGAATTGGATCCGATTGAATAGAAGTAGATTGTACCTCTTTAGAGTGGTGAAGACACTCGAGATAGTCTTCACGGAGAAGAGAACAGTCTTTGGGTTCTCTGCAACGAGACATACACTCGCTGAAATCCATCCAGAAGTCGTAGCATCGGCCTTTGTTCCCCGTTATCCCCCACCCTGACGCCATTGATTTTGACTTTGACCTTACAATCTCCTTCTGAACCTAACCAAGGTTGACGATGATGTTCACCTGTCTTCACCAATGGCAATCACCACTCTATTTGATTATGGGCCTGTAACTTTGTGTTTGGGTCCTTTTACTTTGATTGGGCCTTACCCTTTTTTAACCGTATTATAACATTTACTTTTTATTTTTAACCTTAGTGTTATTTGATAAACTCCTATATTTTAATATTTTAATGTTTAATAAATAATCTTACGTCTAAATGTTTAAGAGGTAACCGTTAAGATGTTACTTTTAACTATTTAGATTTAAGGTTACATCTTAACCATTAATAGGCTATGAATCATTAAAATATAACTTTTTAATGATCAATAAAAGGCTATCAAACACTCTCTTAATTCTTCTACATTTTCCATATAATTATATGATTTAGAACTATGTTTCATGATTTATTTTCTATGAACATAAGTTAAGTTGTTAGTGGTTCAAAAGTAAGTTTTATTAATAAATTATTTGTAACAAGTCAAAAAGTTTGATCTAATCACCAGTCCTTTACATCAGCTTTAATTGGTTTGAACAATAACTGACGGATCTAAATGGAGATTGTTCGATAGTACTTAACCAAACTGGTTATGTAGCTGGTTGTTAATTCGATCCGTTGATCCAACAGGATTTAAATGCAAGGATAGTGCTTGGTTGGTTTATTCATCGTGTATGACACAAGATTACAAATTTTATGGACTCTAATAAAAAAAGAAAAAGTTTAAGATGTGATGATTTTTACCTAAGAGATCTAAAAGCTATTAAAGAAAAGCATTAATATATTATTACCTTTACTTCTCTATGGGTGTAAACAAACATGTTATTTTTTAAAATCAGTTAACAAATTAATTTACTAGTGAGGAACAACAATTAGTAAAGCATAATAATGATATTTAGCTCTAAGTGTTAAGGTGAGCACCCAAAATCTCATAAAATAAGTGAAGGTATTGGTTTAGATTTCATCTATGATAAAAGTAAAAAGTGTTCCAGGTGGATCATGAGGTTTTTTCAACTAATATAACTTTTTTTTCTGAATGTAATGTCAGGTTTTATATTTGAATAATGGAGATAACCGAGTGGATCAATGGTCGGTCAGTGATCCAATTACACATTACAAAATATAGTAAAGCATAATAACTTTTTCGTAAAGGTTAAGTTGACGCAAGGGCGAGGGTTCATCATGCACAAACCAACGAGCCATAAACATACATTTACAAATCACCGTCAATTTCGAACTTCCATCAACTTCCTCTCACATAAACCATAAACATCTACCTCTCTATGAATCAATCCTCCATTCTTTCTCTCTCCCTCATTTCACCAGCTTACAAAATTCCTCAATCAAAATCACCCTACAATCATCTCACGAAATTTGACCATGACACCGGAAACGATTCAAAACGACGATCAGATCAACCCTAAAAGGTTCTCAATCGCAGACTCCATACGTTACGTCTTTCGAGAACAACGTCTGCTGTTTGTGCTCGTCGGAATCGCCATTGCAGGTCTCGTGTCCAATGTCGTCGTCGTTCGGTCGTCTGCGACGTTGCAATCTCAACAGATCTCCGATTCAATTCATGTCGTTGAGTCGACTTTTGTACCACGGCGGATAGCCTACGAGCTCCACTCCGATCACGTTAATTCCGGTTTGCAGATATATATATTCCTTATCGTTTTGGTTTCGTATTAGAACACTTTTGAAACTTTGTTACTATTCTGTGACATTTTTCCTCGTATTATTTATGAATTATGTCTAGGGTTTATGTTATCGTATGTATTGATCATGATGATGATCGTATAAGATACCATCGATCAACGTATAACACAGGCAAAGAATTGTTAGAGAAAATGAAATACGTAAAATCGATTATAATTCATAAAATTTAATAGGTGCTCGACTTAGCTCTCGTTTCATGTATAAGCCGAATAGGCTTCACGATCTAATATACACAATCTTACCTAGAGTTTGTCATGACTCAACCAGTATTTTTTAGTGAGTGACAATCATAATTTCTTCTACATCAACTAATATTAAGGAGTTCATTTCATATTTTCCTTAAAAAACACTCAATCTTAGGTTGTTTGTTCTTTGACAGTATCAAACAATAGTTGAAGTTTACTTTTACTTGTATGCTAGGTCCGAGGATACCTCTCGGGTTGAAGTCGAAGAGATTGAGGGTGTTAGTGACAGGTGGATCGGGGTTTGTGGGAAGCCATCTTGTGGACCGTTTGATGGCTCGTGGTGATAGTGTAATAGTAGTCGATAACTTCTTTACTGGTCGGAAGGAGAACGTGCTCCACCATCTTAGGAACCCGAGGTTTGAGCTCATTCGACACGATGTGGTTGAACCCATCTTGTTGGAAGTTGATCAAATCTATCATCTTGCCTGCCCTGCATCACCTGTCCATTACAAATACAACCCGGTCAAGACAATTATATCCTTTTTCGTGTTTATTGCATACATAATGTACCTTATGAGTTGCAATGTTTATGGAGTCTATGCTTTCATCAGTGATCCCTCAGTAAAATCCGTTGCTGACAACGTTCATCATCACTGATGGATCACTGACTGATGCTTCCATTGCGGAAAGCCTTTTTGTTTTATTTGAGTTATGTTAAAAATCCTTGACTAAAATAGACACAAGACAAATGTGGTGGGAACATTGAACATGCTAGGACTCGCGAAGAGGATCAACGCACGATTCTTGTTAACGAGTACTAGTGAGGTCTATGGAGATCCCCTTGAACATCCTCAAGCTGAGACCTATTGGGGCAATGTTAACCCCATTGGTGAGTCTTTGGTACATTTTGATTATCAATCTTGAGTAAAATAGTAAATGTAGCTTCACCTTTGTTGGTTTTAAACATACAACTGTGACATATATTGTTTTCATATATGGGTTAATTAAGTTCAGGTATGTTTATGAGCAGGTGTTAGAAGCTGTTATGATGAAGGAAAACGTGTTGCTGAGACCCTCACCATGGATTACCATAGAGGACTTAACATTGAGGTTCTAATGCCCTTCCAAACTTAACCACATACGTTACGGAAGCTAAGAAATAGATCTTTAAAATGGCGAAATAAGTAACATGTTTGTAACAAAAAAAAAACGGTTCTATTACAGAAAAACTAATAAAACCCGGCTAGAAGTAGCAAATCGAGTTCTATTTTATCAACTATAGTCTAGTTTCTAGTATAGAACGTCTCGGTTCACATTCAGGACTAATGTTGGTATTAAAAAGTTTCTTTCATCATCTTCTAGATGGTTTTTTACGGGTTATATTAGGTATTTTAATCAGGTTAATTTTAATGCTTGTATAGTATTGACATCCGCAAGCTCCATCCTAATTTCATCATATACTTTTGATGGTACTGTTTGCAGGTTAGGATTGCTCGAATATTCAACACGTATGGACCACGAATGTGCCTTGATGACGGGCGTGTTGTTAGCAATTTCGTGGCTCAGGTTTGTATTCACAAACCTACCTTAATGTGATTGCACTATGAATACATGCCAACAAAACTTATATGCAAGTTCTACATGATGTAGGTTTTATAGTTTGGAATAATCTCTTTGGATTCTCTAATGATCACTTTGAAATTGAAATATTTCAATGCTGCTTTTGAAAATTCAATGCGATAATTTAACGAGAAACAAAATTAATTTGCAATTTTTTGTTCTGAAAATGAGTACTAGAATATCATGTGTGAATTAGACCAAAGAGCATATCAATTGACGATTATAACATTGGTGGTGATCTTATTTCATCAGTTTGTAACTCTATTAGCACCAGAATCCTCTCAATAGTAACTGAATTATTGCTGGTGATTGGCCTGAAGTTAGTCACTTGGTTAGTGCTGATCACCTAAGTTGCAGTAGTTAGTACTGGTGGATCAAGCGATCCCACTTGCAAATGATGCATCAAGTGTTGTTGATCTCACTTACAACTTATGTTCAGTTATCATTATCGATAAATTCTTATGTAACGTTTCATCAGTTATGTAAATTCAAAAACAATTCAGCGCGTTGGACCATGCCCCAAACCCCCTTTCAAGGGCGTGCAACCCCGTTAACCCTCGAGGTTCCTAGGTATTAAAAATCAGATCGAATATTAATTTTCTTGAAAAAAGTTAAGAATAATAAAAAGTAGTCTTTCATAGTTATAGGAAAAAAATATAAAGCAACCATGAAATTCATCTGCTAATTACACTAAAGTTGGAACAAAATGCCCATATTGATAAGCTAATTTGTTGTTCTGTCTTGTACATCAATTAGGCTTTAAGAAAGGAGCCAATGACAGTTTATGGCGACGGAAAGCAAACCAGAAGCTTCCAATACGTTTCAGACCTGGTAAAACCTACTAATTCCTTCGTCGTCTACATTTAACATCCATCAAGTATTGAAACAAAGTGCATACACGATGAAGAACAGGTGGAAGGATTAATGAGGCTAATGGAAGGCCAGCATGTTGGACCATTTAACCTTGGTAACCCCAGTGAATTCACCATGCTAGAACTCGCAAAGGTAACCCTGATTCATCCCCATAACTACATATAAACTTGAAGATAGCATTACTGATAAGTGAATAGTCAGGCTACAATATATAGAGATCATAAGAAACACTAGAAACCTAACTGAATATAAGTGTGTGTGCGCGCTCATACTAACAAAAGTATTGTCTGATAATACAGTCTAATAGATAGTTTCTGTTAACTCAACAAATCATGAACATGGTTAATGCAGGTGGTGCAAGATGCGATTGATCCGAATGCAAAGATAGAATTCAGGCCAAACACAGAAGATGATCCTCACAAGAGGAAACCAGACATTTCAAAAGCTAAAGAGCTTCTTGGGTGGCAGCCGGTGGTGCCGCTACAGGAAGGACTTCCGATGATGGTTTCGGATTTCCGGCAACGTATCTTTGGTGACCTGAAAGAAGTTGGTAGCAGTAGGAGCAAATTTTCTTCAGTGTAAGTTATTGTTTTGTTTTGGTTTGGTTAATGTTACATTAGGATATATAGGTTAGCAGAGGAGAGAAAGCAAGTGGCTTTCTTGAAATAATAAGTTAGATCAACAAAAAGAAAAATGAGAGGAATATATTGTTGTACTTAAGTAGAGGGAAATAATTAACGGACAAAACCTTGTATATGTATATCCTCAGGTGGAGCGGTACACTCGTGTATTTTATTACAGAATTTGTTGTATTGTTTATGCATAACTTGTAACTTTTTAGATAATTGTTTTCCAGTTACTTTTTATTTAACTATTAACAGATATTGATATGGTATATTGTGGCTTTCCAGGCCGTATTATGCACATTGTTAGTGTTGGATTATATATTTCTTATTAACAAATTCTAGTCATCGTATGTATTATTAACTTTTTACGAGTATACACGCAAATGTTACTCCAATAACACTTGACAACACAAATGGAGTTAAGCAATGAAAGGGTCATAGTCACTTTACAGTGGGGGCTTTGGAGTTACATACAAGGAGAAGTCTTATTGTTTTCCTAGAAAGAGACACAAATGAGGACTTTAAATCTTTGAAGCACTATTATACGTTCACGTGGCGTGATGAATGGACTGAATGTATAGTTTTGTCGTTTTGATGGTGTGCTTTACATTTTTGAGGCTTGAGCCAAGGTTGGTTTTGTTATTGTTGGTAATTGCAAATTGGATCGGTAGTCAATAATCAGTTACGACTGATGGTGGGCTTGATTATTAAAACGTTCTTGCTGATGGGCGCGGCCATGGGGTGCCACTTCTGGGCAATTGATGTGAGGGTTGAGTTACCGCTAGTTGGTTGTTGTTTCAACTGATGTGTGGTTACAATTGCCATTGTTCGATTTAGCAACAATTGCGATTGTTGTTGAGTTCTCACTAACATGGTCTAGCATTTGAGATTACTTATCGATGCTTCAGCTTGGTGTCTCACAAATACTGTCAATGGATAACAATGTAAACATAACAGTTTTAATCCAAGGAATTATGTTAAAGTCCAACATTGACCAAGTCCATTACTCAAGTGTGCATGGCAGCATGGTTTATCTTTTATTTAATTCTATTTATTTAATGTTTACGTATGCAGAAAGTTTAGGAGAATAAGTCATTGGTTAGTTGGGTAGTGGGTCCTCTCTTTTCTCCATTTTTTATGGCTATTTTCATTGTGAACGTTGCATGTAAGTTTATTTATTCTCTGCAAGTATTAATCAGAAAAGCTCGAACCTTTGAGAGCAATTTCCTTTGTGTGAGTTTTACTTTCTGCAATTTCCAGTTTTCAATACATGTGTTCTTGATTTCCACTTCTTGTAAGTCAACAAGTGGTATCAGAGCCACACTCCACAATGGCAGATCTTCATTTAGTAGGCGGTGTCAAGAAACTCAACAACCAAAACTATAACACGTGGGCTACCTGCATCAGTTCGTACTTACAGGGGCAAGATTTATGGGAGGTTGTTGACGGTAACGATATAAGACAACCAGCAAGAGAAGATGCTCAAGGAGTTTTGAAGAAGTGGAAGGTAAAGGCGGGAAAGGCGATGTTCATCTTGAAGACAACGGTAGAAGATGAAATGCTTGAACACATCAAGGATTCGGCCAGTCCTAAGGAAGCTTGGGATACGTTGAAAGAACTTCTGTCAAAGAAAAACGACACACGGCTGCAACTTCTTGAAAATGAGTTGCTTTCCGTTAGCCAACAAGAGATGACGATTCCCCAATATTTTCACAAGGTGAAATTGTTGTGTAGAGAAATCGGCGAACTCGACCCGCAAGCAAAGATCGGTGAACCGCGAATGAAACGAATCATCATTCACGGTTTAAAAGCAGAGTTTAGAAGTTTTGTGGCGGCGGTGCAAGGTTGGCCTACTCAACCATCATTAAGCGAGTTCGAAAATTTGTTGGCTAGCCAAGAGGCCTTAGCCAAACAAATGAGCAATTTATCCACTGGACCTTCATCAAAACCAGAAGCGGAGGCTTTGTACGCGCAACGAAGCAAGGGTAAGTCCCGGTTGAATCACAATAATCGTGGGTTTAATAGGTACCATGACAAGAACAAAACTCATGATCAAACAGAGAAAAGAAATGGTGAAATTGATCGAGGTGAAGCCAGTGGTGATAGGAAGTATCGTCATGGTGGAAAGAAGTTCCCGACTAAATGTTATAATTGTGGTCGGAGAGGCCACATAGCCCGGAACTGTCGGGTGAAAAACAATGAAGAAGGTAATGTCGCCACGACTCAAAATGAAGAAAGTTGGGATGCGGAAGCCTTTGTTGCTCAAGTTGAAGAAGAGGTGGCCTACACAGCTACAACCGAGAAGCAAAAGAATAAGTTCGATGATTGGATCATGGATTCAGGGTGTTCGAATCACATGACAGGAGATAAAAACCGACTGGCGAACCCATACAAGTATGAAGGGAGTCGAGTTGTTGTCATTGCAGACAACTCCAAACACTCCATAGCTCACATCGGAGATGTCGTGTTTTCATCCGAGCAAGACAAACGGGATCTGGTTCTGAGAGACGCATACCATGTACCCGGGATGAAGAAAAACTTAATCTCTGTACCGCAACTGACTGATGAAGAACTTTATGTTTTGTTTGGCCCGAAAGATGTCAAGATCTATAAGAAGTTTGAAAGTTCATCCTCTCCGATTTATCAAGGCCAAAGAGTTGAGAATGTGTATGTGTTGACTGCTGAATCTGCATTCCTGGATAAAACCAAAGGCAACCACAATGCTGATTTGTGGCACCAGAGAATGGGCCATGTGGGCTTTGATAAATTAGGCCTTATAGCAGGAAAGGGCTTAGTAAATGGGCTTCCAAAACTTCAAGTTAATAAAGAAAGTGTGTGTTCTGGATGTCAATATGGAAAGGCAAAGCAGCTGCCATTCACCAACTCAAATTACCAAGCAACCAAACCACTTGAACTTGTGCATTCTGACGTGTTCGGTCCGGTCAAACAACCATCAGCAAAAGGAATGAAGTATATGGTAATCTTCGTCGACGATTACTCTCGATTTGTCTGGATTTACTTCATGATGGAAAAGTCGGAAGTGTGGTCAAAATTCAAGGAATTCGAACTAGATGCAGAGTTGATGACGGGTCACAAGATTAAGTGTTTACGATCAGACAATGGGGGCGAATACTTGGCACATGATTTTAGCAACTATTTGAAGCAAAAAGGAATTAAAAGGCAGCTCACTTGTCCAAACACTCCACAACAAAATGGGGTTTCAGAACGCAAAAACCGGCACCTGGGTGAAGTGACCAGAAGTCTAATTCACGATAAGAACCTGCCGGGGCGATTTTGGGCGGAAGCTATGAACACTGCCGGGTATGTGATTAACCGACTACCATCTCAAACACTTAATTATGTATCACCCTTTGAAAAGCTAACCGGAATTAAACCAAACGTTAGTCATTTTCGCGTGTTTGGTTGTGTTTGCTATGTATTTGTTCCGAATCACCTTCGTCACAAAATGGACAAGAAGGCAATTCGTTGTGTGTTTGTTGGTTATGATTTGGAAAGAAAGGGGTGGCGATGTATGGAACCGAGTACAGGGAAGGTACATGTATCTAGGAATGTCATCTTTGATGAGAATTCCTCTTGGTGGTCAGTTGATAAGCATGCATTACCTGATACTGCTCAACTCAAGGAAGAACTTGAATCTGCTAAAGTAAACCTTACTTTTGATGAAGAGGAACCTGTCAATACAGAAGATGATGAAGCTGATCAAAGTTATGAAGAAGTTGAGGAACCAGAAACAAATTTGAGAAGGTCCCAAAGGGTAAGAAAACAGAACCCACGTTATGCAAATGTAGCTATTGTTATGGATGATTTTGCAGAACCAAAAAGTTATGAAGAAGCCAGGTTGAAAGCTGAATGGGTCGGGGCCATGGAACATGAGATGACAGCACTTGTAAGTAATCAGACATGGGAATTGGTGCCAAAGCCATCGGGTGTGAAACCGGTGTCATGTAAGTGGGTTTATAAGTTGAAGCAACGAGCCGACGGGTCGGTTGAAAGGTACAAAGCAAGATTAGTAGCACGCGGTTTCTCGCAAGAGTATGGAATAGATTATGAAGATACATTCAGTCCCGTGGCTAAGTTCACTACAATTCGGGTACTTTTGGCGGTTGCGACGAGTAAAAATTGGAAGTTATGGCAGATGGACGTGAACAATGCTTTCTTGTATGGGGATCTTGATCACGTCATACATATGGAGCAGCCCTTGGGATATGAAAGTCGAGAACATCCAGAGTATGTATGCAAGTTGAAGAAAGCTATCTATGGCTTAAAACAGTCGCCAAGAGCTTGGTTTGGTAAAATTGGCGAGTTTCTTGAACAAAACGGATTTAGATTGACTAGTGCTGATGCAAGTCTATTTGTCAAGAAAATCAAAGATAAAGTTGTAGTTGTACTCGTTTACGTGGATGATTTAGTTATCACTGGTGATGTCGAAGAAGAGATAACACAACTGAAAACTAATCTGTGTATTCGCTTCAAAATGAAGGACTTAGGAAAGCTTGTTCACTTCCTAGGTTTGGAATTGAAGTACATGAATGAGTCAATTGTCTTGCACCAGAAGAAATACACAGTTGATTTGCTGCAAAGATTTGACATGCTGTGTTGCAAGCCTGCTACTACACCCTTAGATGCAAGTACAAAATTAAAGGTCAATGAAGGAAAAGAGATTGACGATCCAACAGGTTATCGAAAGATTGTAGGGAGTCTAATTTATCTTACTTTAACTCGTCCCGATATTTCATTTGCTGTTGGAGTACTAAGCAGGTTCATGAATGCCCCGAGGAAGCCACATCTGATTGCAGCCAAACGAGTGTTACGGTTTGTAAAAGCAACCGTGGGAAGAGGAGTTCAGTTCAAGAGGGAGCTTGAGCCTAAGCTCACTGGATATTGTGATGCAGACTATGCCGGGGATCTAGACACGAGAAGATCTACTACCGGGTATGTTTTCATGTATGGGTCAAGTTCAGTTTCTTGGTGCAGTAAAAGACAACCTACTGTTTCGTTGTCGACAACCGAAGCTGAATACCGAGCAGCCACCATGGCAGCGCAAGAGTGCACTTGGCTTGTTCAACTTTTGCAAGATTTGAATCAGGAGGCAGGTTACAAAGTGAAACTGTTCTGTGATAATATTTCAGCAATCAAGCTAGCTGAAAATCCAGTTTTTCATGCTCGTACAAAACATATAGAGGTGGATTATCATTATATTAGAGAAAAAGTCTTGAATGGTCAGATTGAGATGGAACCGGTTGATACCACAGAACAAGTGGCAGATGTATTTACCAAGAGCCTTGCAAGCCCAAAGTTGATCAAGTTCAGTGAAGGCATAGGATTGAAACAAGTCAATGTTGAGAGGGAGTGTTAAAGTCCAACATTGACCAAGTCCATTACTCAAGTGTGCATGGCAGCATGGTTTATCTTTTATTTAATTCTATTTATTTAATGTTTACGTATGCAGAAAGTTTAGGAGAATAAGTCATTGGTTAGTTGGGTAGTGGGTCCTCTCTTTTCTCCATTTTTTATGGCTATTTTCATTGTGAACGTTGCATGTAAGTTTATTTATTCTCTGCAAGTATTAATCAGAAAAGCTCGAACCTTTTGAGAGCAATTTCCCTTTGTGTGAGTTTTACTTTCTGCAATTTCTAGTTTTCAATACCTGTGTTCTTGATTTCCACTTCTTGTAAGTCAACAAATTAAGCAAGTCTTAACTCGTTATTAAACACATCAATTTGCTATTAAAAACTATTTCTATGTTTAATATGACAATAATGAGTTAGAGGTTTCTTTTCATTTGACTATAAAATACCTTAGTTGAAAATGAACTAGAATAAACTTGAGAGCTTGGACATCTTGAGCGACTTTATATGCTCTCAAACACAATGATATAAAGCTCGGTGGTCATCTCTGGCAGTACAACAAACTATTTTTTGCTATTGTACTTTAGGACACATCTCGTGAGCAAGAATATTGTTTACGGAGCGTGAATGGTTTTAAAATTAGCTTGTTAAGGACGATATCAGTTTGAATGACAATTGCACATTTAAAAAGAATTACATTTTCATTACTATAATACCAAGCAATTTTACAAATTTTTTACCCACAATCAACTTTCACCCTATAACCACAATCAATTTTTTACACACCCGCAACCATGAACCCAAACAACCCACATAATTTTTTCGAGTGTAACCAACCGTTCATGCAAGTTCCAAACATTTTTGGGTCACCTCCGTACACTCCAAACGATCTGTCGGTAATATATTTTTCATTGTATTGGTATTTTATGTATTCTATTTAGTAATATTATATCAAACTTTATTTTTCTATTTAAGTAACGATCTATACCGATCTTGGTGTGATCCTATGTTATTTTATAATCAACCACAATCCATCGAGACAAACAATCAACAAACACCATCGGAACTTACACCTACCATGACTAGCAAGATGATACAAAAAAGAAAGTACCAAGAGAAGGTCCGTAGAGTCGAAATTCAACAAAATGAACTCATAAGAAATAAGTTGCTTTGGCAAAAGCGTCGGTTACTAGTAAAATTTCTAACATTATTTTTTTTCAATGGTTATATTAATTTTGTTTATATATTTGTAGGAAACGCTAAAAATAACGGATGCTTTTGGAATCGTGTCAACAAGATATTTAATGAGCAAGTTAGTCATGAGTCGTATGCTAACAATGTAGTGCAATGGTAAATATGCGGAACAAAAGCGTCTTCGACCAAGGGGTGCGTGATGTCAACCTTATAGTCGATGCTACCATTCAATACCAAGAAGAACACGACGATCCGCCATCGATTGTGCTTTGGCAACTTATTAGGCGTTATCCAAAGTGGTTTCCCGTACCGGCTATGTCTCAATCAAAAGAAATAAAAAAACGACATCATCAAACAACATTGATGATAGTCTGATGGGATCCGAGGCTTTATGCTTTTATGATCTAAACGCGTATGATTCGTTGGTTCATGCTTCTTATTAAGTACATCTAACTTAACATCACAAAACTTATAACCAATATCACGTGGTAAATTATAATAATGAATATTATTTATAAACGCATTTAGTAATGTCGGTGGCAGATCACACCGATCACCACTCCAGTTTTCAAAACGAACCCCCTATTAATTTTCAAAATAAACACTATATCTTCTAATGTTTCAACTCAAACTCCTGTAGTATATATATAACATATGTTTTTAACTTATTAATTTTATTTTACTGATTTGATTTTTTCAATAACTATTGTCCGTTAATATTAAAAATAAAAACTAATTTGATTTTAAATATTTGTTATATCGTTGTCTAAACAGTTTTTTTAGTTATTTAAAAAACAAAAAAAAAACTCTATTTCTAAAACTTAAATTATTTTTCGGGATAAAATATGACAAGTTTTAAAATTATTTTTTAAGGGGGGAATATGACAAGTAATAAAAGGGGGTATGTATAACCTAACCCATAAACAAAACATGACTCGGATAGTTTTATTTTGTACTAGGTTATAACCCCGTGTATTACACGGGTTAAACAAAAAAAATAATAAAAATTAATAAAAGCTAAAAAATATAAAATACTATTTTGATATAAGATATAATTAAAATTATATGTAAGTACTTTAGTTAATAAAATATTGTTACTATTTTTTTAAATATTTCAGTAAAAAAAGTGTTTTTTAACTCTCGTTTTAGAAATATGTTAAGAGACATGTCGTTCTAAGAATATTGTTTTTGTAAAATGTCATTTTTAATAATAATCTCATTATTTCAAAACTATGCGTTTTTGTTATTTTTTTATAAATAATTTTTTGTACTTAATAAAAATTTTCTTTGACAAAATATCATATTTAAAAATATTTCATTGTTTAAAAACTCCAGGTTTCAGTAATTTTTTTTAGAAAAACATTTTCATATATAACCTTAAATTTTTTAAAAATATTGATTTTAGAATATTTTATATGTGTAGAAAGATACGTTGTTTAAAAAGTCATAGTTTGTAAAAAAACCTTTTTTTTCAAATAAGTGTATTTTTAAATAAAATGTTTGATTTTTACCTAATAAAAAAATATGCTTTATAATAAAATATTGATTTTAGAAAAAATAAAATGTTTAGAGAGAGAGAGAGAGAGAGAGAGAGAGAGAGAGAGAGAGAGAGAGAGAGAAGGAGATAGATAAATAGAGAGAAAAATGGGGAGAAAGAAAGAGAGAGATAATTTAGCAATTAGTTATTTTAATTTTTTAAAAATTGATAATTGATTTGAGCGGGAAAATAAATGATAGAGTTAATGTGATGGTGACATGTGTCCACCCAATGTAATCATTTATTAGTATAGATTTTTATTAATAATTTAAATATCAAATAATGTATGTAGATTTGTTTTAACATAGTAATATAACGCATTATTTTGACTAGGTTTCACATATATAGATTTGCTCACAATATTCGTCCTCATGTTGTCTTTGGCATTACTATTAACCTTATTTTTTTATGCATCTATTTTTTCTAAATATAGATAAAAATGGAAAGGGAAATATATTCTAAAATAAAAAATAAAAAGAATTAGATGCCAAAATGCGTATTGCACAATGTACATCCATCACATTGACTTCTCTCTTTCGCTCATTGGTTGAGCGTGGCGGTTGGTGGGTCCCAAGTCAAGTCAGATAGCTTATCCATTCCTCTTACACAACACCTTTCCGTTTATAGCAAGTCACATGTGAACGAGCTTTTTATTATTATTTAATTAATTCTCGATTATTAGTCACATATATTTGATCCAAATAAAAGCTATTAATAATTCATGACGCTTAATAACTTCAAATGGGTTATGTCCACTTCTTGCGGCAACTCCTCCTTGAACAAAACTAGATAATCGCAAAAACTATTATGTTGTTATGAAAATTAATCATGTATTAAATACGTCTAGTAAACAAGACTTTTAAATGTTTGATATCGTATTACCAGGTTTTTATTTTGAAATATCAGGTTTTCTATACATGTATAGTAATATATGTATGTGCATGCGGGCGCGTATATGTATGTAGCTTATAAAAGTTCTACAATTCTTTATATATAATTAAGTGGAACGTTGTTTTCTTAACAAATACATATTTAGTTAGTATGAAACTAATTATTTAAAAATAAATTAAGTCAAGTTACTGAAATGTGATTTTTAAAGCCATAAGTTAAGTAATAAAAAATAACTTTTACACAAAATATAAGATAAGATCAGATGAGTTAGATCAGAAATGATCCAACATCTTACTCGAAGCAAAGCGTGAGCTAAATCAATTATAATTTTATAATATAGTCTTTTGTATTCTTTTAATTTAAGGCAAATTCGATACTAATAATCCAAACCATTATTCAGTGGCCGATAATAATCTATACTATTGATTTGGCCGATAATAATCACAACTTTCATTTTTATTACTAGCAACAGTCTTATTAGCATAACTATCATACATCCATACTTGATTTGTACTTATTTTAAACTCGTTTTAGGTTGTATGATTTTTCATTTTATTCGTAATCATTATTGAGAACGAAATCAAATCGAAATCAAGCATATATTTTTAATAATTATGTTACTATGATTGTTATTGGTAGTAAAACTAAAAATTGAGATTGTTACCGCTAAAATCAATAGTGAATTATTAACATACAATTAATTAGTGATAGTTAAATTATTAATTTAACACCGAATATAACTATATAAGTGTTGTGTGTGTTCACAGAGAGAGAATTTGGACGATTCATTACTCACATTCATTGCATATCGTGTCTGCAAAATCCAATCTTACTTCCCGATGGAACGCCTAGACTTTGGGAAGATGGGTTATGGGTACGTTTTTCAATCAATCTTCTTCATCCTTATGCTTCCAATCGCTAATTACACTCAAAAACTTTTGATTGAATCCATTGATTTTGTCAGATGCAAACACTATCGGAGACGATGTATGATTCGTGCTCCCTGTTGCAACGAGATCTTCGGTTGTCGCCATTGTCACAACGAAGCTACGGTACTAATCGCACCTCAGTCGTCTCTATAAGCTTCGTTCGATTCGATGCTTATTAATCTAAATTCTAATGCGTTCATTGTTTTTGACCTATTTTGTATCGATTCATTTCAACAGTTTATTAGATCTATGTTTCTGTGGTTAATTAGTTGCTAATTGATAGTTAAATCGTGTTGTTGTTGTTCTTCAGAACATGTTGAGTAGCCCTTCGGATCGGCATGATCTTGTTCGATATGATGTAAAGCAAGTACGTTTTATACATCTGTTTTTTTATTAATGCTTAATCTGAAGTTAGAATTGATGTTTTTAGTAGTTGTTTGGTTTCCTTTTGTGATGAGATTGATGATTGTTGCAGGTTATTTGTTCTGTTTGTGACACTGAGCAGCCGGTATGTCTATGTGACTCGAATTTGAACTGATTGATTGTTGAGTTTGTTTACTGTTTCATTGTGTTTATGAGTGTTTCTGTCATCATTCAGGTTGCTCGTGTTTGCACGAATTGTGGCGTCAATATGGGGGAGTATTTTTGTGAAATTTGCAAATTCTTTGATGATGATGTATAGACTAAATCATTTCATACGCCTTTTGAATTCTATTAGTATGTTTCCTCTTCACTGATGCTAATTTTAACATTGCAGACTAGCAAGGGGCAGTTCCATTGTGACGATTGTGGCATCTGCAGGTTAGTGGTATATGTGCAGGAAGATCATATTTATATGTTTATTATTTAGATTTTTATCGAATTAATTTGATTTTCTTTGTTTTTCATACAATTTCTGATCAATTTGTTTCGTTCAGAGTTGGAGGTCGCGAGAATTTTTTCCATTGCAAGAAGTGTGGTATGCATCAACATCTTCTACTTCTGTAACTATGGTTTTGAATATTTGATCACCTGATTGTCAACATTCAATTTCTGATTTTCATTTGGGTTCTTTTATCTGTTTATGCTGTTCAATTCACAGGATCTTGCTATTCTATAAAACTACGTAACAACCATTCATGTGTTGAAAACTCTATGCACCATCACTGTCCTATATGCTATGAGGTTCTTTTCCTTCATTTCCCCTTTGAAATTTATTTGTAAGTTGTAACCACTCATTGGGTACTGAAAGAACATCAAGTTTTAATATTCCCACCACTGCATTTACAGTACCTATTTGACTCGCTGAAAGATACTACTGTCATGAAATGTGGACACACAATGCACTCTGAATGTTGTAAGGAGATGATAAGCCGTGATAAGTAAGTATTTCTCAGATTCTTTTGGCCCATTGTTATTATTATTATTATTTATATATTTGTTAAATTTCAACACTTGTCGTTACAGATTCTCCTGTCCTATATGCTCCAAGTCAGTAATGGATATGTCTATGATTTGGAAAAGACTAGATGAGGAGGTGAGTCCAGTGAATCAATATCTTGTGGAACAGTTTTCTGTTAGGGTAAATCACCAGAATAGCTATTTGATTAAACGTGTTTACCAAAATAGCCATTGATAATTTTTGAATTTGAATGTTACAAATGATTACTTTCCACATCCAATCAATATAGGCCACATGTCTCAAGATAATGTAATTTTGTCATACGGCATGAAAGTCTTGAACTTTTCACCAATCGGCACAAAAGATGGACACGTGTCATGATTCTTTTGGCGGCAAGTCTAATCGCCGCAAAATCTTTTTCTGACCTAATGGCCAATGGGTGCAAATCTTGCCAAGGTTTGCGCCAAGTATCAAGTGTCCAATTAAGATTGTTTTTCCATGCCGTAGAAATGTGTGTAACGGTCAATTTGTGTGAACGGCTATTTTAGTAAACAAGTTTGGTCAAATTGATAAATTTAGAAAACATATATATATCAATGGCTAGTTTGGTAATATATTTTGTCAAAATGGCTATTCATGTGATTTTCCCTTTCTGTTATTCAATTGTCTTTTAACTCTTTTATGCAATTTTTTCTTCTTAAGGCTGTAGTTTGTCTGCAAATTTTAGACAAGATATATTGATTGTTCTTTATTTCTATAATCTTGTTTGTTTATCTCTCAGATTGAAGCTACCGTCATGCCTGAAGATTACAGGCACAAGAAGGTTTGGATTCTTTGTAACGACTGCAACGACACATCTGAAGTTATATTTCACATAATGGGGCAGAAATGTCGCCACTGCAATTCGTATAATACCCGGTCCATTGCCCCACCTGTTCTTCCTGAAGTATGATCATGTGGAAGTAAAACATTCACCACATAAGTTGGTGGTCTCAAAAACTTCATTTATTTTTATGCAATTCTTTCTCCACATGTGGATATTGAATCAAACTGGCCCAGTCAAATGACTGGTTTTGTTGTACACAGCTTGGTTACTTAAGGGGTTGGCTCATTGACAATTATTGAGTTTGATTTGTTTGAATGTCCTCCGTTCTTGAGGTTTGGTTCCTTATCACCAACCATTTGTTTTTTATTGAAAACTAAAGCTTTTGAAAATTACTTAAAGCAATCTGACACAGGAAATTGAACTTCACATGATTTACTTGTGAAAATTGAAAGGAGTGTTGCTGTGTTGGGATATGCATTTATAAATGATCATGTATTGAATATAAAAAAACAGATTAGTAGTATATTGGTTTGTAGGAAATACTGTTTCTTGTATTTGAAGTTGTAATAATAATCTAATTAATTATTTAGAAAATTAATAGATGGGAGAAGGGTTTAGGTTAAACTTCTTATATAAATTTCATTTGAGCTTATGAAAGGTGGAAACCCATATGTGATGTTTGGGGATGTGAATCTATTTGAGCTTAAGTTGATTTGGCTTGTGAATCTATTTGGCTCTAGTTACTCGTTTATTAGATAGTATAAACGTTCGAGTTGAGTTAGAGGTGCTAGCTTAGTCGTATAAAACCTCAAGTTGATTTTGCTTGTGAGCTAATTCAACTATACTAAACTTACATGTTGGCTCGTATAAACTTGCTCATTTTCTTGTATATTGGTAACTTAATATTGTTTTATTTTAGACTTAGCATAAGATTAGCGTTAACTTATTATTTTCAATATATTTAAAGAAATATACAGAAACATAAAAAAAAAAATAATAATAAGAACCAACCTATCAAGCCAATAGTTGATTTAAGTTTTAGGTGACTAGGTGAGTTAAATACGAGCTTAGTTTCTAGCCCGGTTAGAAATATCAAGTAATCAACTTGTGAGGGAAGAACATATTTTATCAAGTAACGGTACGTATCAATACTATACCAAAGCGGATACCGATCGAACACCATAAGGTCTCATTATTATTAGTGATCTATAAAAAATTCCTCAAGAACACCTTAAAACACCGGTAGCAATCTTCGAAAACAATCATCTATTAGATAAAAAAATGAGAATCACTAGAGCATCATAATCTTGGTCAAAGATCACAATTCGTACAAGTAAGTTTCATTGTTTTGGCGTCCATCATGTTAAACTATTGAACTATTAAAGAAACCGAACTAGAGTTTCATGATTTTGAGTATTGACACATGTTTAAATGTATAATGAATAATTTTTAGTTGAGAAATCTGTTTTATTTAAATCTACATTTATCATACATTTGGAAGCAGGACACATGTGGAATATGAAAAAGTCGATTAAAAGAATGAGATGGTTGTGTGAAAATTTAAATATGAGCATAAAAACTTAAAACTGGAATTTTATCATATCCGCTCGTTAAAGTTTTAAAATGGGCATATCTGTAGGCATTAATATAGGTCAATTTAAAGTATATACTCCTTATGACGAAAAAATAATAATTACTTGGATTATAGACAATTATAAAATTAAAAAAAATCATTTTAGGAGTAGCCACAAAACACAACTTTTTTATATTGTCTAGTTATTTGACGTCATTTAGATCTGGATTTTTTTAACACATTTAAACAATAAGAACATATTCAAAAATCAAACATTATATCTTTATTACAGTTAAATATTTCATTATGGTTGTTACATATCGCATCAAAACTCTTCAAACATGCTAGAAGAGCACTAATAAGAGACCTTAAATATAATAAAAAAAATGTGACCTGACATATAAGAAAACATTCAACATCCAAAAATCTTTTTAGTATAAGAAATATCATATCATCGTCACATCATCATCAACCTTTTTAGTTAAAAAAAATATTAGATCATCGCCCATCATCATCAACCTTTTTAGTTTAAAAAAATAAAAATTTAATGTGCTCGATTTTAAAACAATTATATCAAAAAACGTAAATAAATTAAAGGACGTCATAATTATGTATCTAAAGTTTTATAAAACATTATATTCTAGAAGTTAAAAAAACAAAATAGCTTAACATTAATTATAACTAAGATATCAAAAAGTAAATAAATAACAAACGTTTTAAAAGACCAATACTTTTAGGTTGCGTTTGGTTGGAAGGAAAGAAAAGAAATAAAATTGATAAACTAGTATAATTTTCTAGTAAATTATGTTTTAGTGGGTAATGAAATGTAAAATTCAAGGGAATGCTTCAACTCAAATTCCATTTGTTGTGGGATTACAAATTCCCTCTTTAAGTGGAAGAATTTTGAAATCACACAACCAAAGGAATTTAAGCTGAAACATTCTCTTGGGTTTACTTTTAATTACTCACTCAAACACAATATTACTTGAAATTATATTAGTTTTTCATTTTCATTCCATTCCATTTCAAAACCTTCCAACCGAACGCAGGCTTATATAACTTATAAAACACTATTTGTTTCATTTGTCATTTAACACATATGTAAATGTAGAAGTTTTATAGGAGAGTAAATTGCAAATTTCATACCTGTGTTTTAGGGGGGGTTAACAGGATCAACCACAGCTTAACAGTTTGCATACCTGAGTTTACGAATGCTAACACTTTACGTACCTCTGTCCAATTTTCGTTAAACAACCGTTAAATCTCCCCCACGTGCTCCTCACATGAGGGGCAAAACTGTCAATTCGCCCATTTATTAATCTTCCACCGTAGGTAAGGTTCTGGCGTGTTTATACCGTTTGAGTTCCGTTAGTTTCCATATTTTGATATTATTGTCCTGATGAGATGTGAACACTTTTCCGTTATGAAAGGTGAGGGATTTGACGAAACCTGATGAGGAATCGTTGACGGTGAAAGTGTCGATGAGAGAGAACGACATCGTGTCGAATACATGGATGCGGTCGCCGGAGGCGGCGTAGAGGTGGTGGTTGTTGACGACGAGGTGGCTGATGTGGGCGGCGGGGTAGGGTTTGAGGGCGGTGAGGCAGCGGTGGGAGACGGTGAGTTTGAGAGTCTCCGGCGAGAGGTTTTGGAGGGAGGGGATGGAAGGTAGGGTTTGGAGAGAGAGGTTGTTGTAGAGGCTGCTCACGGTGAATTGATAGTTTTGCCCCTCACGTGAGAAGCACGTGGGGGAGATTTAATGGTTGTTTAACGAAAATTGGACGAAGGTACGTAAAGTGTTAGCATTCGTAAACTCAGGTATGCAAACTGTTAAGCTGTGGCTGATCATGTTAATACCCCTAAAACATATGTATAAAATTTGCAATTTACTTTTAAAAGATTAATAAATTGGGTGAATTGACAGTTTTGCCCCTCACGTGGGGGGAGATTTAACGGTTGTTTAATGGAAATTAGACGGAGGTACGTAAAATGTTAGCATTCGTAAACTCAGGTATACAAACTGTTAAGCTGGGGCTGATCATGTTAACACCCCAAACACTCTTTATAGGAACTAAAACTCAAAATCAAATATGAGAACCGTATTTTGTTTGAGACGGTGGAAGTAGTGAATTCTACCCCCTTCAGATCCCTATATATACATACATCTCTATACCACCCTTCACATAACATTCCTCTTCCCCTCTTCCATCTTCATCATTCACATATTAAATATACTTCTAAATTTACAGTTATGGAGATGCAGCACAAGGTGGGGGTCACCGGCGCGGCGGCGAACGGCGGAGGAAGGCTGAGGCGTACGGATGTGGCGGTGAGGGTTTTAGCGTTGGTGCTGACTCTAGCGGCAGCGGTGGTTCTCGGAGTAAATAAGCAGACGACCACCGTTGCCGTCACAATTGTCCCCTCGCTACCGCCGGTCAACCTTCCGGTCACCGCTAAGTGGCTTCACATGTCTGCTTTTGTGTACGTGCTTTTTGCCCTTTGCTTTTTCTGATCTGCAAATCCCGTTGATTTACGCGGGTAAATTACACTAAACAAATGATCGCTTTTGAAATTTTCACGAAAGAAAAGAAAAAAAAAAGAATTGAAACGAAATTAGCAGAGAAAGGAAATTAAAAAAATAAAAGAAATGTAAAGAAAAGGACATTTTAAATATTCGTGTTCCAGAGTTCGAAGGAAATAAAAAGAAAGTAACAATTTTATGTGTTTCGTTTCTTTTATTTCCATTCCCTTTCAAAATGAAAGGAAAGTTAGAAGGTAAAATTGTTAGAAATTTTCCTTTCACTTCTTTTCATTTCTTCCTTTTAAAAAGCTCGAGAACATAAAGTTTTTTTGTTTCTTTCATTTCTTTTCTTGAAAAAAACTTAGGAACGTAATTATTTTTCATTTTCCATTCATTTTCTTTCATTTCCATCCTTAATGAGACTCAGGAACACAACATTATAGGCAAGTTAATTTATAGATTTTCATAAAAACGGTTAAGCACGGCTAATGTTTCTAGAACCGTATCGGACAGTTAACTGGAACGTGGATGGACCGGATATAAGAATCAGATAAGATTATAATTAAATTAATGAATATATGTAAAAAGTTTGAAAGTTTTAAAAATACATATAAAAAGTTGGATCAACCGGTCCGACCCCCGGTTCGACCGGTCCGGTTCGCCAACCTAATTTTAACACCAAACTGGAACGGATTGGGTTCCGATTCTTGTTCCAACTAGTCCGATCAACCGATCTGGTCCGGTTTTCAAAACAGCGAACACGGCTTTATGGTTTTTATTTATTAATTTAGAATAACGACTCACATTTATTTATATCTCTAATCTACATCGCTATTAATTTACCGCAACCGTTTATAGGTGGGGATTGCACCCTCTTGAAATCAATGTGAACATCACTAGTATACTTTTGACTCCAATAGCTTGCAATTAGACCCTTAGCCTTATGATGTTTATTGTCTTATTTTATTCTTATATTACATTTTATAATTCCAATACTTTTTATACTTTATTTTTTAATTAATTATTTGTTCGATAAACATATTTTAATGGTAAATGAATTGTATTTCTCGACTTGTGAGTGTAGCGTTTGAATTTTACAAATTTGATAGTGTTAGTTAATAAAGGTAGATTATACGTCGATGAAACAAAAAAATTAACCCAAACGTAATTTTTCCCTTTGATCGTTATTATCTGCTCTATATACATCTTGATTTGTGTTCTGTTATATGTTTTTTCCTTTATTATATATTACAAAACTTCTTATAAAAAAATATATAAAAAACGGTGGTACATTTATTTCATTTCAAGATAACAAAAGATATATTATCTTGTTCTGCGTAGAATTAATACGTTGACTTGTGTAAAATTTACCAAATTGAATTCCCAAAACACATTACTTATGAGTTATGGGCTTATGGCTCCCACATGTTTGACACCTCCTAACATACCGAATAGTTAATATGACATAATTGATGTACACCTTTTCATACTAGAGTCCGTTTTAAGAATTTTGTTTAATTAGTATCACTTGAGTGTCATGTAACATATAAAAACGACCATGCAAACTCAGTGCATGAAGCTTTCTTGTGCGTGGCTCGGGGGCTTATTGGACCAACTTTTGACACGATGTACACATCCTTACCTTATATTTTCACAATCCAAAAGGTCAGATTTATAACTTTAACTATTGTCTAAGGTCCACCCCTATAAAAACGAGTGTGAGATACAATATAACACATAAAAAACGTATTAGTGATACTGTTACTTTCTACTTAGATCCAATCCGTGTTACACCAAAGATTCTTGGTTGCATTTATGTGATATCTTTTTGGAATAAATGAAAATCATTTTTTTTAATATTGAGAATAAAATAATGATGCAATTAATAGAACGAAATGGGTGTATTTGTTGTTACAGGTATTTTGTGATCACAAATGCAATAGCATGCTCTTACACAGCAGTCTCTTTGATCCTTACCTTAGCAACTAAAGGCGGAGTAAAGAAGGTATCCGCAATGGTAACCATTTTAGATCTAGTTGTGGTGGCGCTCCTCTTCTCCGCCATCGGTGCTAGTGGTGCTGTTGGTCTCATTGGTTACCAAGGCAACTCACATGTGCGATGGGACAAGGTGTGCAATGTGTTTGATAAGTTTTGCCACCAAGTCATGGCCGCAATGGCCTTGTCTTTCATCGCCTCCATGGCCTATCTTCTACTCGTCACGTTGGCCATTTTCAACGTTTACAAGAAGCTTTAAGGAATTGTTCCGAGTTATTTCATTTCTTTTTTTGTTTGCTTGTTTTCAAGTAATAGTTTCATTTATTCTTCGTTGTATGCTTGTTTTCGACTAATAGTTTCATTTATTCTTCGTTGTATGCTTTAAAAGTATTATCCTTATTTATTTGCATGATTTAAGCAACTCATAGTCAAGAAACTACAACATCTAGAAAATATTCAATAACATACAACAACTTATGCATCGAATTAATCAAAATATGTACGACAATACAATCTAAGCAGGAAAAACTTGTAAAAAGACTTACAAAAAAATATCAAAAGAGTATCAAATTGCAAAAACTTATGACAAGACTTTAAAACGAACATAAAAGTGGATTTTTTTTAATTGGGATTTATTTTACTGATTTTTTAGTAAGAACTGAAATGTGTTAAGACTTTGGGGTGTTTCATAAATGCTATTTACAGGAGCGAACATGTGGCAACAAGCTAAAGGGCTTCCATAAACGCCATTTATGGAACATGTACATCTTTCTAACAAGAATTCCTTACTTTCATAAATGACATTTACACAACATCCAAAACTCAAACAAAATTTAATTTTTACCGAAAACCATTATAGAAGTGAAATAATCCCTAATTTTAGATAAACCACCAGCAAAGTGATGAACAAGTATAGATGAACAATATCCGCAACTAACATGATCTCACCAAGACTTTATAAAAACACTAGAATGATGAATGTGTACAGTCGAGAGAGTATTAGATGAATGAGAGTAAACATGAGCGTATCATGTATCTCTCTCTCTCTCTCTCTCTCTCTCTCTCTCTCCCCCCCCCCCTCCTTCATAAATTCTAGTTCGCACGCACAATATGAAAGTGGGCGTGGGCTTCCAAGCCAACAAGCCAAGTATTCGATACTTCAAGCTAGAGGTGCACATGCTAACCGATTATTTGACCTGACTAGATACCAGACTCATAAACCAAACCGATTATTAACCGGTACCATATAACTTTTTATATGCCATAAGAACCGTCTGTTAGGGATCGGTCAAAAACCGTTTTCATTTTGAAACCTTTTAAAAGATTATTTGACTCAACCAAATTACCATACTCAAAACCAAACTGGTTATTAACTAGTATGTATAGTTTTTTATTAGCCATAAGAACCGCTGGTTAGGGACATGTTGAAAACCATTTATGTTGAAACCGGGCAAAAGATCTAATCAAAACTAGTTATGTGGTTAGATATGTGAAACTAGCCATTTTATAACATCTATACAGCCGTTTATAGGTGTTAAAATCATTGTATTTAAACCACAGTGTTGTTTCAACAATTCAGTTAGTTAAACAAAAGATACAACAGATGGATGGTAGCATATTAGTTTTTAATTATTTTTATAAAAAAATGTAGTTTATATTAAACACTTGGTTATTTTTTTTACCGGTTAACCACTACAACTAATAATCTAACTGGTTCCATAGGTTAGTTTTTTTCCAATTCTCCAAACGAATTGTACCAGAACCAACTATTAAAGAAACCAATCTTCGCCAATAGCTGACTTAACCGGTTTGATTACTACCCGAACTTTTTTTTCCTTTAACCAATATGTGTCACTCTACTCCAAAAACAGTCAACCAGCCCAAGTACACTTTAACCTGGCCCAGTACACTTTATCAAACCGAAACACTTAGAAAGTTTTTTTAAATTTACTAGTGGACCAACCCGATTACCGATTAACCCGACCCGAATAAACCCGAAAACCAAAATCCGAATACCGATTAAATATAATTTATTTGGTTCGGTCTTCGGGTTGATTTTCTACATCTAAAACCCGAGGAACCCGACCTGAGGAACCCGAAACCCGATTAAAAAACCCGAATGACACCCCTATCGTGGAGTCGTGGGTGATTGAAAACACAACAATGTTGATCATAACACAAATCGTTAATAATAATTGACAAATAAAAGGTAATGATTTCTGTATCATCATTTATATCTATCAAAATTTCCCACTTAAAAACGGATTAAAGCACATGTTCCTCAGAAACATTCAAGTATCACGTTGCGTGTTCAAGTGGTCATTATGTGACTGACTTACAAAATTAGCTTTTATCTTAAAATAAATAATTGTTAGATCGGGATATTATCGAGTACAATTGCCAAACACACGCCATTACGCCAATCTTACTATGTTGCTATTAAGTCTATAATATGTGTTTGTGTATGTGCTCACTCGTGTGAGCATGTTTGGCCTTTTGTTTTTAAGCATTTGGTTCAAAAAACAAACCAAAATTGAATGTTAATTCATCAAAGATAAATTAAAGTTAACTAAAGTGTATTCAAATATTTATAGTTCATATAATCAGTGAAAGCATATTTTTCAACTTTTAAAACATACTTAGCGTTTGACTCCCGATTATTGTCCAGTAATGGTTTTCGATGGTTAATCTGTCTTAAAACGTATTACCCGTAACCACTTACGTAATGGACTTCATCAAAGGAATCTCACCAGTTAGTGATGGCTTTCATTGAGGGATTTCTAACGCAATTGCTAGTGAAAATGTGATTTTCTTATAGTGTTAGGCGAACTAAATGAGGTTTTTGAACTATGCATAATTTATGCCTATTTAACTTGAACTTTTATACACTTCACCACCTCAATAATAAAGTTTTAACCTTTTAACTCTAATGTCATTGATGAACCTAAAATGATAATGTGACGAAAACATAAGAAAATGCAAAAGGCTCTAATTATGGGTTTTAGTTGTATTTTACAACCGCTTTTAACTATAAATTAAATTAAAACAGACGTAGAAAAAACGTCTCAAGCGTATATTCCCCCTTTCTTCTCTTAACGCCCACTTTCATACCCTCCTAAATGTATCGTCACGACATGCTTTTATATCTACGTTTTGATATCAAAAGCCAAATCGTTCCAACACGATTTTCCACCTCTTTTATTTTTATACTCACTTTCACTCTACTCAACACTAATTTAAACAACAACATAATACTTTATTAAACTACGAACATACCACTACAACATAAATATTTCAATCAAATTTCAATATAAATTTTATTCAAAATCAAATCGTGATAAAACTACATGGCGTTTCGATTTAAACAAACGAGAATCTTTAAAATATATAGTAGATTTGTAGGATTTAAATTGGATTGGGTTATACAAACACCCATTTATATTATTGAGACACCCTATTATCTTCATCTCTCTCCATCTATCTATATGTATGTATAAAAAAATATAAAAAAATAAAATAAATTAAATGTATTAATAACATACCTATTTAAATTTCATAGAAAACAAAATAATAATATTATTATGGAACGCCTGATTTTGACGGGGCTGAATATTTCGAATCAAATCAAATCGATTGTGAAGGAGAGAGAGAAACCCAAACTCCGTCTGTCACTCTGCAAATCCACCACCAAACCCTCCATCAAAGTCGTCTCAACTTATAAATAAAATAATAAAATCACACACATCTTCCTTCATTTTCATTTACACTAGTATTATTATTATTTCATTCCTTTAACAAAATCACCATTAAAGCTCTACAGTTCCTTCACCCTTTTTGTTTTGTTTTTGTTTTTTGTTTTTGACTGACATTAATTCACTTCCTTCATTGTGGCCTTTATACCCCAAATCATTGCTGCCTTTGCTTTGTTGGGCAACCAACAAAACCACCATTTTAGGGTTTAATCAAAACTCATTATTCCACTTCATTCATTGCTGTTCGAATATGCTCACACGCATCATTATTCAGGTGCTGAATCTCATGACAAATGAGGGCTAGGGTTAGGGCTACGGCTAGGGCTTTTAGTGTGTGCAGATATGGGGTGTGTATTTGGGAAGGAGATTTCGTCTTCTGAGATCGCCACGGAGAAGAAGAAGAATGGTGGAGATGGTGGCTTAAATGTTCACTCCGGCGGAGATAATCGCAACGGCGGTGGTGGCGACGGTGGCGGTGGTGGTGGGGAGGTGCAACGTAACGATCGGCGTGTGAGATCAAGAGGTGATAGAAGGCGCTCGAAGCCGAATCCTAGGCTCAGTAATCCACCGGATAATATTCACGGCGAACAGGTTGCCGCCGGCTGGCCGGCGTGGCTATCGGCGGTCGCCGGAGAAGCCATCAACGGGTGGACTCCCCGGCGAGCTGATACTTTCGAGAAGATCGATAAGGCAAGTGTTTATCAGCAATGCTGTATGTTGAAATTGAAATCTGTTCATTACTCTTTGATCAATTACTTGATTTAACTTATGAATTGTCACTGGCTACATTCAGCTTATGAACAACCTAGATTTGTGATGTTTATTGTTTATTGATTGGTGTGTGTGTGTGTGTGTTTGGTGTTGTGGTTAGATTGGACAAGGTACATACAGTAATGTGTACAAAGCTAAGGACATAATGACAGGAAAGATTGTCGCGTTGAAAAAGGTTCGGTTTGACAATTTAGAGCCCGAGAGTGTGAAGTTCATGGCCCGTGAGATATTGATATTAAGGCGTCTTGATCATCCAAATGTGGTGAAATTGGAAGGATTAGTGACATCAAGAATGTCGTGTAGTTTGTATCTTGTTTTTGAGTACATGGAGCATGATTTGGCTGGGCTTGCTGCTAGTCCTACAATCAAATTTACAGAGCCTCAGGTTAATTTCGATTACTATTATTAAGTTAACTGATAATGCTGTTTAAGTGTTCTTAGTTTTAAGCTTTCTATGAATGTTTATAGGTCAAGTGTTACATGCATCAGTTGTTGTCTGGGCTTGAACATTGTCACAACCGCCATGTGTTACATCGGGACATCAAGGGGTCAAATTTGCTTCTTGATAACGATGGGGGCTTGAAGATTGCTGATTTTGGTTTAGCATCCTTTTTCGATCCTAATCACAAGCAGCCAATGACTAGCAGGGTGGTTACTTTGTGGTATAGACCACCAGAGCTTCTTCTTGGTGTTACTGATTATGGTGTAGGCATTGACCTATGGAGTGCAGGGTGCATATTAGCCGAGTTATTGGCTGGAAAACCTATCATGCCTGGACGTACAGAGGTAGTTAACAATATCTTTTTATTCGCAATTATATAACTTTGTGGAGTTATTTGGAAGTTAGAGATGGTAATTTCAACGGGTTACTTAAAAATCGGTTTAACTTGGCTTGTTTTCTTCGGTTTCTTTGGTTATTTGATTGGATTTGTCAGGTTTTCTATTAAGTTTTTTGATTTTTGCTACTGCTTCATGTGAATTACTATCTACCCCCTTTCAAGGTAGAGCAGCTTCACAAGATTTTCAGGTTATGTGGTTCACCTTCCGAAGAATATTGGAAAAGGTTAAAGCTTCCACATGCAACAATGTTTAAGCCCCAACAGTCATATAGACGATGCATAAAAGAGACGTTTAAAGATTTTCCACCATCATCATTCCCGACAATTGAAACCCTTCTCTCTATTGATCCAGCTGAACGTTTAACAGCAACCGCTGCTTTGAGAAGTGAAGTGAGTGTATCTTCTCTTTTCTTGCAATACAGGATCATTAAATTTGTTCCATTTGAATTGATGTAATTCGTGTCCTGATGCCCATTACGTGTTTTTTTTTCAGTTCTTTACAACAGAACCATATGCATGTGATCCTTCAAGTCTTCCAAAATATCCACCCAGCAAGGAGATGGATGCCAAATTACGTGACGAAGAAGCTAGAAGGTAAGCAGTGATCTAAGTCATAAGAAATATATTGAGTTTAGAAAATTATCTATCAACTCGGATCGTGACTTGAACCTCATTTTATGGTAGACTGAGAACTGCTGGTAAATCAAATGCTGATGGTGTGAGAAAAGCTCGTGCACGTGAGAGATCTGCAAGGGCAATGCCTGCTCCTGAAGCCAATGCGGAACTGCAAACAAACCTTGATGTATGTCAACTAACTTTAATTTTTTTAATAACAAATAAATATGTCTGTGGGTTATGGTACTAACATTTCACTTAGGTATTGGATGTGTGTTACACTTATGTTAGAGGTGACAAGCTGGGCAGATAGGGTGGGTCATGTAATGGGTCAAAATGGTTTGAGCTAAAACTGGTTGTTTTTATACGGCTTGGGTTGACCTGTAACGCATTTCGTTCTTTAGTTGTGCTTAATTATTATGATTATAAAACTTTATTGTTGCAATAAAAAGCAAAACATATATGAGTAAAACAACTTAGGAGGCTGTATGCGTTTAAACCTTACTTTGGATGACTTTTGACCCATTTTCATGATTCTTTGGCAGAGGCGGCGGTTGATCACACATGCAAATGCAAAGAGCAAGAGCGAGAAGTTCCCTCCGCCTCATCAAGACGGGGCACTCGGGTACACAATGAGTTCCTCAAATCACATGCACATGGATCCATTCTTTGATCCACCTGATGTCCCATACAGTTCCAATTTTTCATACGGCAAAGAACCTATCCAGACTTGGTCCGGCCCGTTGGTGGACCCTGGGCCGAGAAAGAAACACATCGATTCCACTTCCAAGTCATCAAAGAGCAAAATTTCGGGTCGGTCCCGGGAGAAGTGAATAGATGCCTGAAGACTGAAACACAAGTCACAAAGATGCAAATCTGCAAATGCTATTTATTCCAAAACATTTTTTAAAAATTTTAAAAAAGAGAGGTGAGGTGAGGTGAAGTGAAGTAAATCATTTTGTTATTTTTCATTGTTTGTATTGTTTTTTGGAATATGATGAGAAGAAGATCCTGTTAGTCTCAAATCAGTGTAAATGTTACCGAGGTCGCCTACTTTAAAATAAACATAATTATATCAACAACATTTGTTTTTTTTTTAACTACGCATCTATAAACAACAAGCTCTAAGAGCATTAACAACCCGTTCTCTATAACTACGTGAGTGCGTTCTTTATATTATAGAGAATGGTTATTAGTGCTTGTGAGTGGAGAATAGAAAATATGTACTGTTCATCTCTATATTTGGTGATTTTTTAATATTTGTTTAAAATGGTTGTTAGTGAATTAAAAAGAAAATGTACTAAAAGTATAAAAATATTATTTTATTGAAAAGAAGAAAAAAATAATTATTTTTAGTGTAATTATAAATATAGAGATGAAAAACAAGTTGTGAATAATAGCCTAATAGCCTAGCCTACATGATGGGCCAAAATTTGGGCCCAACAAGTGTCAAACTTTATAGTTGGTAGCCCTACAATATGCAATATGATGATTATTGGGCTGGAAATAGAAGATAAGTATAGATGGGGGTGGGGGTGTAGGCATGTGTGCATTAAAACAAAAGTTGCCGCTAGTGAATGTGAATGTGAATTATAAATATATGATATAAGAGTCATAATCAGGAAAGGGTGTGTTTAAGATGCGGCCAGGAGATGGAGATGCTTATTATGCTCCCACAGGTTTCTTTGGTAGCTTTTGCAACACCATTTCTTCTTGGTTAGTTCTCACTTTTTTCTCAACCATACTTATTTTGTTGTTATAGTTATCATTTTACTAAATGCTAAATAATTCTTCCCTACTTATAACTTATTATAAGCACGGAAGAATGATGGTTGTTCCATTAAGAAAATAGTGAAAATCATTTATAGATCCAAAAGATGCTAAAAAAGAGATTTATACTGTTTTTGTCTCAATTAAGCATGCTTTTGGTGTACACATGTGTGTTATTACTCGAATAATTTTTTGTTTTGGTTATTGAAGTAAATATTTGAATTTTTTATCTTATTATTTCTTGTATTTTGTTGAATTTCTCTCATAAAATTGATGTACAGTTCGCTATCACATACGATAATTTAATTTTTACAATATATTTATTAATAATTGTTGAGGTGGAGTTATTCTAAAAAAGAGAAAAAGAAAACTAAAAAGTGTAAGAAGAATTATTATCCATCAGATCGTAAATCTAAGGGTAAAAAAAATTTGATGGCATAATAATAAAAACTTTAAATGATAGACCAAGTATATTTTGATCTTAGCAACATTTCAAGTTACATCATTTTTTAAAACGGTTGTAACTTTTACATACAACATTATTCTTTTTTTAAAGAATTACACCATAGTAGCAAACGTTTTTTATCTTTAGAACGCGTATAATGTTGACACATAAAAAATAAAGTTTTTTTTCACGTTATTTCAGCTCATTGTATAATATCAGGTTATTGTGTAATATTTGTCACATTATTGCATCTAATGCTAATCTTTGTGGTTTCTATTAGGTTTTTTTCTAAAATAATAATTTTTAAATAACACAATGTTGAAATATAACTTTTTTACGTTTTCCAGTTCATTGTGTAATCCTATTAAAATCATTGTCTAATCCTCGTCAAGCAGCTTATTGTGTTTATTGCTAATCATTGAGTCTTGTGTTGGTCATTGTGTTCTGTATTGTGATTTTTAAAATGATGATTTCGAATAATGCTATACTAAAAAATTGTGAACTTTTTATGTTTCTAGCATGTTGTGTAATCCTTGTTAGATAATTGTATAATCCTCGTAAATTCAAAAGATTACACAATAACCAAACGAAATTACACAACGAGTTAAAAAAAGTGTAAAAAAATTTGTTTTTTATATCAACACTATATGCGTTTGAAAGGAAAAAAAATTCATTTTTTATGGAGTAACTTTTTATTAAAAATAATGTCGTAGGTAAAAGTTACAAATATTTTTAAAAAAATATAAAACTTGAGAAGGAGGAAACATTACTAATTTTGCTCTCAACCTAATCATGATAAAAAAAACATGTGACAACATCTTAATCGTTCTTACACTCTCTAGCTTTTCAAAATTTTATGGTTTAACTTTTCCCTAATAGTTATAATTAATTATTTTTGTTAAACATTTGGAAACGTAATAACAAAAGTAAACTTAACGATTGATTAAAGAAATCATTACAACAGTAAACTATAACAAAAGGCGAAATAATCTATGATTAATTGGATGACCAAGTACGTCTGAATTAGAAAGATATTACGACTGTTAAATTACCATAAATTTATTCAACTTTAATTTTATAAATCAAATAATATAATTGTGTTAGACTGAATTAACTAACAATACAAAAAATTGTTGTTGGATACTTTTTTAGTGTATAGTTGAAGATAAAAATATTTGTAAGAATACTCCACAAAGTATGCTTTCTTTCAGGCATGTTACTTGTTTCAACAACTTTATTTTATTTTTTAATTTATTTTTTATAATTTCAGTTAACCTTGCAATTTGTAAAAAATCTAAAACACATTAAACTATCATGTTTTTACTTCTTATATTGTTTATATATGTTGTCATTTGTGTTGCAGCCTTAGTTTGTTATGTTGCTGTTGGCTGTTTCGGAACTGTTTGGGCCGTCAACGAGAACCAGCTACTCCTTTGATGGCTCCGCCTCAAGGCCCAATGGACGATCGTTTTGAACAATTAACAGGTCCCCACAGTCCATTTGGAGGCCCTAGACCACCTGGTCCTGCAGGCCCAATTCATGATCGTCGTGGTCCTCGTGGACGTTTACCAGGCCCCCATAGTCCATTTGGGGCGTCTCACCCACCTGGTCACAGTCCATACAGTGTGTCTAACCCACCCGGTCCTCCAGGCCCAGTTGATCATCAACTCGGACACTTAGGAGGTCCTCACAGTCCATTTGGGCTGCATGATGCTCGCGGTCCTCCAGGCCCAGTTGATCATCAACTCGGACACTTAGGAGGTCCTCACAGTCCATTTGGGCTGCATGATGCTCGCGGTCCTCCAGGCCCAGTTGATCAACTCGGACACTTAGGAGGTCCTCATAGTCCATTTGGGTTGTCTGATGCACCCGGTCCTCCAGGCCAACATGGGCCGCCTATTCAGCACAATGTATTGGTGCACCCTGGACCTCCCAACCCACGTGGGTCGCTGGGACTGCCTGGACCTCCTCCTGGAGTTCCTGGCGTTCAACCCGGGCTGCTTTAATCTGCTGCAACTGGTAGAAAGTTTTGAACCGTTGAAGTTGCTTGTACATACCAAGGTGCAATAAAAGATACATGGTTTTTATGTGTATTTAGCATCACTCAGTAGTTATATCTAGATATCTTTATGTATGTAACAAACATTTGCAACATCTTCTGTAGATGATCTTAATTTGCCAGATAAAAATGTAGAAAACTTCTGAATATAAGTGTATGAAGGTGTGCTATATATGTCATACCATAATTTCTTTGAACAAATAAAACTGTGTGCTATGCATATGATCTTATGATTTATAACAAGTTTTGCTCAAATATCATCTCTTAGTTGATCCATTAATTTTGATAGTTTGGAGCACAAATTCCCGGCTTGCTTTATAAGTATGATGCGTAGTCCACTTTTAATACATTGATGTGCAGTATTTAAACAATTGTGAGAGCTTTAGAACTACTTATCAACTAAATGAAATTTTAAGCAACTGAAAATATATAAACATGGTAACAGACTATAAAATAATAACATATTATTATTCATTTTATTGCAAGTTTAAGTGAAGGTCGACGAAATTGAGTTTCAAATATGTACAACTTCTAAATTTCATTGCAAGACCTCTGTCACAACAATATTTACGAATGACCGTGTTTTTGTAATACTAAAAAATATATGATATAAAAGAGGCAAAAACTGAAAGGTTTTATGAAGGGAAGAGATGTTTTTAATCCATTTTTTAAAATCTATAACATGGATTAGCAAAACTGCAGACTTTTGTCCCATTTTACATGACAAAGCTCCTTAACCCGCTAAAAGTCATCTAAACCAACTCACACTTCAAGTTTAAGTGATCATATAAGCTTGAACTTGTGACCATCCCACCACTCGCGGGACAAAAACCAAGTTCGCGACACCAAAGTTGGTTTCTATATGTTACACAAATCATGACCGTCGGTTCCATTCACACAAAATACACAGTTAAGGACAGAATCTTGTAACAAGAAAAGACATGCTGACGTGTCATTTACCCATGTGAGTTAAGATCCTGCCGACCAAAACCTCTTTTTTCCCAGCAACAGTAAGCTTGTTGGCTGTAAGGTAGTACTTCAGCTCTTGTACAGTCAAATCCTTCAACTGCATTACAAACATTACAAATTACAACAAATTAAGAATAAATAGAAAATTGACATACTTAAAATGCCCTTGAAAGTTGAATACAGACAGAAATAGTAAACATCACCTTTCCATCATCAGCAAGTTTGCCCCAATCATAATACGCGCACTTGTTAACCGCTTCTTCAGCAACTTGTTTCCTTTTCTTATTGCCCTTTCCATGGGTTGTCTTTTCATCTTCTTCATCGTAGTTTTCTCCATACACACAAATCTTGAATTCTTCTAATGTTTTAGCAATACCCGGCCTGCAATAACACAGTCAATCCTATAAGCATACGTATATATATGGATGTACGTATACATGTGTGTGTGTGTGTGTAAAGATATTACTTAGCCATGCCCTCTTCATCTGGAAGAGTTTCATCAACAATTTCAGGCATCTCATCTTCATCAAGGGCCATAGCTTGTACTAGTGCATAGTGGCTCTGCAATGCTGCAATACGTGTTTTACATGCATTAGATTTTTAGCTTATATATGTTGAGAACCGAGCTTTAAATATGATACACAAGAGGTTAGGTAATCGTTTCTCTCCCTACTTCAATTTATATGTTATGCACGTTACACGGTTCTCAACATAATAATGGTTTTTAAAATGAACACGACCCTACATACATATATACAAAAAAAAAAAAGTTTTACCAGGATTGGAGAACTGGCAGACAGAGAAATCTTTTAAGTCAACACGTTTGACCAAAGCAGCAGCCATTTGGATTTGTTCATCAGTGGCCAAGGGCACACCACTAGTATCTGCATGAAGCTGCAATAAGTAGAAAAAACATTATTATTACTATTATTATTAATGCTAATGAAACCATCAAAACAGACTCATGGATTTAATTATAAAATTTCACGTTTAACCTAAAATATAATTTTGAATGATCATTAATGTACTCACTTTACTATAGCATGTTTATGCTAGACGCTTGTTACGTAATAATTTTGATGATTTCTAGAAAGTATATTGTGATCATATTTACAGTTTAAAAAATTGGAAAGCTGAAAGCACCATAAAAGCATAAGCATCATGACAATTAAACCAAGGTTTTTTCTTGCCTCTTCAATGGGTCTTATGTCATCAGAATATGGAAGATATATCATGTGCATTCCTGGTGGCTCAATCTGACCACCGCTATCAATGATTTCCTCCTGTGCATCAAAAAATAAAATTGAGAATAACCACGCGAGAGTAAAATGAAGAATAAAGCAGCATGTTTGGTGAGAACTAAGAAATAAAATTAAAGAGCCAATTGAATGAAGCGTTCATTCAACCAAAATCCACAAATTTTTTTAAACAAGCAATAGAAAAAAGAAGCACAAGCATTTTCATTTAACTATGAGCACAAAAGATTTCATTTTCAAGTCCCAAAATATATACACTCTCATATTCCTTTGTATGTGAACCCCACAATATGAATAGGAGCATATATGTAACTGATAAATGATAAATTTTTGGTTCATATAGAAAAGTAAAAAAAATGTTATAGTGTTTTTTCATTTCATCTTTTGCAATGAATGATAAAAACAAGTTAAAAAGGGTGTCTTGAGTCAAACAGGTCAACCCATCAAACCCGTTTAAACCAAGAATTTTAAAATATCTTACTTGTGCAATCAGACCAACTAATTGAGGTCGAGATGAACTCCCGTAAAATGCAACTGCAAAACTGAAATCACAAAAAGTATAAAGACGTTGACTAATCCTAAAGAAACATACATATATTAACTATAAGATGTCATTCAGACCTATCTAATTAAATGGATCAATCACAGAATATTCCTTGAAATAGAAAAATATTATTTCCAAGTGCTAACCGTTTGAGACGTATCATAGATCTATGAAGAGCAATGAAGATGCAAGTGCTACCCATAACTTCCTGCAAAAACATAAAAGTACTTACATATGGAATTAAGGTGAAATATTTTGGTCATGTTAGCAGTAGTATTTAGTTATCTTTTGTATTATCATGGTTGTTAAAAAGATGCCATCTCACGACAATTTCTTATTGCCGTTAAAAATATTTAAATTATACAATTACATAGATTTCTCACATAGTTTCTTACCTTACATGTGTTATATTTCCTTAATGAAGTTTAACAATCAAAATCAACTCTACGGTGTTCATCAAGTTCATGATACATGAAAACAGTAGATAAAGTTTCAATGTATGTTCTGGTTTATACATCACTCAAATGCTTATTCGTCATTTGTATTCTATATCTACACAACACATGGAATATCCAACAAATTAGTAACAACAGAGTATCACACCAAACTTTGATTAAATATAACCAAAAGTTTAGGTATGAAAATAACCTCATCGCTAGGCCAGACAAATAGTGATGGCTTTAAGTTGTGATAATCCTTCAAGCAACTTAATGGCTTGAACCCTAAAAGCCGTAGGTTTCCTGTTGATACTCTCTTGATTTCTGAAAGTTCTTCTACTGTAAACGTGATATCCTCACTAAAAAGGTATACGGCACAGTCAGTTAAGATTATTACATCAAAAACAAAGCATTGAAACAAATTGCTGCAAATTCTCAACCAACCAAGTGAAATTTGCAACACAATTCAACAGGTCACAAAATTTGGAACTTACTTCTTGTATGTTTGAAAACGCTTTATAGGATCTTTCACAATTGCTCCAGTGTCAGCACAAATGAATGATCTTTCTCCCTGCAAAATGGGGAACCCATGAGCAGATTTATCTTATGAGAAAAGAAATCCCCAAAAAAGCAAATGATAAGAACCGAACTAGTCGGCTTGATTTCACTGAAACAGAATACAAACACAACCACTTCGAGAGGACTAATCTCCAGATACAAGACACTAATTAACAAGATAGAACTCCACATCTGAACTACAACAGAGAATTGCATATTTAAACATAAACTGGCAGTTAATTCCCCCTATAATTCTCCTAATATGCAGCCACTACCATTCAGCCTTCCCACACTACTTTTGCCCTCAACTGACCCGAGAAAGAATAGGGTCTAGGTCGGTTGACCCGACCCTTCTGGAATGTGGGGTTCGTATCAGCAAATTTGTTTAAAAATAATTACTTCAAATAGATGTTCTGGTCAGTGACTATTTTTGCAAATTTACCAAGTGATTTTGCAAATATGTTGCTATTTTATTATATGCAAAATTACCAACAGATTTTATGGTTTATAAAGCAAGCATCACAAATTCAAGAATCAAATACAAAAAAGCGAGTGATTAATTACCTTTAAAGGGAGATTAGTGACAGAATCTAGCCATGTAACTTTCCCTGGAACAACAGTAAAAAGAATCAGTTCCCAATGCCCACGACTTTCCATTTTGTATTTTTTGTTGAAAGGATTATAAAGCAGTTTGCTGACCTGGAACGGTGGGACGAATGAGAGCATATGTATTCAGTTCAATCGATAATCCACCTGCAATCATAAAACTGATCCTACGAACTTTCCGTTTCTTGAACATGCGTTTTCTTAATTGTTTATTCATGTCTTCAAATCTGAAAATTTTCAAACGCTTTTCTTATAAAACTGATTTAGTCTATAACATGAAGAATTATAATAAAATGTATGTAGCTATGTATAAGTTTGATAATTTCGTTATCGTTGTTCTCTCTGTTAAATGTCAACCTTCACTCATTGAAGATGGATACATGATGTTTGTGTTTTTCTATTTTTTTGTATGTTCATAAATAACACCTATTAGCCTTAAATCACTTAAAAGTCACAACACAAGAACTAAATAACTTAAACCATGCATACCTTTCTCCAGCCAATGGCATGAACTGAGCAAGCTCATCACCATCCAATCCAATCAAATCCTGATATATTAAAGATTAAAGCAACAATATGTAGGTAACTATAAAAACTGGTAATCTTAGACATATATTCATAGAGTCAACATACAGCATAAAAAAGTGAGACATTAAATTCTTCATTTGGCCTACTTAAAGGAAGAAGTTCAATTGCGATTCCAAGGTCTTGTGCATCCTGCAACAGTTGAAAATAAGAATCTAGCGATACTAAATGAAACTCAAAGAATTGTTTGATTGTTATCTTTCTTTTAATAACAGCATTAATTTAATTTTTTTAAATAATAAACTTTTACCTTAGCTCGCTGCAATGTTGTTCTAGTCATGTCTAGTTTTGTCACTCCTTTGATACTTCCAAAAGGATCATCTTCATTTGTAAACAACAAGATGCGTTTATCAGCTGTCTTGGCAGATCTGAAGAGTTTATCAAATTGTTTTTATAATGTGGGAAATCCATATTGTTGGAGTAAAAAGCTAAAAATATCATACCCTTTACGCAGTAGCGCTTGTGCAACCCAGAGTGCATTGTACAAAGAATTATCCCTAGATCCAGGAACAATACCATACTCACTCCCGATAACTTTACTGAAGGATTCTGCATTCATATTACAGACATAATGTCCAATAAAATCCAAGTAAAATGCGCAGAACCATAGCAATAAATATAAACTATCAAACAAGTTATATAAACACTTTGGAATCCTAAAAGGAAGATTGTGTGAATTTAGTGAGATTACACCACAAGCGTACCTTCTACACGATCAAATTCTTTTATAAACCTTGCTGTAAGGCTGTCCAGATATTCTCTCTCAGCAACATTAAATACATAAACACCATTGAGATCTTGTAGATTTTTCTTCTCTCTCTGCCAATAATACCCATTGAAATACATAAAAAGTTAGTTAGTTCAGGTGGTAAAGATTAAATAAAGAAGTTGGTTATTGGTATACCAAAATTCAAATGATGAGAAAACATAACGGATTTTAAACTATATTCATGTTAAGCCATGTAATGACAGCTATAGAATGATGGAAAGTTATCAACATCGGAAGCCTCAGAAACTGAAATTTAATAAGAATTCTATCACCACTATTCAATGCTCAACAACAATCTAACAAATATCATGTTCTGGAATCAAAGGAGATGATTCAGTTCCATTGAACGCTTGGCAGCCAAGAACAATATATTAGCCGGTTATAGTTACCAGCTAATACAATATGATTCCAGAATTTAAAAAATAAATAAATAAATAACTATTAGGTTAGGGAAATATGTGTATCAATGTTTCAGTTATTTGAGTCCTGTTCTTACTGTATTGAAGAAACATATTGCAATTTCATCATATGGCCTGTTGATGATCTGAACCTTTATAGACTGTGCAATGCAACTGACAGCAACATGAAAATGAGATACATTCTCTTGATCTTCCTGTAAGAACATTGACATCAACAGAAACACAGATTTTACAAACTTAAATGGCATAAGCACTTGGATACAATTAATATTATCTATCACTTGAAAATTGCTACTCTGTACTAAACCAAAATCATAAGAACTTGAGGACACAAAGTCATCCGTTAAACAAAATTGCTACTCTGTACTAAACCAAAATCATAATATTATCTAATATCCTCTGAAATTAAGGTGTTAATAGATATCTAAATTCTAAACCTTTAATAGATGTCTTGCTTCACATTAAACAAAAAAAATCCCCAAAATTGCAACAACTTCCATTTCAGAATATGAAAGTTGTCACAGTTAAACTTTTCAATCCAGAATTACACATCATCAAATATCATATTGAAGAGGGAATATAAAAGACTAGCTTATTTGGAACTATTGAAGACTTATTAGCTAATTGGTGAATCGTCAAACACTTGCACGAAACTACTTGTAAAGTCAAACATTCCAAGTTTCCAACTTCACGGAAAAGACGGAATATAAAGGACTAGCTTAATCAGCCACCAAGGCCCTGAGAATCACTCAACCTCATTCTAACCACATTATATGTTAAAAAACAAGATAGTTGTTAACGGACTTAAAACAGTTTTACCCTTCTAATCACACTAAGATAGTGAAAAGGCAATGTAATTGTAAACGATATTAAAAACATGTAGCAATCGAGCATGTGTATAAATAAAGATATATACAAACCCCAGGACAAGTGATGTTGAACATTTTTGGCGAAGCATCCACCAGAAACACCACTAGTTCTTTGCTTGACTGTCTTTCCTGAACCCAATAACGTTAAACAAACATCAAAAGTCAATATCAAATTCATATAATACAAAAAATGAACGAACATAAAAAGTGGAATCAAACTCTATACTTACTACAAGACAACCCAAACAATAGGCACAATATTAACGACATACTAAAAACGGAGATGGAGAATAAAACCTGAAGCAGATCATTCTCAGGGTCGTCTTCATCGTCACGGAAAACATCATCAGGGTCCACATCCATTAAACCTAGCGGGAGAAAGACTGAAAGCTAGAGGTTACAAATGATCATTAAAAACCCTAAATTACTAACAGAATGATAATAATTTTTCCAGATTGAGGAAACAGATAACTTGAAAGACAACCTAATCAAAGTTTTCAAAGTCAGACAACAAATTACGTAAGTTAGAGAAGGAGAAGTGGAGGAAAGAGTGATATTATACCGGCGGTGTAGGGCGGACTCCGGCAACCGTGTGGGCGGAGGGTTTTGGCGGTGCGATTGCTGATGTTGTTTGGGGGTTTATTGAAGATGAGAATTTGGGGGGAAATGTTTTCTCCTTCTTGTGGAAGTTTCAGTTGTAATTAGAGTGGCTTAAATTGTAATAGTTTGATTTTTTTTTTTTTTTGCCTTTTTAATTAATAGCATCGAAATTAGCGAGTGGAAAATTAAAAGGAAATTAAATAGAAAAAAAAAAAGAAGTGCTACTCTTTGACTACCCTGAGTCGGGATGTCCCACTCAAGACGACAGGAGGTAATGCGGATTACGTAATGAAGAGGTTTGTCACGTGTCGTTTGAACTACTACACTTGTTTACCTTGATTTCATTTGATGTTTTAGATAAGATTTACCAGCTACACTAGACGCTCGTAAGCGATACGAAATTATTTTAAATGATGTAAATGTAATTTGTAATTTATTATATTGAGTGTGAATGGTTTATAACTTAAAACTTGTGAAACGAAGGCTTCAATTATTAGATGTAGACAGAAAAGGATGAGGCATTTGTGCTAGCATGTGAAATGGGGGTTTCGTTAACCACTATGGACGTTGACATAATAAAGGACGTTGATGTAGAGAAAAAAGGGAACTGCATATGTAGAAGATAGAGGGAGAGTTACAAGTCCTCAGCACAAATTGTATGTGGCAATACTAGTTCACTTGGCTATTTTGATGAGAGGATGAAGAGATAGAAAGGTGTGATATATGGAATCCTAGAGAAAAGGTGAAGTTTGTGGGGGCAATAGTGGGGCAAGCTAAGGTGGAACGTCTATGAGACTCTCATGTTTAAATGCTTTCAAAGGTGATTGTATGTTTATGTGTTTATGTTGATGCATGTAATGTGAAAAAGGAGAAATGAGAGGATACTATATTATGTGATGACTAATATAGGGTTTTGTTGCGGTGATGTTGACGTGGTATGTTAATGTATAGTCTTAGATTTTCTCTTTGTGTGCTTTCGAATCTAAGTATGTTAAACCTCATACTTCAACCTTGTTAGATGATTTAAAAATCCTAAACTTTAATAACCTCCAAAACAACACACTTCTCTTTGGTACCCACCCATACCCCACCTCCACTTTGTTAACCTTTTACCCCTCATAAGATCAAACTTAGTTGAAACGAACCATCCTAATTACCTGATATTTTCTAGTAAGAGGAATTTATATAAAATTTAGAGATGAAGAAGAGAGAGTGGATATGAATTTTATGATTTTATTATAAAAAATAAGATGGTATTTATAGGGTGAAATGTAATTTTTTGATTTTTTTTAAATGAGTCAATGGCTTTATCTCTTTTCCCAAGGTTCCCAACGGCTATTTTCCTTTGCGAGCCCCCTCACGCCCAAACCATCACATCCCTGATCGCACCCTGATGTTGCGGTATTCGCGACTAGCGTGTCAAGCCACGTGGGTAACGACCTCCATCACTTGCCCCACAACACCTAACTTAATTTACAACTAATACACCATAATCATGATCGAGTGCTTTTAAATTTTGAGGTGTTCCATATTTTCAAGGGTTGATCTAGATCATCTACTCGCACTGGTATTTCTAGGTCATTCATGAGGCACGTGGGTAGGACTAGGGCTGTTCATGAACCGAACGAATTCTCGCTTGAACTCGGTTCGTTTACAAACCAAGCCATTCGGTTCAGTTCGAATTTAAGAAAGCAGGCGAAAATTGCTCGCTCGAACTCGGTTTGGTTTTAAACCGAGCGTTTGGTTTTGCTCGGTTTCATATTGCAATTTAGGACAAAACTAATAATTCATTCAAAAGTTTCAAGTTTCAACTCAAGCTCAACAATGTAACAAAAGAAAACATACAAAATAAGTTTATGTTTTAGCTCGAGCTTAAACATATGACGGTAAAACCCATGCCCAAAACCTCCATTGCGACCATTTATACGTCCATTGTACCCGCTTTGATGCAATGTTTAAACAAGTATACAAAAATCCAAAAATGATGTCTAAAAAAATTAAAAAGGAGCAAGGGTAAAATGGTAAATAATTAAAATAGTAATGTCCTAGTATCTAAATAAATAAACTAACATATTACATATATATAATATATAAAAATTATATTTAAAAATAATTCGAGCGAACAACGAGAGAGCTTACCTTTGCTTGTACTCGGTTCGTTTACAAACCGAACCAAGCAAGTCGGCTCGTTTACAACCGAGCCAAAATCAAGCGAGCAATTTTTCTACCTTATGTGCATTCTTACGACGTACTAGGCACACTTGGCAATTGCCCTCTGTCACAAACCTTCAACAACTATATTTGAACCTTAACGTTAAACTTTCACAGGATGTATGCATACTCTCTTTGTTATCCTTTCATTATTTCTTTTGAGCAACTTAAAAACACATATGAAGGTTAAAATCAAAAAATACTACAAGTGGTGGTTGTAATGTTAGTCAAGGTTAGCAACTGGCCAGAAATTAAGCAATTTCTAGAGGTTAACGATAATATGGCTATTAATTGTCCCCTTTTAAAATTTGATTAAGAGCGTTAAAATCACGTGACAAGCTAATATATATTGTAACTTAACTAGACATGACTAAACTTAAATGGTAAAAACTAACTTGGACATTTAGAGCATTATTACATGTACAAGACGCAACATTCTTTTACCTCAAGGAATACACTACCTTGTGGTTTCACGTGTTTCGACATGTTACGAAAATCTTGGCCGACATGTTACGAAAACCTTGGCTTTGAGCGAGACAAACATAGCAATAGTATACAAAGGCATCTAAATCATTTCAAGAACCAATACATGCACTATATGGATATAAGTATCTAAATAAAGTTGAATCTTATTCCAAAGCAATCATATATGTTACTACGAGGGGCGACCTAACAAGTCGTGCACGCCAAAAGCTTGACGTGTTGCCCCTATGCATGCAAAGACCTCAAACGTATGTTATAATTTTATGATCCAACAAAAATGTATATATGAAGATCTTCTCACGTATCTAGCATATTGTCCTAAAAACAAACATTATCATCTTTCCGTAACACACTCACACCTTAAAAAGTAAACTAGTGAAGGCATGTTAAGTTTTTACTTTTTATACAGCAATATACTATTTGTATACACATGATGAAAGACTATTCTTACACTTTGCATGCATCATCACTGTACACATGTGTCAATAGAGTTACTCACCCTTTACAATACTAATATTATATATGAAAATTTTAGCTTGTATATATTTTTAATTGGCCTCACCTTTCACACTAATATTTCTTAACTAACAGATATAGATATACAATGAAAATTAACAGATATTATAAATCATAGTAACTTTGTTAACATAATGAATATAAATATAGTTAAAGAAATATTAGTAATCGATAAATATATATAATAAACAATAATACCATGTCATCTTGTGTAGTCAATACTATACCGAAAACACATTTACTGTATATATATACTTGTATAAATCATTTTTAAGTTTCTTTTAAATTGTCTTTTAGCAATGATGTTAAATGATTATACTTAAGAGAAACAATAACCACAAACTCACCAAGTACATGTGGCCTTTACTTTCTAAGAATATTAGATTGCTATACATTGTCAACATGTTTGAGGTCATAAAACTTTTATAAGTAAATAATTTTTGTTTCACTCACTACTATGAATATACTGATCATGAAACTGAATCCTATAATTACTAAATATGATAATAAACGCACATATATCCCATGATGTTACATTTAGATTTGTATTTGATTGCATAGAATATAAACATGAATGTATCGTTCTCATAACATATTAAATTGTTTAGTGACTAATAGACTATACTAAGTTATTAAGTGACGATACTAAATTTTTAAATGCTACGATTTTTTTAAAAGCAAATTGGAAGCAATAGAATATGCGTGTGAGACTAATAAACTGAAGGAACCACTTCCATAACATGCAAAACGGACGGTCAAGATCTCATCCCCAACTTCAAGACAAAAGCACAAACGAACGGTTCACATAACCCGATTCCAGAACATGTACCTTCTGCATACATACTTGTACCCTAAACAACAATAACCCAACTAAAATTTGCATTTTTACAATTACGAAATGAAATCGTACCACGTCCATACCACAAAAAGAATTACAAAAAAAAAAAGAAAAAAAAACAGCAATATCATGAAATTACCATAATACCCCTTCGTTGGTTGTTACAACTCGAGAACACCTACTTCCACAAGCCTCGGAACAAGGTGCCCACTTAAGTGAAGTCCGACGAGACCTTCTAACCCTCCGACACGCGCTCCGCCGATGAACACCGCCGGAGCCACCGTATCGCCACCGCCGGAGCCGTCGCGTTGCGCCGCCGTGAGGGCGTCGATCTCCTCCTCCTCCAGCTCGATCACCGTCGGGTGAACGCCGAGCGACGACAGAAGCCGTCGCATGACGTGGCACATACAGCACGATGAACGACTGAATATTATCACGGGGTTTTCGGCGATAAGGCGTTGGATCCTCATTTCGGTGGACTCTGAGGTGTCGATTGCGAGGGGGGAGGTGGTGGTCGGAGTTAGCTCGAGGCGGACGCCGCCGTCGTCGCGGAGGCGGTAGCGGTGGAGGCCTTGCATAGCTCCGGTGGTTGCGGTGGTGGTGGTGGTGGTGGTGAGTGGGTGGGTGTGTGGTTGTGGTGAAGGGGGGGGTGAGGGTGGAGTTATAAATGGGGGAATGGGTGATTGATTACATCATAAAAGTAAACGTGTTACGTAGACTCTACGCTTTGCGTACTTTTATCCCGGGGTGTGGGGATCACGCGCCTGCCACGTTTCTTTTGAATCTTAAATACATCGTTGAATTTGTGTGCCCTTATCGTTACTGTGATTTAACGATTTTAGTTGGTGGTTTACAATTTACAAGGTACAAGTTACATACGAATGATCCTTAGTCCAAAAAATAAGATATCGTGGGTTTAAGTTTCACTCTGAACAAAATATGCTTAAAAGTTAAGTCAGGATTTTCTCAGCAATTAGCTTCTTTCCGGGGGGTGGTGGTGCGGTCTCGGCTGGAAAACGAATATGATCGTACATTTGCCGTTAAAAAAAATACAAGTTACAAGCCTTGGCATAACTAAGTTTTTATAGGTATGTGAATAGTTGTTAAAGGAAAAGAAATGGGAAAATTCTGAATACAATGATAAGGCTATTAAACTTTATTTGAGACTTGTATTGAGTTAGATATTTAGGTATAAGTTCCGGTATGATTTTAGTTTAAAGTTTTCACATGAGTTGGATTAGGTATATGTTTCGATTACTAGACACCATATGCGTATTTACCTGATCCTTTTATCCAAACATTTTGTTAATTTATATATTATTTTGCTTGAACCATGGTTTATTAATATTTCTTCCTTAGAACATATTAATTTGAAAAAATAGCTCTTATTTTGAGATACATACTCGATATTATTTATGAAAAGTTTGCATGTTTTAAGATGTTTTACATATTTTTTTATAGTGATGTAGACATACATGTAATTTATTATATGACAAATTGTTTAAACATAAACAATATATAAAGGTTCAAATGGTGAGAATTTACAATGAACGTAATCAATACTATCCGTTTGATCAATTACACTTCAAACTTTCGATAATCTTCTTTTATTCGATTTACACTTGATTTTCATCAAACTTTTCTTGCGCTCTTTTCATTTTCTTTCACAATCATCATTATTCGTAAAATCTAATAAAAACCAAGTGTAAGTATGTGAATATTATATCATTAGAATAGAATTATCTTTGGTTAAAAATAAAAGTTACAAATGTCATTAGTTAAACTGTTAATATAAATTGTTTTCAGTCAATTGGACATAGCTTTAGCTATCAAAATTTTTGTAATATTATATTAACGATATCAATATCATTTAACGGTTTGTTTAATGATACAATGTATTTAAGATAAACAGAATTTCATAAAATTTAATACAAATATAAATATTTATCATATTTATTTAACCTGATTATAAAGTATTATAATTATGTAGAATAATATTTTAATTAAATATACAATACGTATAGGAAATATATTAATTAAAAAATAAATGAGATCTATAATGGAGGTCGTGAAAAGCGTAGAGATAGAAAAGGCGCGTGAGTACCGTTAATGTTGAGGGGGTGGGGTCAGAAATAGCGGAGTTTTGCCGGGTAAAATTTTGACGTTAAAACCAATCACATGGTAATGGTGGGACCCAACAATAATGGCATCTGACGTCATCTTGACTTCCAACGTGGAAACGCCAGCAAAAGTAATCCCCTAGCTTACGTCACGCCCACAGCTGAATGTGAAACTAACAGCACTCCCTGTCTCGCTAACTTATTGCCTTATTATTAGTTTGCAAAACAAAACAAAATGTATAATTGTTCTTTTCTTTAACACCTCCATGTTCCGAGGGTGTAAAAGTGTATAAAAAAACTAAGGTCTAAATGTTATCGCGAAGAAAAATAAATAAATGTTGTTTGTAGCATTCAAAACTTTATACGACAACAAAACCATCACAAACTCATGGTTGCGGTGAAATTTCAATAGAAAAATAAACACGTATAAATCTGGATTTGTATGGCATACACTCCTTTTTGAATGAAACCTTACTCTAAAAGATTGATATAAAAACACGTTACATGATATATTTAGATTATTATAAAACGTTATATTTAAAATTTTAAAGGGAAAATCGAATTTTATGAGTGTTAAAAACAAATAGATAATATAAAATATATACATATTATTAAAATTTATTTAAATATTACTTATTACCAACTTCTTAATACGTATTGGGTTGTACGTTGTGCGTATTTAGTTGTACCAAGTATCTTTTTAGGCGGTTTTTTGTATTTTTAGGGTGGTTTTGGTGTTTTTTTAGGGCAGTTGGTTTTGTATTTTTGAGTGGTTTTGGTATTTTTTGGGCGTTTTTTGTATTGTTTGTATTTTTTTGGTGGTTGGTTTGTATTTTTTGGCGGTTTTGGGTTTTAGTTGTATTTTTGGGTGGTTTTTGTATTTTTTTGACGTGGTTTAACACTACAAGCACGATTATAAAATTTCGGTATTCGATTGTATGATTTTTTGACAAGCAGTGGTGATAATGAACACACTACTACATAGTAAGAAGAAAAACGACAAAACTCCCGCTGCGTAGCGCGGGGGGAAACTAGATTCTTTCATTCGTTTTTATTTATTTTTTATTTTTTCAATACAAGCTTTTTTGATGTTGGTGGATACTGATTGTGGTGTGTTATTAGTGCTACTTGACATGGTTTTACGTCATTGCTGCAACGCGAAGGCTTAACACTAGTTTAATACTAATTACTAACTTTGTTATGCATCATGGGTTGTATCATGTGCATAGTGGATTGTACCCACCTCTTTTTTCAATCTTTAACTTTTTTATTTTAACCCAATACTTTTATATCTTTTACAATTTAGCCCAAATATTTTCTTTTACTTTCAACTTTGATCCCTATGCATTTTATATTCTAAACATTATTTATTTTCGGTAAAAATTTTGCGAGTTAACAAACTACAACGTGCATGTGTGGTTCGACATTTTTAGGATTATTTTTTCCCATTTAACTGCTCCGTCGCACATGCTGGTCCTAGATCAACTTACCTATTGTTCTAGATCTTTTATATTTTGCTTTCGTGGTTCAACGATTTTATGTCTAATTTTTGTTGGGTTTTATATTTTTCGTCTTTTTTTACTTTTTTTAATTCGAGTTTTTCCATTATTGATCGTCACTATAGGTGGCGTGTCATTGATGTTGCTTGATATTGTTTTATGCTCTCGCTCTAACACGGGGAGCTTAATGCTTGTTAAAGGATTAAAAACGAAACTTTTTAAAGGCTTTAGGGTAAATTAATTAAGAAAAATTAAATATCGTGCATTGTTGCACCTTGAGTTTGCAACATGCAATTTGTTAGTACAGTTATTATAAGATTATGATCACAAAATTACACTTAATTTCATTTTTATTACAATATTAAATAGAATAGAGTTATAATAAAAATAATTATTTAATTTAAAAGTATAAACTGGGCTTGAAATGTATCATTATATTGTTTTAAATGAGATAACATTTTAGTCATTGTGTCTAATATATCAGGTCGTTGTGTCAAATATCAATTTCTTGTGACAAATATTTTCTTTTTATCATTTTTATATATATTCATCATGATGTTTTACGTTTTAGTCATTTCATATTATTTTTTTCGTTCTTTTTTATATTTATATAAATTAGTTTGTTATTTTATCATTGTGCATCACAAATAGAGCACTTGTCACGGACTGATTTGTTCAGCTCACGTGCGGCACTTAGATCCGTTCTAAGTCGGCCTTCTTGATCTCGGGTGAATGGTTTATGCAGCGGAAGTCTTTGTAAGAGAACGTTAGATTTGTAGCACGTTTTGAGTTACAAGGATCTTGGGTGATTCCAAATGTGGACTACATCACCTATTTATACTTGTAATCCATAATCTAGATATTTCTAATCTAAATATCTAAGATATTTAGTAATCTAAATATCTAAGATATTAGCTAATCTAAATATATAAGATATTAACAATGATGTTGTTACATCAATGTTTTTTTTCAAAACTTATTGTGTGTACGATAACACAAGGACAAACAAAAAATATAATAAGATATTTTATTATTATGCTTTATGTTTCATATATATATTTATGTTATTTTAGATTAATTAGTTGTTAATTAATATTGTGTTTTACATACTAGAATTACACAATAATATTATTTCACTATTATGTTTTTTTAATTCATCATTTAAAAAACTTAATAATGTTTAGAAAGAAACAATAACTAACAAAAATAAACAATGACAAATAAATTTCATATGAAGCTGAAAAACATAAAAATATATATATTTTTATATGATGATATTGTATTTGTTTTAAAGATAAAAACGATTGTTTTCATGGTGTGAAGAAAAAAATTAATGTCATATATAAAAGTTGAGAACATTTAAAAAAAGTGAGAGAACTTAAAATATTTTAACAAAAATAATTATGCCAAAAATATTAATTTAACAAACTTATTCCCTACAAGTTGATCTTAATAATTAATTAAGAGATTGATAGTTAAGATTAATTATTATATTTTTTGGATTTATTATCCTTTTTATTTTAACCACTTATTAAAAAATATCACACAAACTAACAAAGATAAATTCAGGTCTTTTTTATGTCTACATAACATGAATTTCATAATATTATTACACAGATCAATATTATTCGGAACCGACAAACTCGACCAACTTTGTTCAGCTCGGCTAACTCGGATTTTTGTTGTTTTTCTACCCTGTTGGATTGTTGTTTTTCATGAAGATACTTTGGAAGATGAATATTAAATGATTACTACTTCTATAATATTAGAAAACATATGTGTATATATATATATATATATATATATATATATATATATATATATATATATATATATATATATATATATATATATATATATATATATATATATATATATTGAACGACAAATTTATCTTACTCCTACTCCTAAATTACACCATGTCTGGGTTTGAACCCAGGACCTTCTCTCTAAGAGACAAAGCCTCTACCAAATGGGCTAGTCCCACATTAGAAAATATATTTTATTGTTTGAAATATTTTAGTATGTGAACATGTATCCTTTTATTTATACTGATATTCATGTATTTTTTCTATAAATACTAGTAAGCTTATGATATTTGTAATTTTTTTAAACTAATTTCTTTATAATTTTACCGCGTTCGATTACTCTCCAAGTAGGCCAAGTACTCGCAAGTCCCCACTTGACCATGAGGCCCGGTGGGTTCTGCAACCATACATATAAACTTGTATATGCATAAACTATTTTTATTTGATTTTCTTAGATTTTTGTCAATCAATTGAATAAGATAAAACGTAGTTTGTACTAAACATATAAGTTATATAACCCAGGTAAAATCAATGAAACCTTTACCAAAGGCCTCAAACATCACATCATACATTTATTTGAGATACTATATATTTTCTAAATAGGAATCATTTTCTTATAACATAACCATTCTTATATTCTTTTAAAAGTATACTATAATAATTAGTAATTAATTGATGGATATACTTAAACTTTTACCTTAATATCTTTTGTATTTTCTTAAATCATAAAATAAAAGGGAGATGCTTACATCTTTTCAAACAAGAAAGATACTTAAAACCATACGAGATACATTTTTTCCCCCCGTAATAATATAAGCTAATTGAGTTGAAGTTGCTATTAAAAAATGATAAAAAAACTATATTTTTAGTAGTTGCGAATGACGTCATTAGTTAAAGTAGCCGCCCCACTGACACGTGGCACTTTCTTTATCTCTCCCTCGGTCATGGAGATTTTGGACCGGTGGGTCGTGTAAAGCATAAACCACTTTTAATTCACGATTCACCATCACTTACCACATCGTTTTCACACTTTATATATATAGTTTATTTTATAAACCCTAACTACATTTCTCTAAGTTGTTTGAATATGTTGTAGTTACTATTTATATAATATAAAACCTTGAGACAGATTAATAATTTTTTTATTATTTTATAACATTATATGGAAAGTTATAATGTATTTTTTATTTTTTCTTTAGATTTCTTTCATATTTGTTTTTTATAAGAGTTGTTACTTTAACATATTTATTTTAATTGATAAGAGCTTTTACTTTTAATATATTTGTTTTAATTGATATCATACCCTATCAAATACCATATATTCAGTAATAGTATCATAACGATATAATAACGAATTATCAAAGCATGTGTAACAATCATCTATTATTGTGACAATGCCTATGTCATTAAAATCACCAAAACCAAAGTAACCCAAAAAACTATAATTGTGACGTTCTCGTATACGTTCAAAATTGAACCATGACAAAGCGTGGGTCTAATCCGCTAGTATAATTAAAAGAAGGAAAATAAAATTTTCGACTACGACGCCTTGATCGATAATAATTTATACTAACAGTTAAAGTAATAACAATCTTAACTTTCATTTTACCATATTAATAACAATCTTGGTGACATAATTATTAAAGATTTATATGAAAATGGATTAGCTTATAACTCGATACTAGTTCAGTGGCAAGCATAATCACCGAATTAAATAAGTTTGCGGGTTAAAATTAGTCTATTAGTTATATTACAATAATCCTTTTTGAATGATACTATAAGGGTGTCCGCGCAATGCGCGGGACGACATTTAACATCCAACACGTGTTTTTAATTTTTGTTATTCCTATAGTAATTTTACAGAAGTCTATTATATTTTTCTAAGCTAAAATATAAAAAATCAAATAAACGGGTTTTGCATGACGACTTGTATATTTACATATTAACTTATTGTATCTTATAAAATACAGATCGGTTCAGACAAAATTTACACCAAAACGTTTAAAAAATACACAAGTTACGATTATAGTCTCAAAAAGTTTTTAAAGATGATAGATTAAGAGATATGTCTGACATCTGAAAACAAATTAAGTTTTTTTGGTTTATGGGTAGAAATGTAAAATTTTAGGTAATTTATAGTAATTGTAAGGTTATTATGTTACTAGTTATAAGAGATAATCTATAAATAATGTTAAAAATACTATTTTACCCTTCAAAATTGTTGTACCTTATACATTGAGACAAGTATGTGTTCTTAATTTTAGAGTGTCTTAAAATACCCCTCTCATATAATTTATATATAGTATAGATATTATAACAAGTCACTTGTGATCACATGATAAAAATATCAGTACACATATATAGAATGAATTGTTGTTTTTTTTTCATGTGGTCTGGTCATATTTGTCATTTTTATAAATAGATTTTTTTTTTGTATTTGACCCTGGATTTTGAAAAACTTACATATTCATCATAAAACGTTAACTCTGTTAATTTAAAGTTTTCAACATCCATCATTAAAAGGAGTAACTATACATGGTTTTTGTAATAGCACAAAATCCTAATTTATATTTACATATTTTTGTTAAAATTTTATTAATGTATTATTGTTCCATTCATAAAACATACATAAGATCTTTGATCATTTAGTCTTCGAATCTTTCATCATCGATTGAATCACTTTTATCTATAGGGGAAAAGGATGAAGTTGGTTTCTATTGGTGGCCGGGAACATGTTGCGAATTGGTGTTATAATAGAGATCATCGCCTCTAGTTGTCCTCTCTCATATATCATCATATAATTCCACTCGAATTGAGGGTTTTTGTTTTGTATTTTAAAGGTAATATTTTCAATTTACATGTTTAACATTTTAAATTAATGAAGTTAACATTTTTTTTATGGAAATGACAATTTTTCAAAACCTTAAGGAGCCAAATGAAAAAAATCTTTTTTAGATGCAAATAACAAATGTTTAACGTCACAAAAAATACACAACACTTACAACATTCACGATGTATTCATCAATTCTATAGCTATCATTAAAATTTTTAAAAAATTATTAAAAAACACATCTCCATTGGATTTATCATCTCCGAACCTTATTATGAAATAAAAAAAATATTTCAATAGTAATCCATAAAATTTAGAGGGTTACTATTCATCATCTGTCAACTTCTTGTGAGTGTATAAAAAGAAAAAAAAAATAAGAGTTAGATTCGGTTTCTCACTGATGTTTGACAAAAAGAAAGATATTTTCTTCTAAAAGATAAAAACATCAATTCACCTTCAAAATTTTGATTAGTTATCTAAAATGCAGTCCAAAAGTATTATCAATTATTTTTATTTTAGTCAATTTTATCTTAAAAAATAAAACTTTTGAACTGAAATTTATATTTTTAAACTTTTAAAGAAAAATAGTTATTTTTGTTAACCTCAAGAAGCAATATCGAATTTAACTCAAATAATAAAAAAATATTTGTGAGTAAGATAAAGATAATTACAGAAAATGAAATGTGGGAGGTATGAAAACTAATATATATATATATATATATATATATATATATATATATATATATATGTATTCAATTAATAATAAGATTTAGTTAAATTATAAAGATAGGGTTGATGCATATAAAATTCTTTTATTTCATAATTTTGACTATAAGACCACGTTGAGTCTAATATAAAACTAGGCATTTTAATAAATTCAAAATTGTGGGTATAGTTTACTTTTTTTGTCTTAAAATTAATATTTGTCATTTTATTTTGGTTGCTTCTAAAATAAACGTCAACCTTTAGGAATATTTATCACGTTTTCCATTACACTTCTAATCACTTATTTCTAGTATTATATTTACTTATTTATAATATACTAAGTTAGTACATTTTTTAAAATACATATCATTAATTCAGTGAACATAGCATTTAAGTCATAAAATGATTACACAATTAAGCAACCGCCCTTGGCTAGTGACATCGGTTCTTGTTTCATAAAATAAGTGTGAGACTGAACCACTATAAGTTCAAGGTTAATTAAATGATATTTAGGAATAAAAATCAATCTGATATAAAGTTTAGCAACTAAAAGACACTTTCATGTTATTTCCAAATGAAGCTAAAAAAGTGGTGATGGGTAATGAGAATATGAGGGGAGGGCCTCAAACCACACATCTTCTCAAATTCTCCTTTACCTTTTTCTTTTTCACCTTTGCCTTTTCAACACTCATGACATCATCTACAATTCCTCAATAATTTATAATAGGGTTGAGTAAACATACTTAAATTTTCATTGCACTCTTCTAAAACACATAAAATTGTGAGAACATGTTCCATCTTTTAGTGATATGACAAATTTAAATGATGGTGCAACAAGTAAAGAAAGAAAAGTAAAGCATGTTTAGAATTATTCTGCATAAATTTTATGATTTATTACATATTATGATATTAATATCATATAATGATTTGTCTATTTTTTTAAGTATCTTATATTGTTTCAACTAATCAATGTAATGACTTGCCTTTTAATCAAGCATTGTTTTGTGACCTATAAAATTGACTCGGTCTTTTCTAGGTAATTTGTTATGTTTTTTATGTTTAATGCCACATAAACTGAGATGTCATATTTTTGTTTCATACCAAAGGATGGATTAGTATTTAGCATCCAAAAGTGAAATAGAACCTATGAACTTTTCATCTCCAAATCAAAATGTTTATTTGATATTAATCCTGAATATATTTCCTATTTCACTCTCAAAACATACGATACAAAATTTATTGAAATTTTGATATGCATATATGAGTTCTGTTTTAAACTGCAAAACATTAAACTCAATTTTTTTTTTGTGGTTAGATACAAAATTTAAACTCACGTGACTCAACAATGTTGTGTAAACTAGCGAAATTAGGTAAATTACAACTTGTGCCATATATGGTTATCAAGATGTTAAGATGTTATGACATGAAACATTAATAACATTTGAATCTAAGACTTTTTCTAGTGGGAAATCTGATACTTACCAATGTACCACCCTTAAAACCACTTATCAAGTATTAGTAGGTGTTTTCAATAGATTTGAAAACCTCAAAATAACCGTAATATGAAACCAAAAAAACCAATCCCAATCTTTACTCGGATCTTTGGATTGAGTTTTTTTCTTTGATTTGGATCACTTGGATTCATTTTTATCTGGATAAGATTTTAACTAAGTAATATGTAAATATGGTTTTCTCAACGGATGTATAGTGTCTATACCTTCTTAACAAACCCAAATTTAAAAGCTCAATGCTTTGCCTTGTTGACCACTTAATCTAATAAATAAAAATAGTATTCGATAGTCGATTCTTTGGTTTTGCCATCTTCAACTCTTCGTAAACCTAATTGAATCATCGAATAAATTAAAGAGGTGAGAATCAGAGTCTCGAAGATCTATAGTCATGTTAAGAACCAAAAATTAGGAAAAAAATTAATCACGAACAAAAAAATAGGAAAACTATTATTTGGTTTATTCGGTTTTACTCGAATCTGATCCGAATTGAATTCAGATAGATTCGCATCTGGTAAGAATACCCGCAATTTGAATTAGCTCGGTTTTTTGAATAGGTTTATAAAGTTTTCAAATATGAAAAATCCGATTTGAATAAACGATTCGATTCGTTGGACACCCCTAAGTCCCTTGGAGACAAGTCCTTTTATTTTTCTTTTTGATATTTGAAGATGTTATATTCACTTAACCCTTATGGATTTCCGATAGGAGCAGACAAGTTAATCTTGTCTCTAAGAGATATTTTCGTGATAAGACGTTTCCTTCTATTAAAGAGATATATGATTCAATCCTGTAAGATGGAGATATATGTGATTAGTAAGAACAAACTTAAAGCTGCTCTAAGAAAGAAAATTTAACCTTAATTGGTTAGATTAGTAATTTTATATAACGATAACTCACACATCCACTAAACATAACTGTAAACCACAACATTTTTTACTTATAACAAGACTTGAACCATAAAATTTAAACGCTTTATTGTCATTGGCTAAGAACCCTATGCTCTTAGATTAGTAGTGTAACCCCTTATAACACTATAAGATTTAATATAGTCTTGAATCCTAGATTCTATCGTTGGTCGTGTTTGTTTTTTCCCCAACTTTCTGACACTTTCTTACGTTTTACATATTGTATTTCTCGTCTAGTTTAATATATTATTCTTTTATATTTTGTTAATAATATACTTTTTCGAAATGATGGTGGAAGTATGACTCATGTTGTTACCTATGTGACAAAATGATGAAATGGCGTCCACTAGTTAAATTTTTGAAAAAAACTAAATTAACATAATACATAAAGTCATCACACTATTTTCAAGTTTAATTTCATTGCATATTAAAATAATACAATTTCTTTAATTGACACAATCGATCAAAACGACAAAATATAGATGAGTCGCTTTCAATTTTAATAAATATTGTTCTCTCTCAATCTATATATTTAAGAAATTTATTATATTTGGTGTTTTTAAATTTCTAAACTCGAGTGTTATAAAAAATTGAGGAAATAATGGGTGAAGAAGATGAGTGTATTTAAAAAAAATTTAGTCATAAGATATTCTAAAATGAAAACTATAATACTATAACCTTAACCATACCCGTTAAATATCATCTATAACAAAACAGTTGATTAGTACTAGAGAAAGTGAGATGTACGCAAATCTTAAAGGTTGCTTCCAAAAATATTCTCGGCTCCAACAAACACAATCGTTCAATACATCCAATAAGCAAAGAACACAATAATCAATAGACAATCAACATAGATCAACACTACAAGCATGTCATGAGAATTGGTATACAATGATAAAGGGTGAACACCTAATGGCAATAAGCAATCAAACATTACACATTAAGCATTAATACATGATAGAAGACAAAAAAAAAACATAAAATAAAAATATACACGAATCAATAATAAATCAATGAATCATAGACAACAATGGTCACACAGTGAACAACAATTGCAATGATAAATAAAGAATGAAAATAAATAATCAAGTAATTACATGAAAACTAGAAAGTAAAAAAAAAAGATATTGATGTGAGCTGAAAAATAAATAATGGATTAAGGGGATGAATATGACGTCATAAACAAATGAATCTAATAATGAATCTTATTAGCCATCGTGGATCTAGGTTCCTTAATGGGGTGGTTTGGTGCACAATATGTCTTCACTTGGTCACGACACCAATAAAGACAACCCCCTTTTCACATTCTTTATCGATCAACTTGCAAAAATATCTATATTTATTATCGCATATTAGTACTTATATTGCTCATTATTCTGACTTATTGTTGGATTGTTATTGATTCGAAGTGTTAAACTTAAGTCCCCATTAGGCGCATAAACGCACAAATGACAACATTTATAGTTGGTGGAAAGAAGCAATGGTTACCGTTACTTTTTTCTTTAGATCCGGAGTGACACGATCAATATGATTAGTACTATATTGGTATGCTTTTTCTTTTTTTTTTTATTTAAATTTTCTTGTCGGTTTATGCATCGTAAAGGCTTTGGATGTCAATCTAATGGACTCCAATACATAACAACATGACCTTAAGGTTATGGGTTCAAGCCGTAGGAAACAACCTCCTACATATAATGTAGGCTAAGGTTGTGTGCATCAGATTATAAAGCGATATGTACCCTCCTGGTCCATTAGCAAAGTGTGAGCTAAATCAAACACGAGATACATAACAAAATATTGTACCTTTAACAAAATGTTGTATCTTTTACTAATGAATACTCAATTATCAAAATGGGCTTTAAACTTTAGGAACCAAAAGCAAATGAACAATAATATAGAGATGAAAAACATAATAAAATAAACTCATAACTTTACTATTCTTTATTATTAACTATATATTTATTCTAAAAGGTTATAGGTGACCTAGAAAAAATATTAATGAATCTAATAATGAATACAAGAAAGATGATGATGATGTGAGGAATCTAATAATGAATCTTTTAAGCGCATTGAGGAAATAAGAAAGATGGTAAAGTGCAAAGCAAAATGGATCCAAGTTCCTTAATGGGGTGGTTTGGTGGTGCACAATCTGTCTTCAGTTGTTCTACGTCACCCATAAAGACAACATTCACAATCTCTTTTTCTAATTATAATTAAAAATTTCTTTACTATAACATATAAAAAATAGTCTTATATAATAATAATAGATTGTTGATGAAACCAATGTTTATTGTGTGGGTTCACCATTGTATCCTATGACACAATTCGTTATTGCTCAATGAGAAAACTTTATCTGTTACCATGTACTAAAACTTATATTGTTCCGTTTGATTTTTGGATTGTTATAGATTCTATTTTAACGTAGAAGATGTATTATTAGTATCTTTGAGAAGGCAAATAAAACGTCTTAAAAATTTAGATATTAGAACTTTATTTAGAAAAAAAAACACATGTTAATTGTGTATAGGATATCCGCTAGCATATAATCTCAATCTACACCATAGGATCGTATGATCCAATCCAATTCGATCTTGCTTGGCTTTAACTTAATTAGGTAAAAAACTACTAATGAGATAGTTTGTAAAGATATAGTCAAAAGGCCATATGAACAAACTAAATAAGACATACATTAAAGTAAAGTTGATGAAATTATTAACATTTTAAATCCTTACGAGCATTATTTCACTTTTTTAACATGTTAATAAGATATACAACGCATATGAATGATTATGACATTTAAATCATCCGATCCAGTGTTACACACATGTAAAAACAACGTCAAACACGATATTAATGCTAACATTTAAATTATATGATGAAACTATATTAACAATCAAACTTATGCATATTAAAAGAGACCCAAATTCACTTTTCCAAGAATATCACTACCACTCAATCTAAAAGGCAGAATTATTAATTTGGTTAAGTGTCAAATGTTTGGTAAGATTCCCTCCAATGAATATAATGCTAAAAGCCAAAAACACCTCAATTAATAATACATAAACAAATATACAATACCACAAAGAACCCCTGCAGGCCAGTGACTTCACCTCCACATCAACATAGAAAACACCCATGTCACCCCATTTTGTAATTTAGCAAACCACTTAAAACCACACATGTGCTGGTAAGGGGTGTATCTATGACTTACGTATTCTTATCCTATATTTATCCTATATTTTTACTAGAGACTGTTTTCATAACTCAAACCTATGACCTTTTAAATCACATGACAACAACCTTACCATTATTTCAGCCACCACCTCATTTTCTAATCAAATAACAATATAGAAAGTTAGAAATGAAACAAAAAGATATAACGAGTTTGATTATAAAGTTTGACGAATGTCATACCTTATTAGTTACAGCAATACTTTACGACAAACAACAAAAAAATTCCAAAAAAAACCAAAAAAGAAAAGGAAAATGATGACGTGTCGGTCTACACGACATATTCCCAATCTAACAATTATTCGTTAACAAAATCTCCCAAAATACTTGCCACCAACTAAATCTGTCATCAAACTGTATGATTTCACCTACTGTTGCATTCTGTATTCTTCACTATAATCCTACCTACTCCTACAGCTTGTAATAAACATCATGATCCACTCCAATTCATAAACTTTTTCACCTCATCATACAAAACCAAGATTGCTGCAGCACCTGTACTCCTAAACATATTTGAAAGGGCCCCACGATAAAACGACGAAAACCCCTCTGTTTTGTATATCGTTTTCCAGCAATCCAAAGTGTTTCTATACATGGGTCGTTCTATACCCGATTGCATCATCATTCGTCTCCTGACAGTATCCAAAGGATACGAAAGTAATCCAGCTGAAGTTGTAACAGCTTGAGCTACAATCCAGCGTTTCCATAATGCCACTTCAGACGCTGCATTTTTTGACATTTTTTCTTTTACTGTATCAAACCCGCCAAAATAGAGGCCTCGATGGACCACCATGCCTTGTAGGGATGCTGGGAGGCCTTTGTAGACCCCACGGATCCCGTTTTTGGCCCAAATGGTAGTGAGGAAGTGGCGGATGCCTTGGAATTGGCGCGAGTGTGTTTTACCAAGATCGGCTGCAAGCCGTGTGTGTGCAATGTCTAGTGGGTAGATTAAGACTAACGTGGTGCACCCGGCTGCAGCACCAGCTATGAAGTTGGCAGATGGACCGGATATGAAAGTTGACTGTTGAGAGGTGTTGCCACTTCGCAATATGCTTTTGTAAAGATCCTGCAGAATGCAGATTTGTGTGATTAAATAATCAGTTTATACTAGTTGTAACAAAACTAATTATCAAAAGATAATGTAACATTATCATTATAGAAATGTCATTTTTGGCCGGTTTAATGCATTCCTTTCTTATATAATCAGAATTTGCCAAACACTCAACAGCCAATTTAAACAACAAAATTATAGCTGATTATCAGACAATGATTATTAAAAAAACATGATTACTTCCAAAAACACATCTAAACACCACTTAGAAGACATGACCACCTTGAAGAAACAAAACGCTACCTTATGGCCATTTGTTTTAATTCCATTTGAATACCATAAAAAGTATCAGTTATTATGTTCACATTTATGATTATGTGCATAGTCACTCTTTTGTTGCATTCATCTATTGAACAAAATCTTGTTTAGTGTTATCTAATTGCTTGCAGGACTGCCGGTTCAATATATTTATAGATGTGCAACATACAAAAAAGTTACTTAATAAGTGAATTTGTGTGACAGTCTTATCTGGTATACTATTTGTGTGCATACTAATGTAATATGCGATTGGGTATTCAAAAGAAATTAATGCATGTGTTTTACATGTTAAAAAGTATTACCAAATTATGTCCCCTAACTACACTCACTTAGCATAATCTATGTTTATTCGTATATCCACTTCCATGTACAAAGATAAAAACAGGATAAAAATATTTCAAAACGGATACAAGTATGCTTGAAACGTAGCCAGTTAAGCTACCAAAATGTCCTACATTTCATTACAGATTCCCCAACTAACTTCAACTAGAACATAACTATTTTCCTTATATGATTCATTACCCTGCTTGATCATTATCACACAGTTAAGTGAACCTCGCCACTTAAATTAGCAACTAATTGTTGAACAAAGCATGCTTGAGGGGAATCTTGAGTTATCTTTTATGAGTATAATGAAACTAGACATCTAGAAAGCAATTTAACTATCATTTGTTTACATAACTTAAAGATGGTCACACTTTGTATATGTAAATGACCCGTTTATGTTTTAAGTTAATCCCAAGTTTAGTGATTAAGCACCAACACTTTTCTAAGTCAACATCATTACATAAACTCTATAGATTCCACCACTATGGGGAATTCCACTTGAATGCTACGCTAGAAAAAGTCAAAGAAAAAAAATCTACAAAGTTTGAATACTCGCCTCCCTCATGATAGATATTTATCTTGCTGGCATATTATTAATCTAGAAGAGCTTGTCAACAAACAATGATCAATTAAAGAAGTAAGTGGGTGAAAATTCCCTAAGCGATTGTATTCACCAATAATCTTTTTTTTCTTTCACCTATAAGTTCTATAGATTCCATCACTATGGGAGATTCCACTTGAATGTTATGCTAGAAAAAGTAAAAGAAAAAAAGACTACAGAGTTTAAATACTCACCTCCCTCTTGATAGATACTTATCATGACGGCGTATTATTAATCTAGAAGAGCTTGTCAACTAAAAATGATCAATAAAAGAAGCAAGTGAAAATTACCAAAGCGACTGTGTTCACCAATAATCTTTTTATCTTCACCAGCCACACAAGAATAGCACATGAAACTAATTAAAATGTGACAACTCTTTATCATGACTGAAAGACACAGCCAGAACACAGGGCTTTTCAACCAATGCATCCATCTTATGGAAATCTTGTAGGTACGCTTACTAGTTACTACAAGAAAACGCAAACTAAAATGCCCATGTAAACTACATCTAGTATCTTACGTTCATTGACCATATTCTTCCAAGACCTCAACTAAAATCTAAATAAAGATCCACGCCGACATACTTACCATGTTTTTCATCTTGATTTTGAGCATCACTATAGTACCTTCTCTAATATTCAAGTTATTGTTCATTTCATTTATCAAACACCAAACGTAATACGAACCCCAAAATCAAAGAATGATCACTCGCTCGTATGGATCAAACACCAACTCATGCTTTCATACACATTATAATATACAGCCAAGAAGTCTAAAAATCACATTTTAAACCTCTGTCATGTTATAACAAGTCAAAACCGCCTTAACACGTCTCCAATTTTAAACCATTTTACTTCACTCTTAGAGATCAATTATATGTTTGAAACTTTCTATTGTCCCTTTAACTGCCACTCCCCTTCTATAGTTCCTCTATTCATACATATTATTAGCTATTATAACATCAAAATCAGTTTTTTAAGAGTGAGATTCACAGTAAAAATGTCAAATATGAGCATAACCCCATATGCAAGAAACAAAAGTAACTACAAAAACAGAAGAATCCAAAGCAAAGAGGCTACCTTGAGAGAGAAATTAAGCGCAACAGAGGGATAATACCGAAGAACACTGCTCCCATTACCCCTCCAAAGTGACAAAATCCCTTCTTCTTTAACCGTACGAACAATGCAATCAATCATCCCATTAAACCTCCTATGCTTCCCCCCAACAATCGCTATATTGCTCTCTTGAGTCTGCAACAACAGCTTCGTTCTTTCAATTGGGGCTACAACCGTATGCACCATCCCACCCATCATCGCACCAGCCATTAGATCTCTAGGGAAATTCGTCAACCAGTACGAGTGCATCATCACCACCCCCGAATCCTCAAATCTTGATCCCTTACTGCCGCCCTCATCTCCGCCGTCCTCCGCCACCATCGCCACCGCCGTCGTGCAAGAAACGAAACCCTGTTTCGCTAATCGATTGTGATTCGAAATTGGATGTGAAATTTGGGCCTAATTTGATGAGGGTTTCGTTGATTTGGTCGATATACTCATGGGAAATCAATGGTTTGATCTATGTTTAATGATTGTTGATGAATCGTTCAGTAACAGGGGCGTCTTGATTTCTTGAGGCAGCGTCTACAGCTGCATCTTCTTTACCATTCATCCCCAACTTTCTGTGTTATCCAAATTCATTGAATTGAATATTATTTTTTCGAATATTGTTTGATAAAAAAGTTTGTAGCTTTTAGTTATGTTTGATTAATTATTGTAAAGTAGTCAATAAAAGATCACACACATAACATGCCATTTTAAGATGATTTCATTTAAACCATAAGTTTAGAATGTTAAAAATATACGTCTAGATTTTGTGATCAAAAGTTAACATCTAAAGTTTTAGTTGATCTTGTAACAAATATGAATTGAACATACGTTATACTAAGGAATAAAATAGATATTAGAACCTTATCGGATTGGTTGATTTTTACCCTTAATTCATATATGTGAACACTTGATCTTGCGGCGCTTAGGTGTATATCGGATCAGATTGATTGATTCGAACCCTTAAACTATATATGCGAGCAGTTGACATTGCAGCGCTTGATGAATGTATAGAATTTAGAATTTTTATTTTGAAATCATAGTTTTTAATCAGGTTCCCATCTTATGTTTTATAAATCTTGCTAATAACTTTTAAAATTTTATGTGAGATTTAAGTAGGCAAGTTTATTTCTTTTTTATTTAATGATTAGTTTACAACTTATTGTTTTATATTTTGTTTATTTATTTATTTCATTCCCTATATTTTACTCAATATTCCAAACTCACATAAAAACCAGTTTTAAAAACCTTAACTTAACGTGTCTGTTTAAGTTTTACTTAGTTGCAAGACTTTGTTTAATAACAAGCACCTCATTAATCTTTCTCATATGTCCATAGAAGATATAATTTATATTTTTGAAGACACTCTCTGGACTTTACGTAATAATGAAAACTTAGTCAAACAACAAGTACAATTTATTTATCTTAACGGCAAATTCACACGCCTAGTAAACTACACTTACATTTACACCATCTTTCTCGCGATAATTTTCATATATGTATCGACCGCTCATGATATAAAAAATTATACATGATTTAAAATTTTTTTTTAATTGTATCGCATTGATTTGATAAATATAATTAAATAAAGTCAATAGAAATAGAATGTAGAAGAAATAGTCTCATAGTAATGACCCAACAACGAATATTAGAGATTTCCTATTTGATGTTTGCTACCTTTAACACTTCAATGACATTGCTTGTAAAAGAACAATATTCAATAGATTGTTTAAATTTTAATAGTCTTGTTTTTCTTTTTTTAAATTTCATTTCTTTGATGAATGTAGTTCTACTATTATAATGAATTTCTTTATTGCTTATAAAAATCCCTTGGAATTTTGTAAAAGTCAGTAGGCCAGCTGACCAGCAAAGAAGATTTGAACCCAAATCTTGTGAAGGTTTATCATGTTTTCTTACATTTCATATTTACATAACAGTATAATACTCATCTACATTTAATATTACCATACTTACCATCATAATTACCAACTATAACAATATCACGACGCTATACCTTTATAATTAGAACATTTGATTCGTTAATAGCAGAAACAAATCGACCCAAATCATATATAATTATTTACCGGCGACAAAATTACTTATAAATGCTAAAAAACTTACAAGAAGCTAGATCATGATAAAAAATATACAACTAGAATGTCTTTTAAGCGTTGTGAAACTACAAGGCACTATTACATCAACTTGATTGTTTAGATTATTTGATTTCGTTCAATTTTTGATCCTGAAAAGATTGTAGATTTTATCTCCTCTTTGATTTTGAATAAATGAGTGTTGTTTTTATTGACAACTTTACCATTTCATGCCTTTCAATATGCCATATTGTTCCAGCTAGAATAACTTGAATTAATTAGCTAATTAGACTAAAGATAGACATAATATACGTTACTGAAAGAAACATGCCTATGGTTGCCAAATGTATAATTCCTAGACAACATCAAATCTTTGGTTTCATCACCATTAAAAAATCACACACATCAAAACTGCCGGCCCTCTATACATGTCTTTGTCTATACCTACAAATAGAATCTTCCCTATCCTTAAAACAATTCAAACTAACTAAAACCATAATACACTTTATATATCCGCATTGGCGAACAAAGAAACTGAAATGAGCAGTGGTGGTGAGCGAAGGAAAATGAGTGCACGATTGTTAAACCGTTCAAAAGACAAAGATGAAGATCTTCTTTTGTTTCAAGAGTTGCATAAGCGTGACAAAAACCGAGTTGTTAGCCTTCTTCAGCCTGTTTCTGACGAATTTGAACCCAATGGTGAGTGTTATTTGCATGTTTATCAAGCCAAATCTTGATTGCCATGTGGTGTAATTTTTAAGATCGTTTCGAATGCAGGAAGCTATCCACTTTATGGGATGTCATCCTCGAAGAAAGGACCGGGGTTAGGATTCCTAGGAGAAAGTGAAAAAAACGACTACGACTGGTGAGTTGTTTTCATTGAATTTTATATACGCATCTACAACAATTTCTAGAGCTGACAGTTTCGATCTATTTACTTTTAGTGGGGCGGTTTGAATTATGTTTTACACATGATATCAATTAATATTAAGAAAAAGTATAAAAGAAACAAAGTAAATTAGATCTAATCTCTAACATGTAAAACCATTCCAAGAAGTATTATAAAACGTACATATAAATGCTTATTCAATCGCTTATCTAAGAGGTTGTAAAACTTTTGACACAAAAGGTGTTTTGTATTAAAGTTAAAAAGTTTGACCTCTTAAATGGTTTACCTATTTTGTCACCTCTATTTAACTTCTTTAAAATAGAGTAAATAACATTCGTATCTATATGTAACGAAGGTTGAAGACACCACCCGCCACGCCTCTCTTTCCATCCATCGAGATGGAAACGAGAAACGCACAAGAACTCGTGGTTCAACGTGAATTGCCCATCAGCCAACCACTTTCTCGGGTATGTATATATAACAAAACTCATGTATGTTTCTCGTTACAAATAACTATTGAAACTAAAGGTAGCAATCTCGACGCATATACTTATAAAAAGATTTGTTGGGGTCGAGTTTTATCTTCTACATATCAAAGTAAAAAAAATCAAGTTAAACAAGAAAAGTTATCAAAAGTTTATTTTCCATGCATATAACCTTCTAAGTCATTTTTATTTCAAAAATTACCGTTTCAAGTGTACTAAAATATAAGTAGTTTCAACTTGAACCCGTTTTAAAATGTTATCTAAGTTATCTAATAACCTTATATTGTAGCTTCTAATCATTGTTTTCATGGCTTAACACCAACCTCAGTTTGCAGGAAAACCAGAAGAGAAAGAAACAAAACATGTAAACATCGGATCTAATACAACAAATCCAAAAACAACAGTACCTAAACCAAGGATCCCCGCGAGATCCGTAACCCCTAGCGCGAGGTCAAGCGGTTTGTTCATCGATCAGAAAAAGAACATAAAAACCGCGCCAATCCCCTTGATCACCAATGCCAACAAGCCTAGTGTTACTAATCTCACCAACAAACCAAACACAACAACATCAATTTCAAAACCTCTAAACGAAAGAGACAACCGTTTCAATCCCGCGGGTTCAAATCAATCAAGAACCACACAGAAACCCCGAGGGGTTTCGCCTCTTGTCACATCTCGGATAACACAACTACCTGGCTTTTCAGATGAAACACCACCTAACCTAAGAACAGATCGATCCACTTCGGCTTCAAGAGGACGAATGGTTAACCAAACTGCTCAAAACACTCTCAAGGTTGCTAGCCAGAAGCCTGATGCTTCCAACATGAGATCAACAAGAAGGCAGTCGTGTTCACCGAGTGTTACCAGAGGCCGAAAAGTGGCTCCAACTAGTGAAGAAAGTGTGACCACCATGAATGCTCAAAAGGGTAGTAGTAGAATGTTTCAAACAGGCAATGGAGGGCAGATTCTTGGAAGTAGGATGGTGGATAAGATCATGAATGCCCGAAAATCGGGCATTGAAGAGAAGAAACTCAACGGTTCGATCAATGAGGGTTCTGGTTATGGCAGGATCATGTCACAGGGTTCACTAGATTTGGTATCATATCAATTCACTTCTTGTTCATCATATAGTTCAATTCTCGAAAGAGATTCGAGTCGTATGATCGATCTAACGCCTTAATGTTTTATGATTCATAGGAAACTAAGAGGGATTCGGTTCACTATCGTCAAGCTGGAACATCATTGGGAAGAAAATCTGTATCCACAACATATGCTCCTAGTTCAAGATCAAATGGGGGAAGTTATAGATTTTGAGTATTGTTTTTAATGTATGAAAGATTATTATATCTAAGAGTAAGCGAAACAATATATCTTATTCACACTTTTACTACTTAAAGTTAATTGGTTTTTTTTTTTTTTATGTTGTTTTATTCTTCGTATTCTAAGGCACATCCTTGATATAGATGGATTCAAATCATATATAACATAAGATACTAATTAAATTGATGCTTATGTAAACTAGACTTTGGTGCTAAATGTATAGATTTTAGGTACTGTAATTGTTTGTTACATTTTTATGTTGATATTTTAGTGCATTTGAAATGCATCTACAATTAATCTTTTAGTATCTTAAGATATGTCTTTTAACAAAATCAAGTAACATATTATCTAAAACTGGTTTACAATCTAATTGATAAATTAGTTTTTCATAATAAACTGATTATACAACAAATATAAGCAGTAAAGTATTTGCCAAAGAGTTTTTTGTTCAATGCATTTATCATTTTATTAATTGTTATGTGTAAGTATTTGTTAGAATATATATATATTATTAGGATTTAGTATTGATTATTATTTGAGATGAGCTTTTTATTTTAGGGCAACATTATAAAAAAACGCTATATAATTTAAAACGACGTGACTAAGAAAGATTTGAGCTTTAACACGTGTCTTTTTATTTTTATTTTTAAAAAGATGATATTTTGTTAATAGTGTCTAATACGTCAGTTTATTATATCAAATATCAAGTTATCGTGTCAAATATTTTTCATTATTAGTTATATGTATTCATCATTATGTTTTACATTTTAGATCATTTCATGTATTTTATTGATTTATATATAAATATATATAAAATATACATTTGTTGTTATTTTATCATTGTGTTTTACGTTTACAAGTATACAATAATATTATTTCACCAATATATTTTTAAAATTCAGAGTGTTTAGGAAAACATAATAACAAGCAGGAAAAAATGTGACGTGTTGTCATTGTGTTTTAAGTTTTATATTATTTTATGTTATTTTGTCATTGTTTTTAATGTATTAGATCAATCAACCCTTATTTTTATGATGTAATTTTTATAAAAAAATATCATATATAAAAGTCATGAACGTTTAAAAAAGTGAAAAACTTGAAAAAATCAACAAAAGTAGTTATAATTAAAATGTCCCTCTGATAACTTTTTCCTCATAATTTGATTTTAAACATTGATTGAGAATATTAATGGATAAGATTTTTTTTTATTTTTTTTTTACTTTTTAAAACTCTTATAGTTAGAACCTTACTTTCAATTTAAACTCTATATATTGTGATCATTGCTTGAATAATCGATCAATCAACTATTTTACCATTTTCATCGTGCCACATGCAAAACCACAAACACTAGCCGTGGCCACTAGATACATACCGTAGACAGGATGGCGTTCCACCACTACAGCCGCTACCGCCCTGTCCAGACAAGTGTAGTGTCTGTTCTTATCAGTTTATCTTAGAGAGAAATAAAGCATTAGGTCGAACTCTTTTTTGGTGTCAAGGTAATCCTTTCACTGTCTTTTTTGTTTTTTTTCATTCTACGTCCCTATTTCCAGTCTAAGAAAATACCATCTCCGGCTCATGACTTCGATCAATATTCTATAACCTTCAACTGCTAGCCTAACCCTAAGCCTTCATCACCCAAGTTGCCGACCTTTTCCCTTTTTTCCATACACCATCCACATCATAAATATTTATTTTCCTATTTGCTAACAAAGTCATTAACATCATTCTTTTACTAGACTTATCTTTTAATCGATTATTCTTTGTTTTGTTAGAGCTTTTAATTTTTTCTCGCTCAAACCACGAGAGGTGTATTGGAATATGTTATTATTAGGGCATTATTATTGAGTTCAAAGGCCTAGTCAGGTATCTAGAGTTTTCTATGGTTTTCATACAAACATACACACGTATGTATATGGTAAAGGTCATTTATTAACCATTATTTTTTGCGCGCATGTCTTTTATTTACATAATTTAATGGACCAATCAAGTCTTTTAATATATCACAATTGGAAACTTATTTACCTAAAGATTAAGTCTTCACAAATATTATTAAGAATTCAAATCGAGTAATTAGCCACGATAACTGCTTCATGATCAACGAGATGAACCATCTTCTTCAGATCACTGATCCGTACACACAACAGTTTCTTCAATGTTTATATGAGCTTTCTTCACACTCCAAGCCTTCAGTTCAGAGATCACAACACTTTCTGTTCCATTGTTAAATGCAAACAACTTGGCTTGTTCTTTAATAGCTAATTAGCCGTTATGCACGTCTTTCCTCCTCCTCCAAAGCTTTCAACGATCGAGTGATCTATCTGTATATTTCACAAACTCCACTAGATTAATTAGATTTTTAAGTCAAAACTTTAACAAGGAAAAAAATGTTTACTCATTACTCACTAAGCATCTAAGTGAAATTTCATCTTGTTGAGGATCTAGGTCGACAAATGCTCCATATGTTGTTTTATCGAGCCCGTTCCTTGTAGAAGAACTGGAATATGTATGGTTTTGAGCAAGATAACCGGTTAGCACTTTGAGTTATACAATTTAGATAAATTTTTTATCATAGAAAAATGTTAGAAAAACTCTTGGACACCACCAACCAGTGGGACGTTAGGCTAAAAACTAGAGAAGGTAAATTTGAATACGAGACCAATACTACAGGGAATTTAGTATATAGCTACATCTTAAGGCTAACGAAGATAATTGAGTTGAAGAAAACTAACCGGCTTTGATCACTACACATCAGCACACTATATCGTCCGTTATTTTGAAAAACCCGAAAGAAGATTGCAGTTTGTTCAGTCAAGTCATGGGAAGCCAAAGCTAACAGTCCAAAAGGGCCAAACGAGCCTTTCTTTGATGCATCCATTACATTACAATAAACTTGTGGGTCAATCCCATCTGGGTCTAGTTTCTCAGCCTCTTCCAGATTGGTTAGCTTGAATGAAATCCTCACATCTGCCTATATAAATAACAGATACAACATATATATACAACTTAACGCTTTTCAGTTAGCTTACGCTGCGAACCTCACTCAAAAAGAGCTCGCTTAAAATGAAAATTTTTTGATCAGAGACGAGCACACTTGTATAAGTCTCAGGCCGAGTTCGAGCAGTGGTGAGCCCACTCATATTAATTAGGCCAATTAACCAGCCACAAGCTTTCTGAGCCGAGTTCGAGCTCAAATGTCAGCTCATACAGAGTTTTCGAGCTGAGCCTAACTAGCTTGTGGTTTTAGCTTAAGCAGTAGCTAGCTCGACTCGACTCACAAGTTAACAATTCCCTAATGGAATTACGAAAGAACCCGAAACAAAGCAAGATTGTTAAGACTTCATGGCTTACCTGCCAAGCACTTATGCCTGTAATTTCATGTAATGATCCATCTTCAAGAGTCTTATTTCGAAGACAAACTTCGTTTTCATGTAACATTTCGATTTCTTCAATAGGCCATTGCACAAGCTGCTTCTGGTTCCGATCGAGCCAAATACTCCTTGGAAATGACTGCATTTTATTACCTAATTCATCATCTCATAAAAGAAAGAAAAAAATGACTAATAATCTATGATTACTTGAACTCCAGACCATCCTTTAGCAATAGCATCAGCATCAGAATCAGATTCATACACCCAACCCATCAATATCCTTCTATCCTTCACAGGATCAAAGAACGATTTTGAAGCATAGTACTTCCCGTAATCATATCTCAAGGTTTGAAGCGTTAATTCATTTTGAGGAGCATAGTGTTCTTTCACCGGATTGTAGTCACCAATCATGTAGTAGTCTGTTATGCAATCGTGTAGCCCGACCTTCAACACATGCCTTACTCTAGGGCTCATCACAGACGTATCGACCCCATTGGTGCTATCAACCCACACCGGAAAGAAGTCTAGGCATTCCCATATACCAGTGTCTGCAACTTCATGAAACGGTGATTCGTGTCTACTCCAGTTAATAAAATCCGTAGAATGATACAGAAACGCGATTCCCTTCTTTTCTTTCTGACTCCCGATGATCATCCTCCATTTTCCATCGTCTGCAAGCCAAGCGGTGGAGGGGTCTCGAAAGTCGTCGCGTGGAATATCGTCAGGGAGGTTAATGATGGGATTGCCGGTGTATTTGACCCATTCGCGAAGATATGGATCTGATAAGTCTTTTGGGACGGCGAGGTTTTGTATTTGGCGGTTTTCAGAGTCGATTCCGGTGTATAAGATCACAGGTTTGTTTCCTGGGAGGATGGTGGCGGAGCCGGACAAACAACCGTTGATGTCGAAAGGTTGGGTCGGGGCGAGAGCTAGGTCTAGTATGGTCCAGTTTATTAAGTCATAGGAGACGCAATGGCCCCAATACATTTGAACAGAAAAGAGCGGGCCGAACGGGTTGTATTGGTAAAAAAGATGATACACTCCGTTATAATACATTGGTCCTGGATGCATAAATGATTAGAAACATTTTTGGATCATGAACTATTAAGCTGTGTTTTGGTTTCAGGAGAATTTTTTTTAACTAACAAGAATTTGTTAATAGAATTAGAATTTGTTGGTGTGATTTAGAATTGAAATATGTCAACACGATTTAAATTTAGAAAGAACTGAAATCTATCAAAAGAAAGAATGCATTTGTGTGACAAAACAATCAACATCGCCACCGTCATTGTCGTGATATGCATACTTGCAACTTTCTTCATTGAAATCTATATATACTCAGCAAATTTCTTCATTTATTTCAAAAATCAAGCTAAACATCATTTACATAACCTATTTGAATCACTTTACACTCTTTTAATAGATGATAGTTTTGCCCGTTAAATCTACTCATATGTATTGCACATAAGGGTAATTTAGTATTTTACAATACAAAAAGACAATATATCTAATTTAGTATTTTACGATAAGGCTGCTCCAACGGGGAAGCAAGAAGTGATTCCGATATCGTCATCTATAGTAGATGCTGAGTGTTGCAAGCTAAGATCTGAGGATTATGATCACGTTAATCCCCTCCTTAGGTCTATTTATACTTATTAGTTACAGAAATATGTAGTAGAAATAAATAATTATAAACTGTTTCTTTCATAAAAAAATTGGATAAAAATATCAAGTGGGAAACGAGACTTTGTTACTATAATTGTGTAACGTTTATGATAATTAAGTATTTCTCATTATATACTGTAGTATTTTATTACCTAGTGGCATATATATATGATGCCTTCAAATACATACTTTATTTTATTAAATTATATTAAGTAATCCAAAAATAAGCATCAACTAGTTTGGTGTTTTCTTATAGAAAAACAATTCTTTCGCGACTTAAAAGATGTATAATATTTTTTAAATGAAATAATCGACGTTTGTATAACTATTTAGAATCACTAAAAAGTTGAAAATCAATTCTTAATTGGTTTGTGTATCGCGGTTGGTGTAAAAAGATTTTTCACGTATAAAGCATACAAAGTATTCAACATGTGACATGTGTTTCAGGGAAGAATGTATGTAGCCGGTGCTGATGATTTAGAGGCACAGGGCTATCTACAAAAATTGGTCCCAAACGGAAAAAAATATAATAGGTTTTAAATTGTTTGTGTGTGATGTGCTTACTAAATGGGTAAAAATGGTTTCAACCCAAATCGTATTTGGTAAATTGGGCCATAGGCGGTTGCCCTTACCGCCCCTCCCTAGGGCCGGCCTTGAGAATGTAGGTTTGTCCGTTTAAGTACTAAATGGATAAAATGGTTTAACCCTAGCATCAACATCACACAAGTCATCAACCTCTTCACCTTTCTGCATACACCGACCATATCAATAGGATATCTTTTCCTATTTGCTAACAAACACCGACCATATCAATAGGATATCTTTTCCTATTTGCTAACAAAATCATAAAGATCATTTTTTTTATCTACTTATCTTTCAATCAATTAATCTTTGTTTTCTTACATGCCTTCTGTCTTTTGGTTTTTATCATCGACCACATCAACCGTATATATTTTGGTATAGGGTAATGGAATGAATGAGAAATGAAATAGATAAAAGAATGGAGCGGATGAAGCCATGAAGGAATAAAATGAATTATTACATTCCATTGTTAATTTATCTACTATGTTGGAATGAAAAAAAATCATTTTTGTATATTATTTGTTAGATAGAAAAACATGAAGGAATGAAATACAATAATAGTTATGATACTAACGACCAATGGTGGTGGTGGCCGGTGGTGGTTGGCGGCGATGATGGTGGTTGCTGGTGATGGTGGTTTGTGGTGGCGGCGGTGGCAACCGGTGGTTGGTAGCGGTAGTGGTGGCCGGTGGTGGTGGTGAGCGGTGGTGGACAAAAGTGGATATGATAGTAACAACCAACGATGGTGGTTGTTGGCGGCGGCGGTAGTGATGGCCAGTGGTGGTGGTTGGCGGGAGTGGCCGGTGGTTGGTAGCGGTGGTGGTGGCCAATGGCGGCAGCGGGCGGTATGTGGCGACGGTGGTGGTGGGTGGGGGGGGGTGTTGGTGACTAAGGATGGTAGCATGAAAGGAATGAGAAAAAAAAGAGGTGTGGATTGAATGAATTCGAAAGAATGAAATCATCTTTGTAATGATTTATTCTATTACCTCCACTAACCAAACATTTTTTTTTCATTCACCCGCAAGGGTTCATTACATTCCGTCCCTTATTATTGTCTACCAAACGCTACACTAGTTTTTTCTTATAGGATGTAACTTGTAAGAGGTTCTTTTCATTTCCCCGCCGCTATGGTTCTTTTATCTTTATAGCGATTCTTTTTCATCATTATTGTATGTTTAGATATTCTTTATTAGATCTTCGAATATCTGGTTGACACCACCTAATTCCTTTTGTTGTTCTTCAAGGTTGTCAAGATCTCCAACCTTCCTTTTAGGCTGTTAAGGCTGCTTCAATTCTCCATTTGTTGCTCCTTCAATTCCTCCTCTCTTGACCATAATTTGTCAAATCTCTTTTCTCATGATCTCCATTAGGGACTATGAGATAATTGACATGAAGATTGTGGATTCTATTGGCAGGATTTTTGACTTATGAGTTGATCGAGTACCAAAAAAGAATACTATTTTATCTTAGTTATTCTAAAATATTGTTTTTTGGTATGAGCTTTCGATTTACTCTTGCTCAAACTAGTGGGTGTATTGGCAGTGATGGAGCTTGAACCAAACTTTAATACGGCCGAGAGCGAACTCTATATCTATTTTAAATTTCCACTGTCAGACCGAAATTTTACACTAGCGAGTCGAAAATTAACACTACTGACGAAAAAAAAGGGTTATCGCCCGTGGGCTTAATTAGTTCGGTATCTACGGTTTTCTCTTTCACACATATGTATTGTAATCACCTATTCAATAGAATCAATCAAGTCTTATAATATCTAGCAATTGGAAGCTTATTTACTTAAAAAGTTAATAATGAAGTCTTCACAATCACGTTTGAGAATTCAAATTGAGTAATTAACCAGGACAACTGTTTTATCTTCTTCGGATTATTTTGTCATACAACAGTTTCTTCAATGTTAATTTGAGCTTTCTTCATACTCCAAGCCCTCAGCTCAGAGATCTCGACACTTTCTGTTCCATTGTTAAATGCAAACAACTTGGCTTTTTCTTTAATGGCTAATGTTGGGTAAACCCTAGCTGTGATGCACGTCTTTCCTCCTCCTCCAAAGCTTTCAATGATCGAGTTATCTATCTGTATATACCAGAAACAACACTACATTAATTAAATTTTAAGTAAAAAATTTTGAAAGGAAAAAAAGTTTACCCATTACTCACCAAGCATCTGAGTGAAATCTCGTCTTGTTGAGGATTTATGTCGACAAACGCTCCATATGATGTTTTATCAATCCCATTCCTTGTAGAAGAACTGGAATATGTATGGTTTTGAGCAAGATAACATGTTACAATTTGAATTATACAATATAGCTAAAGTTTTTAATCATATGATACCGACACTAGAGGAACTAGTAAAAGATAGATTTGAATATGATACCAACCAGTGGACCAGCTGGATGGGTGGGACTTCAGGAGAGAAACTAGTGAAAGATAGATTTGAATATGATACTAATACCAGAGGAAAATTGACATTTAGTACTAGACCACCTCTTAAAGGTTAACGAAGATAATTGAGATGAAGAAAACTAACCGGCTTTGATCACTACACATTAACACAGTGTATTGTCCATTATTTTGGAAAACCCAAAAAAAGATTGCAGTTTGTTCAGTCAAGTCATGGGAAGCCAAAGCTAACAGTCCAAATGGGCCAAACTTGGATTTCTTTGATGCATCCATTTCGTTGCAGTAAAGTTGTGGGTCAATCCCACTTGGGTCAAGTTTCTCAGCCTTTTCCAGGTTGGTCAGCTTGAATGAAATCTTCACATCCGCCTGTATATAACAACATATACGACGTATATACAACTTAGCACTTCTTAAGTAGTGTACTGTTGGAACCTCACTTGAAAACAAGTCGCGTGAACTATAATTTCCAATATGATATTAGCATTTTTGTATATATCTCAAGTCGAGTTCGAGTAGTGATGAGCCCACTCATATTAAGTAGTCCATTTAACAAGTCAAGAACTTTTTAATTTTTTTTATATTTATCCATGCGTGCAAGAAATATAAATTCCTTTAAAATTAAGTAGTCTGTTTAAGAAGTCACAGGTTGTACTTATATATATGTGTGTGTAAGATATAAAAGTTCAATAGATTTCAAAATTTTAGGAGTCGAGCAAGCTCTATAGAACATACTCATCTAAAATTCAAGTCGAGGTGAGCCTGCTCAAGTTAAGTAGGCCATATTACAAACCAAAAGCTTTTCTTTTGTTATTATAAATGTGCCGGAAAAAGTCATCAAAATTTGAAAATTATACGAATTATAAATTTCAAGTCAAGTTTGAGCTAAAACGAGTCCGCCCAAGTTAAGTATGACCATTTAAAAAGCCCAACTTTTCTAGAAAAAAGATACAGAAACTTTTTTAGTGTTATATATATCCATATATGCAAAAAATAAAATCATCAATATTAAAAAATATATACGAGTCGACTCAAGTTTAATCTTAGCTGACTTCGGGCACAAACGCCAGCTCATTTAGAGTTTTCGAGCTGAGCCTAACTAGCTTGTGTTTTTAGCTCGAGCTGAAACCAGCTCGAATCGACTCGCACAATAACCATTCCCTAATGCAAGTACAAAAGAACCCAAAACAAAGCTAGGTTGTTAAGACTTCATGGCTTACCTGCCAAGTGCTTATGCCTGTAATTTCATGCAATGTTCCATGTTCAAGAATCTTATTTTGAAGACAAACTTCGTTTTCATGCAACATTTCGATTTCTTCAATAGGCCATTGCACAAGCTGCTTTTGGTTCCGATCGAGCCAAATACTCCTTGGAAATGACTGCATTTCATTACATAATTAATTCATCATCTCATCAAAGAAATAGAAACAAAAATGACTAATAATCGATAATTACTTGAACTCCAGACCATCCTTTAGCAATAACATCAGCTTCAGAATCACATTCATTCACCCAACCCATCAGGATCCTTCTATTTTTCACAGGGTCAAAGAACGATTTCGAAGCATAGTACTTTCCGTAATCATACCTCAAGGTTTGAAGCGTTAATTCATTTTGAGGAGCATAGTGTTCTTTCACCGGATTATAGTCACCAATCATGTAGTAGTCTTTTATACAATCATGTAACGCGACTTTCAACACATGCTTTACTCTAGGGCTCATCACAGATGTGTCGACCCCATTGGTGCTATCAACCCACACTGGAAAGAAGTCTGGGCATTCCCATATACCAGTGTCTGCAACTTCATGAAGTGGTGATTCATGTTTACTCCAGTTAATAAAATCCGTAGAATGATACAGAAACGCGACTCCCTTCTTATCTTTTTGACTTCCGACGATTATCCTCCATTTCCCATCGTCTGCAAGCCAACCAGTACTGGGGTCTCGGAATTCGTCGTTTTTAATACCTTCGGGGAGGTTAATGACAGGATTGCCAGTGTATTTGACCCATTCACGGAGATATGGATCGGATAAGTCTTTTGGGACGGCGAGGTTTTGGACTTGACGGTTTTCAGAGTCGATTCCGGTGTATAAGATCACAGGTTTGTTTCCAGGGAGGATAGTGGCGGAGCCTGACCAACAACCGTTGATGTCGAAGGGTTGGGTCGGGGCGAAAGTTAGGTCCAGTATGGTCCAGTTTATTAAGTCATGTGAGACACAATGTGCCCAATACATTTGAATAGTAAAGAGAGGGCCGAATGGGTTGTATTGATAGAAGAGATGGTACACTCCATTGTAGTACATTGGTCCTGGATGCATTCATGATTATATAAAAACCTTTTTGAATCATGAACTATTAAGTTGTGTTTGATTTGACAATAACTTATATTTTTTGAAGCAAGTAGGATTTTTCAACAGAATTACAATCTGATGGGAGTGATTTAGAATTGATATATGCTAGCAAGATTTCATTTTTTTGGTAGAATTTCTTTGCATATTCAAAGAATTGTTGAATTTTATAGTAGTTCAAGAGTAAATTCATCTTAATTTTATAGTTTTAATTCATTCCCAACATGAAAAACTCATTTCCCAATTCTATTTAACTCCCCAAATCAAACACACTTTACGTGTTTATTCAAATCACACTCAAAACATCAATACTCAAACCAAATCAAGTTTTGAATTTGAATTGGTGATTTTCAAACCAATCCGAATATGCAAATTCAATTTATATATATATTTTTATAAATATATAAAACCTCCTTTGCGTTTATATATTTACTTGCAAGTTTTATCATTCACTTCAAAAATCAAGCTGAATATCTTATATGTAACTATAATTTGTAGCACTTTGAGATGGATAAGAGTTAGTTTTGCTCCTTAAGTCTAGTCATGTGTATTATGCATGAGGGTGATTTTATATTTTTAACATAAAAGGACATGTAATTTATTTAAACAATAAATATCTGATCTTGTTTTCTATGTTGGTGCTATGTATTTTAAAAAAGAAGATTACATGGCTTTTGTCAAATTAAACGAAGATGATGATGGCTATATCATCATTCTTGTATTTTTGAGTTTTTCATTTAATTTATTTTTAATAGTTTCATCAAATTACATGAATAGTCATTTATGAGTTAAAAATTAACGTTACATCATCCTCATATGTAATACACATGACTGAATTAAATAGATAAAGTTAAAGTCGGTTGATGTAAGAAACATAAAACGTTATAAACCACTTACACAAAAGACGACACCCACAAATTGTTATATACCTAAAGCATGCTTTAGTAATTTACTATTTATCTTATTTTCTTTAAATGACTCAGAACTAAAATTCTAATTTCAAAGCTTAAACTTAGTCTATCAATACTAGTCGTTGATTTTATTACTATGTGTTGCTCTTTTTTAATATCTTTCTATTCTAATAAAAGGGTAAATAGGGTGCCACGTGTCAACACCACAATCATTGGGGTGACACGTGTCAGCACCACAATCATCCTCATCAAAATTTTTTCGCCTCTCTCTCCTATTAAATAATTACCTTAATTACTAATAATACTATTTTAATACTTTTTAATAATTAATAAATTAAGAAAGAAATCTATTTATTAAGGTTATTTCTAAATAAATTAATATTTTTAAATTATCAAATTTTGAAGTTGTGATAAGAAAACTTTTAAAAATGACGTTTTATAAGGTTTGTTTAAAACAAAATATTTATTTTCAATAAAAGAAATTTAAAAACAAAATTCTGAAAAGTTGATATTATCGTTTTTTTATTTCAGTCATATCATATCTTAGAATATCATTGTTTAATTAATAAATTTATTATATTAATATTTTATTTATTTAAACCGTGTAATACACGGGTTTACTAAAGCTAGTATTGAAATAAAAGCTGTACATTTGTTAAAAAAAACGACAACAATGATTAACGGCCTTATTTACTCAATAATAGATGATAGGTGTTGAGAATTACGTACCATTAGGATCTAAGCCAATTGAATCATCGATCCGACAGCAAATCATTTGTCATGTTCATCATCACACATCAATGAAAACATCACGATATTAAAGAAGAAGAAAAAAAGTAAAAATTAGGAAGAAAAACTTACCGTTCATCCAGTTTTTGGGAGGTTGAAAGTGAAACACAGTCCGATAAGGCTGCTCCAATGAGGAAGAAAGAAGTGATTCCGATGTTCTCGTCATTAGTAAATGTTGGGTGTTACAAGTTTGTATCTGAGGATTATGATCAAGTTAATTCCCTCTTTAGGTCTATTTATACAAAAATATATAGTTGAAACAAATAATAATAAACTGCTTCTTTCATAGAAATAATTGGATAGAGATTACAAGTGGGAAAACAAACTTTGTTACTATTACTGTGTAACGTTTATGATAATTTGGCAATTCTCATTTTTATATTGTAGTATTTTATTACCTAGTGGCAGGTGTGGCATATATAATGCCATCAAATACATACTTTATTTATTAAAATATTAGTCATCCAACATTAAGCATCAACTAGTTTGGTGTTTTCTTATAGAAAAACAATTCTTTCGCGACTTAGAAGATGTATGATATCTTATTAATGATATAGTCAATAGTCGATGCTTTTATATTACGTTGGGTCTTTTAAATAATTGGTCAAGCCGCCCAAAGTTGAAAAAAAACAAATATTTAGAATCGTAACAGAAAAGAAAGTGAAGATCAATACTTGATGTGTTTATGACAGTCGATGTATAAAGGTTTTTCATGTATAAAGCATTCTATGCATCCAAGATGCGACATGTGTTTTTAAGACGAATGTTGATATGTAAGTTTAACTATTAATGAATTAGCACATACTTGTAATATCATCTTAGTAATAGAGTTCATTCAACTATGTAGTTAAGTAGATGTAATATAAAAGGGAAAAGTCATATAGTTTGCGATACAAGCTCTTTCACTAGTTACAAATTTAGTTGCGTGTAGAAGCTCGTTCTCTTATTTTTCTTTAACTTTTTGAGGTTTTTGTTTTTCTCACTCTCTAACAAATCATTGGTGTGCATAGAAAAAATATTTTTATAAGTATCTGACACTAATCCATCAGGTTTGCAAGATTCATGTTTTAGGGTTGCTGGCATATTTTAGTTTTCTTTATCTTTATCCAATTTCATATGAACTTATGGAATTGTTAGATATTTTAGTGTAATTGTATTGACTAATAATCAATGTGATCATAATATCCATAAAAAAAGTTAGCTGGTGCGGAGTGCACGTTTGTTTGAGTGTATTATGATCTTTGAAATTGAAAACCTTCTTAGGGGCGAATGGGGGTTCCAAGGGGGCAATGCCACCTTAGTGGGGGTCCGGGGGCAGCGCCCTCGGGAGCGGGGTCCAAGGAGTGGCAACCTCTGGCGGGGTCCAAGGGGCAGAACCCCTGGTTGGGGTCGAGCTGCTAGGTCAGCGCGAAATTTTTTTATTTTAATAAACATTGCTTTATCAAAAATGCACTAGAATTTGGATTTTTTGAAATTTCACATGTGAAATTAGAGGGTAAAAAGTGTAAATTTTCAATATGAAAACTGCCACTTATAAAAAATGCAATAGAATTTGATTTTCACGAAATTTCACATGTGAAATTAAAGGGTAAAAAGTGTAAATTTTCGATATGAAAACCGGTAGTTTTCAACCCTTCCCTGCAAATGTTAATTTCGAATCAATTTATGGTCACTCTTGTTTTTTCTGTTCACGAATTCTCACGCACCTATCATACCTGTTATTGAATTGAGTTTTATCCGATTGAAAATTTGATGTGAACCCAAATAGTTTTAATTTGATAGTGTTTCGCGACTATTAATTTATTATCGTAATTCTTAACAGGAATTAGGTTCACTACCGCAAAGCTGGAGCGTTGTTGGTAAGGAAATTTGTATTTACAAAAGATGCTTCTCGTTCAAGGTCAAATGGGGGAAGTTATAGATTTTGAGTATTGTTTTCTAGAGTGCGCAAACAAAAAATTACAAGAATCATATCATCATTTTTACTTGGTGAATGAAAAATAATCATATATAGTATCTATCAAGAAGTAGGTGAAACAATTTATCTTATTCACACAATTTTAACTTAAAACTGGTTCTTTATTTTTCTTACTTTTAATGTAATATATAAACGGATTCAACTCATATACTTTAGTGGATGAATATATAACATAAGTAATAAACTTTGTAAAATGGGATTTGGTACTATATATAAAGATTTTACTGTAAGTGTGTGTTATATTTGATGTTTTTATTACCGTAATGAATAAGAATTATTTTTTTAAGGTTTACGTTATTAAAAAGATATTTTAAAGCATTTAAATTGAACCTAAAAAAATTATTTTTTAATATCTTATTATTTTTATTGTAAAATTAATATGTGTCATATTGTTTAAAAATCTTTTATTGTCTAATTTAAGTAACATTTTTTCGTTATATTTTTTTTATCTATATCTATAATAAAAGAAGGATTAAAATGACATGTGACACAATTCTAAGCATTCTAACACAAATTTTCTCGTTTATTTCTCTTATTTAATAATAATATAATTACTATTGATGTTATTTACAATCTTTCCAAATTTATAAAAATAGATTTTCCAAATAATTAAAAACTTGATGTTATTAAAAGAATGTAATTTCATGAAAAACGAACTTTTTATAATACAACGAACTTTTTATAAATAAAAATGATAACAAAAAATGGTTTTTTTAAAAACAACTGTTAAAAAACAATTTAGTAAAACAAAAGTAAAATGAATATTTGATATTAATGTTTTATTACATAAAGTACATTATTAATTATATGTAATTTCAATCATATCTTTTACCAAAGTATTGTTTTATAATTTCTAAACCTTCACTACTAATTATTTGATATCTTTCAACCATGTTTTCCACGGGTTACTAACTTAACTATAAAACAGATATAAGTGGTAAATTAACAACTTTGCAAAAGGGATTTTCATTTAACACATTTATCATTTAATGTTATGTGTAATTATTGAAAGCTTATTAACTCAAAAGTGAAGTCTTCATGATTAACAATAAAATCAAGTAATTAACCAGGATAAGTGATTCCTTGAATGAAATGACCACCATATCTTCTTCGGAATACTTATCTATGCACACAATAGTTTATTCAATGTTAATCTTTGCTTTCTTCATACTCCAAGCTCTCAGCTTAGAGATCATCACGCTTTCTGTTCCATTGTTAAATGCATACAATTTGGCTTGTTCTTTAATGGCTAGTGTGGGGTAAACCCTAGCCGTGATGCATGTCTTTCCTCCTCCTCCAAAGCTTTCAACGATCGAGTGATCTATCTGTATACATCTCAAACAAAACTATATCAGATCTACAAGTCAAAACCTTCAATAAAGAAAAGAAAATGTTTACCCATTACTCACCAAGGTTCTGAGTGAAATTTCATCTTGTTGAGGATCTATGTCAACAAATGCTCCATATGCCTTTTTATCCCTGCTAATTGTAGAGTACCTAGAATATGTAAGGTTTTGAGTAAGACAATCGATTAGCATTTAAATTACACAATCAAAATAGTTTTTTAATCATTAGAAGTTGTAAAAAAAATACTTCGGTGGGACCATTTGGATAGGTGGGACTCTAGGAAAAACTAGTGAAAACTAGATTTGAATACGAGACCAATACTAGAAGGAAAGCAGACGTCTGGTATTGCGCCACCTCTCAAAGGTTATAACAAATAGTTGAGTTAAAGAGTTTTTTAATCATTAGAAGTTGTAAAAAAAATACTTCGGTGGGACCATTTGGATAGGTGGGACTCTAGGAAAAAACTAGTGAAAACTAGATTTGAATACGAGACCAATACTAGAAGGAAAGCAGACGTCTGGTATTGCGCCACCTCTCAAAGGTTATAACAAATAGTTGAGTTAAAGAAAACTGACCGACTTTGATCACTACACATTAGCACAGTGTATCGTCCATTATGTTGAAAAACCCGAAAGTAGATTGCAGTTTGTTCAGTCAAGTCATGGGAAGCCAAAGCTAGCAGTCCAAACGGGCCAAATTTTCCTTTCTTTGATGCATCCCTTTCACTGCAGTACACTTGTGGGTCGATCTCACTTGTATCCAGTTTCTCAGCCTCTTCTAGATTAGTTAGCTTGAATGAAATCTCCACATCCGCCTGTAAAATAACATATACGACATATATAAAACTTACAACTTTCCAAATAACTCATGTTTCGAACCTCGCTTGAAAGTGCTCGCTCCTAATATAATTTTCTAGTAAAGCTGAGTAGACTCGTATAAATTGTAAGCTGCAGTAAGCCTACTCAAATTAAGTAGCCATATCAAACGCCTCACGCTTTTTTTTCTTTTAAGAATCGCAAGTTTGTTATATATATAGGTCTGTGTGTAAGAAGTTAACAGTTTATCAAATTTTCAAAAATATATGTCTGAGCGACTGGCATAAAGTTAAAGCTGAAGTGAGCTGCTTAAGTTAAGTTGGCCATTTAAGAAGTCACAAGCTTTTCTTTTTCTTTTGTTGTTATATCTATCCATATGCGCAAAAAATAAAAATTCATCAAAATTTGAATATTGTACGAGCTAACTCAAGTTTTATCCAAGCCAAATCATATAATTTCAAGCCAAATTAAGTGAGCTTGCTCGAGTTAAGTACTGAGTACTTAAGAAGCCCAATTTTTATAGAAAAAAATTACAAAAATCTTTTTTTAATTGTTAAATCTATCATATGTGCAAGAAATAAAATTCGTTAAAATTTCAAAAACATACAATCCACTCTAGCCGTATCTGAGCCTAGTTTGAGCTTAAATGTTAGTTTATTAAGAGTTCTCGAGTTGAACCTAACTAGCTTGTTATTTTAGTCGAGCTCGCTGAAGCATTCCCTAACACAAGTATAAAAGAACCCCAAACAAAGTTAAATTGTTAAGACTTTATCACGTACCTGACAAGCAGTTATGCCCGTAATTTCATATGATGATCCACCTTCAAGAATCTTATTTTGAAAACCAACTTCGTTTTCATGTAGTGTTTCAATTTCTTCAATAGGCATTTGCACAAGCTGCATCTGGTTCCTATCGAGCCAAATACTCCTTGGAAATGACTGCATCGTATTACCAAATTCATCATCTCATAAACAAAACAAAACAAAACAAAAAGGCAGTTAATAAATGATTACATGAAGTCCAGCCCATCCTCTAGCCTTAGCATTATCTTTATGATCAGTTTCATCCACCCAAGCTATCAATATCCTTCTATTCTTCACAGGGTCGAAGAACGATTTCGACGCATAGTACTTCCCGTAATCATATCTCAAGCAGCCAGGCGTCAATTTATTTTGAGGAACATAGCGTTCATTCACAGAATCATAATCACCAATCATGTAGTAGTCTATTGAAAAATTGAGTCCGACCTTCAACACATGCTTCACTCTAGCGTTCATCGTAGATGTATCGACCCCATCTTTGCTATCAACCAACACCGGAAAAAAGTCTACGCATTCCCATATACCAGTGTCTGCAACTTCATAAAGTGATGATTCATGTCTCCTCCAACTATAAAAATCCTCAGACGTGTAGAGATCCGCGAATCCCGTGTTATCCTCCTTCCTACTTCCAATAATTATCCTCCATCTTTTGTCGTCTCCAAGCCATGCAGTAGTGGGGTCACGAAACTCGTCTTATTTGATCCCTTCGGGGAGGTCAATGACGGGATTAGCGTGGTACTTGACCCATTTTTGAAGACGCGGGTCGGGTGAGTCGTCTGGGAAGGCTAGATTTTGGACTTGGCGTTCGTTGGAGTCTCTTCCGGTGTATAATATGAAGGGTTTGTTTTCACCTATGATGGTGACCGAACCGGACCAACAACCATTGACATCAAAGGGTTCTGTTGGCTTAAAGGCTGGCTCCAGTGGTGTCCAGTTGATCAGGTCATGTGAGACTGAGTGGCCCCAATGCATTCGATTATCAAAATCCGCACCGTTTGGGTTGTGTTGATAAAACATGTGGTACACTCCCTTGTAGTACATTGGTGCTGAATGCATCAAATATTGATATTTAACAATCTACACTCAACCTCATTCAATCATGAGAAAATTGCAAGAAATTGTCCTTTTGGTTTAACCATGTTTTAAGTTTGGAATTTAAAGTTTTGGGAGTTAGTTGCAAGTTTAGTCCTTATTGTTAGTATCAGTTAGTTTTAATGATTTGGAGACTAAATCTGTAATATGATTAAACTTTAGAGACCATATGTGTAATTTTCTTTAAAATAATATAATAAAATATTAAAAAATTTAAAATCAATTTAAGATATGCACATAAACGTTTATAATAAAATATAATAATCGTTGAAAAAAAGAAAATAACGGTTAAAAATCAAATCAAATTTAATAAGTAAATAAAAGTAAAAATTAAATAAGTATATAAGAATTAAACAAATTAAATAAAATTAATAAAAAAAGAAAAAAGAAGTATGCTTATAAATTTTTATTTTTATTTTTGATAAAGTCCATATGTCAACCTAAACCGTAAAATCTAAAAACCTAATGAAAGTCCAAATCCAAAAAAACCAAAAACACAAAATCGAATAGTTTTCTGTTTTTAACTTTAATATGTTTTTTTCCAAAATATATTTTAAATTTTATAAACATTTATTCGATTTTATTTTTAAGTTTTGTTTTTTTTAATCTTTTACTTTTCTTTTAATTTGTAAACTGTTATTTGATTTTTATTTTTTTTTATATGAGAGAATTTTTCACAGATAGTCTCTATTGTTTGATCATAATGCAAATTTAGTTATCAGATCGCTAAAAAATAACAAACACTAATGGTAAGGACTACACTTGCAATCAATTCCCAAATGCTTAGAATAAGTTTATAATTTTTAAATTTTGAAGGCCAAACTTATAATATGATCAAACCATAGAAACCATTTTTGCAATTTTCTCATAAACAAGTAAAAGACTTCAACACTGTAATGCATTTATATGATAAAACAATCATAAAAGATTTTAAAATAATAACTATTGCTATCGCCTAATGGTTGTTTTCATTGCCCACTTCCATAATTGCTGCATTCGGCTCCTACACCGTTGTTACCACCATTTCGACTAGTGGAAAAGTCAAACCAAACCAAATTTATTCGAATCACACCAGAAAAGTCAAAACTCAAACCAAACCAAATTTGGACATCTGAATCGGATTACCATCCAGTTGTATTTCAAATTTTGATTTCCAAACCAATGCTAATATTCGGATTCAAATTATTAATATTTTCCTATAATTAAATACATTTAATTATTTTTTGTTTCTTAAATTTCAAAATTCTAATTTCAAAGCTTAAAATAGTCCAACCATTGATTCTATTACTGTTTGTTGCTTGTTTATTTAGCAATATTTTTACACATGAAAGAGTTGAACTTAAGACTCTTGAGAGAACTAGAAATAAAGTATTAGATGTGTGTAAACGAGACGACAACTACAACGATTAACACATCCTGATTTATCCAATAATGGACAGTTGGTGCTGAGAATTACGTACCATTAGGATCTACGCCAATTGAATCGTCCGCCAATCGATCATGCGTCATGTTCATCATCACATATTAATGAAACCATCACGATATTTAGAGGAGGAAGATCAAAGCAGAAGAACAACAAAAAAAAGGCAAAATTAAGAAGAAAAACTTACCATTCATCCAATTTTTAGGAGGCTGAAAGTGAAACGCCGTTCGATAAGGCTGCTCCGAAGGAGAAGCAAGATGTGATTCCGAGTTGGCACTTGTCATCATCAATAGTAGGGTAGATGCTAGGTGTTGCAAACAAGATCAAGATCCAGAGATTATGATTAAGGTATTTCCTCTTTAGATCATTTTATACTAATTCTTGAAATAGACAGTTGAAAATAAATAATTACGAAAAATGGGACGAAGACAAACTTATATTTTGTTACAATTAATATGTAACGTGTACGCCAATTAACATACTTTATTTATTAACGTATTAATCCTCAGCTAAGCATCTTACGTGTTTGGTGTTTTCATATAAAAAAAAGAACGAGTCTTTCGCGACTAATGAGAAGTATAACATTTTAAAGAATAGTCAACGTTTGTATATCCAAGTTTGGTCATTGGTCATATTACTTAACGTCGCTCATTGTTAAAAAAAGGGGGAAAATCTATTTTAGATTCGTTACCAAAAAAGTGTAACACCCAAACTTCAGGGGCCATTACCATCATGACAGTTATAGACGGCAAACGACACGGTGATGGCAGTACCTACGGTGGTAATATGGCGGCACCACGGTGGTATTTTGTGGTGGTAGTCGGTGGAAAATTGACCGGAAAACAACGATGGTATTAGACGATAAAAGTTAGCTAGTCATTTTTGGTGGTGATACGCGATAGTCATTGATGGTTTAGTGTGCACAAGTAAAAAAGGTAAAAACCTTATCATCTTAAGACTAACGATTTCTATCAATCAAGCGTTGCGGCGCGTACGATGACAGTAGCAGCAGCAGCAACAGTAGCAGCAACTGCTGCAAGTGCTTCTTTCTCTTTCTCTTCCTCTTGTTGTTATTGTTGGTGTTGTTCTTGTTGTTGTTGTTCTTTTTATTGTTATTGTTATTATTCTTGTTGTTGTTCTTGTTGTTGTTGTTGTTGTTGTTGTTGTTCTTGTTGATGTTCTTGTTGTTGTTGTAACATCATGTTTAGTGGATAAAAAAAATAATATTCGAAATGTATATTTTGAATGTTATTAAACGAGTTAGTTTTGAATCAAACAACTATCGAATTAAGTTACATTTAAACGAGTGTTGTTATTGTCAAATTATAATAATAATAATAATAATAATAATAACAATAATAATAATAACAATAATAATAATAATAATAATAATAATAATAATAATAATAATAATAATAATAATAATAATAATAATAATAATAATAATAATAATAATATATTTTTGTACGTTTGATGTAAAAAATGTTGTTAAATAAAATATATTTTTAATCATAAAATAATATGATATTTTGAAGTACAATGAATTATTAAATGAAAATATTCAAAACTTTCCTATGAAGAAATGAAACGAAAGTCGGTATGTTTGAATATGTTTCAAATAAAAAAATAGTTTATTAAAAGAACCTTCATGATGATCACATGAAACTGGTTCAAAGGTGGGCTATATATACGTTCAAGAAACATATAAAGATCAAACCAATACACGTTTAATAACAATATGAGTAGGATTTGAAGTAAGAGAGCATAAGAGTTGTGTATTTTAAAGACGGTTTCGACTCTAATTGATAACGGGTTTTCTTTTTACTCAAGTTATTAATACTAGGAGGTAAGTACATTGAACCGTAACTAATATTTGTTACATGTTTAATTACGTTGTATATGTTTTGTTTATTATAAGTTTTTATGAATTCAGTGGAGATGAAACATGTTCAATTACATGTAATATGTGTTTTGATAGTCATCTTGATCTCTTCTCTTTTTTTATTTTTATTTTTTTATTTTTTATTTTTTATTTTTTCATTCCGCATAAAACCTCCTTGAAGTATCAACTAATGGGGGAGGAGTGATATTATTTATTTTAATAAGCATGATTATGGGGGAAATGATTTATATGATTACGGGTCCAAGCATGTGTCTTGATAATTTAAAATGGAGTAAAGTATATGTAAGGATTTCAGGTGTTGAAATCCCAAGGGGTTCGGGTGTTGAACTCCACATATATAAAAAGGGGAGTTAAATATATGTAAGGATTTCGGGTGTTGAAATCCCAAGGGGTTCGGGTGTGGAACTCCACATATATAAAAGAAGAGTTAGCAATCCTCAAGAGATGAAAATAACCCATAAGGAATTTCGGATGTTGAATTCCAAAGAAAATCAGTGGGCATTAAATAAAAATTATTTTTGGGTGTTAAATCCCAAATAAAAAGAAAATATGTTTTTGAAATAAAAAGGTGTACTTACTTAGCGAAAGCTAATAAAAATATGTTTTAAATGTTTTCAGGAAAAACACCCATAAATGGTTAAAGCTTCACAGGCGTGACTGGACTGACGAAGAAACCCTACTCTCGTTTAATATTTAATATAATAAATGTTGTAGAAAAAGTTTGGAAAACATTTATTTTCCATGTAATACTTTTATATATGCTATAAAATGACATGTCACTACGAGTGATAAATTTTGTTGTGAAAACTGAGACCAAAACTCTGATATAATTGGTGAAAGTATAAAAAAATAAAAAATAAAATAAAATAAAATTGGTGTGTTTCAGTTGTTCTTGTTGTTGTTGTCGTCGGCGTTGTGTCGTTGTTGTCGTCGTCGCCGTCGACCCCGTTGGTCTCTCGCTCGAACTAAAACCTTTATGGTAGGCTTTCGACTCATTCTAATTGCCTACCTATCGGGCATCAATACAATAAAAGAGAAATTTTGTGCATGGGCTCATTATCTGATGCAGAACCGATGCGATTAGGAGAAACGATATGGGAGAAGCGGGGAGTAAGAGCTTTCAAGAATCCATGAAAAGGAAAGACTGTTCCCTGCATTCCTTTCTTTCCATAGAGAGTCATTAGTGCTAGGGCATAAAAGCTTTGATTAATTAATGAGCCTTGGTTGTATTGTTTTAAAACAAACGTCGTCGTCGCCGTCATCGTCTATTCATTAGAAGAGTATTTGTGTATAATACATCATCATTACTATACATTTGTACATACACATACGGGTCTTATTGGAATAGACGAAGGAATGAAGTGGATGAGAGAATTAAATTAATTATTACATTCTATTGTCCTGTTTGATTACCCTTTATGAATGAAATAAATCATTAATTTGGGTTGTTTATTAGATATGAAAAGACAAAAGAATGAAATGTAAAAATGGTTATGGTGTTGATAGATAGTGGTGGTGGTGGCCGGTAGTGGTTCCCGGTGGCGATGATTGGCGACAGTGGTAGCTGGTGGTTGGCGGCGGCGGTGGTGGTGGTGAGTGGTTGGCAACGGCGGTGGTTGCGGGTGGTTGGTGACGGCGGCAGTGGTGGCCAGTGGTTGGCGGCAGTGGCAGTGGTGGCTGGTGGTTGGCGGCGGCGCCAGTGGCAAGCGGCCGATGGTTGGCGGCGTCGGTGATTGGTAGCGGTACCGACCGGTGGTTGGTGGTGGTCGATGTTGGTGGTGGAGTCTGCCTGGTGGTGGTGGCCAATGACGATTGATCATGGTGGTCGGTGGTGGTGGTTGTTGGGTGTCGAATTCAGCAAATAAATTATAAAAATATGAATCTATCGTGCACACATTAAGAATATCATGAGCGGAAGTAGGGTTCGTGTTCTCAGGGATACGTGGCAATTATTTTATACCAAAAATGTTTTAGCACAGTTATTTTGATTGATTATGGACTAAGGAAGGTGAGGGTTTTAATTCAAAACTAAAACTAAAACTAAAAGTAAATTACAAAAAGTAAAAAATTCTAGTGAACTGACAAGGCCGTGTCAAAACTACAAAAAAAATTCCATGTGGTCGTGTTAAAGTTTTGACAAGTAAACATAAATTGATATTTTTTGTATTTTTTAATTATGAAAATGTATCACCGAAGAAGTTAATTAAATTGTGAAATTAATTCAAATATGACTAATTCCAACACTAAGGTTATTTTTTGATTCGATTTGGCTTATGATCATTAATGATTACGGTGCAATGACTATTTTCAATTAATGATTTATATCGATACTAGACATCACTCCTTTCGGATGTCCACTCAATCTAATGTCCAATCGATCGCAGTCCGTTGATTAGAGCCAACCCGCTACTCTAAGCTCACGCCGTTCGAATCTTAGCCTGCGGGTTGCAACGATAAAAGTATTGATTATAATTAAACACACAAGCCGTTCGGTATGTTTAACTAGCTTGTGTGATTCTATAACGAGAATGAATTCATAGACAAACTTAAACCGTTAATTGTTCCTTATATCAAAAATCAAAACTTGATTAGGGTTTTAAATCTTAAAGAACTTTAGTAGCTAAATTAATAAAGTGACCAATTTTATTAACATCCTAATATATACCGGAGTAGATCCTGTTTAAGATCAAGAATCAAACAAACAAACCATTAAAATAAAAACTTCCCATAATCGCTTCACATAAGTTCAAACTAAAATCACATAAATTAAACCTTAATTCGAAACTAAAAGTGCCCTAGCCGGACATGGCGACTAGGTTAATGTCAAAACAAAAATAAGAAAACTTACTAAACAAAACCCCAAAATAATTAAATTGAATGTTTAGTGATGACACAACATCAAGATTCTCACTTGTTTCCTCCCTTGATGATTCCTAATGCATCCACGAATTTTTTTGCCCCGTAGATTCTTCCTCTTGGTCTATTTTCCTACAACCCCCAAAAAATGATCCCTTCTTTAAAACTTTCTATTTTTCTACAACCCCCAAAAGATGATCCTTTCTTTAAAACTTTCCAGTCCTATTTATCTTGTCTTCTTTCCTCCAATAGCTCCTATTTTTATATGGTTTGGATTTGAATTCTATTATATGGCACTAAAAATTTCCAAACTTAATGATATTTCCTTTTAAGCCCCACTTTTTTTTTCTTTTTTCTCTTGCAATTACATGAACCCACAAAACTAATAAAAACATACAAAAGTAGATTTCATCCCACAAAAACTACTATTTTATAAAATAAATGAAAAATGCATGCAAATAATGCAAAATATATGCTAAAATATATTCTAAAATTACTATAATTAATAAATAAAAATTTAACTAACAGTGGTTGTTGTGGAGGGTGGGTGGGTAGTGTTGGTGACTAATGATGGAAGGGGTGGGGGTTGATGGAATGAATTTGAGGGAATGAAATCAATTATGTAATGGGTTTTTTTTATTCACCTTCAATGGTTAATTATATTCCGCCCCTTGTTGCTGTGTACCAAACGCTACATTCATATGAGTATATCACTAAGTGCGTGTTACAACATATGTTCAATAATAAGTTACACTATATCATATGAAATAATCATGTTGGGTACACGAAGTTCTGAACAAGTTGCATGAAATGTACCCAAAGGCAACACATATGTGGTAACTTTGATTCACCGAAATTAACTGAAAGCAATTTATAACCGATGGTTAACTGATCCTAGCATAACCGACCAATTGGTTATGATTATGAAAGAAACCATTACTGACCAAGCAAGTTATGGTTATGAAAGAGGCCAAAACCGACCCATAACCGATTTTTCACACCCATAAATTATAACATAATACACTAAATGGATGCTGTGTAAATTGAAATTTGGTACTATATGACCTTGTGCTCTAGTGGCATGCTGTTTGCCTCTTGTAAAACTGGTGTGAATTCAAATCGCGCAAGATAGATGGCACTTAGATGTAAAGATTTGTTGTTCCAAAAAAACTATTGGAAGCTTATTTACTTAAAATTGAAGTTTAGATATCATAATTAAGTATCCAAATCAAGCTATTAAAAGGGATAACTAACTGCTTCCAATACAATAAAACGATTCGTTGAGCCTTGAATGTGATGAACCATCTTCTACACCAGATTATTCATCTGTACACATTACAGTTTCTTCAATGTTAATCCTAGCTTTCTTCACACTCCAAGCTCTCAACTCAGAGATCACCACACTTCCTGTCCCATTGTTAAATGCATATAACTTAGCTTGTTCTCTAAGGGCTAATGTTGGGTAAACCCTAGCCGTGATGCACGTCTTTCCTCCTCCTCCAAAGCTTTCAATGATCGAGTGATCTATCTGTATATACCAAAAAAGAACTACATTAATTAGATCTTTAAGTCAAAAACTTCAAAAGGAAAAAGAAAAGTTTACCCATTACTCACCAAGGTTCTTAGTGAAATTTCGTCTTGTTGAGGATCTATGTCGACAAACGCTCCATATGTCGTTTTATCAAGCCCGTTCCTTGTAGAAGACCTGAAACATGAAAGGTTTTGGACAAGTTAATTGGTTAGCATTTGACTTAATGGAGATAACTTTTTAGTAACCGGTTAAGGCAATGGAAGTTGGACTTGAACCTATGACCTCCATTAGAAGGTAATCAGGTGTTTACCGCTGCATCACCCATATAGGCATGTTATAAAGGTATTAAAGTTGAAGAAAACTAACCGGCTTTGGTCGCTGCACATTAGCACAATGTATCGTCCATTGTTTTGGAAAACCCGAAAGAAGATTGCACTTTGTTCACTCAAGTCCTGGGAAGCCAAAGCTAATAGTCCAAATGGGCCAAATTTGCCTTTCTTTGATGCATCCATCTCACTGCAGATAAGTTGTGGATCGATCGCATTTGGGTCTAGTTCTTCCGCCTCTTGTAGATTAGTTAGCTTGAATGAAATCATCACATCCGCCTGTAAAATATCAAGTGCGACATAAACATAATTTAGAGTTGTTTAGATAGCTCACGCCTCGAGAATGGCTCAAAAATATCTCGCTTGGAATCGCATCGTATAACTTTTACCTACATCAAGCATATTCATGTAAACTTTAAGCCGAGTTCCGGCGAGGTGAGCATGCTCAAGTTAAAAAGCTCAATTTTTAAAGGAAAAAACCTAAATGTTTTATGTGAAAGGAATATATATTTACTTAATTTTAAAAATATCATGTCAGCTCAAGTTTTATACGAACCGAGTTCGAGCCCAAATTTTACCTTGTTAAGGGTTTCCTAGGTGAGAGCGCTCGCTCGTTTATATATTAGCCCAAACAAAAGCTGAAGCTAGTTTGGCTCGACTCGCTTAAGCATACCCATATACCGGTATAAAAGAATCTAAGACAAAATTAGTTTGTAAGATCTCAGCTTATACCTGCCAAGCAGTTATGCCTGTAATTTCATGTAACGATCCATCGTCAAGAATCTTATTCTGAAAACCAACTTTGTTTTCATGTAACATTTCAATTTCTTCAATAGGCCATTGCACGAGCTGCTTCTGGTTCCGATCGAGCCAAATACTCCTCGGAAATGACTGCATATTGTTAGCAAATTCATCATCTAATCAAAGAAAAAGTAAGAGAAAGTGACTAATAATTGATTATTACATGAACTCCAGACCATCCTTTAGCAATATCATCAGCTTCAGAGTCGGATTCGTTCACCCAAGCCATCAAGATCCTTCTATTCTTCACAGGGTCGAAGAAAGATTTCGATGCGTAATACTTCCCATAATCATATCTCAAGGTGCCAAGAGTTAATTCATTTTGAGGAGCGTAGTGTTCTTTCACCGGACTGTAATCGCCGATCATGTAGTAGTCTCTTGCATAATCGAATAATCCGACCTTCAACACATGCTTTACTCTAGCGTTCATCACAGACGTATCGGCCCCATTGGTGCTATCCACCCACACCGGAAAAAAGTCAGGGCATTCCCATATCCCAGTGCCTGCAACTTCATGAAGCGGTGATTCGTGTCTACTCCAGTTAATAAAATCCGTAGATTGGTACAGAAACGCGATTCCCTTCTTATCTTTCTGACTACCGACGAGTATCCTCCATTTTCCATCGTCCGCAAGCCATGCAGTGGTGGGGTCCCGAAAGTCGTCGTGTTGGATCCCGTCAGGGAGGTTAATGACGGGATTGCCGGTGTATTTGACCCATTCTCGAAGATATGGGTCGGATAAGTCTTTTGGGACGGCGAGGTTTTGGACTTGGCGGTTTTCAGAGTCGATTCCGGTGTATAAGATCACAGGCTTGTTTCCTGGGAGGATTGTGGCGGAGCCAGACCAACAACTATTGATGTCAAAGGGTTGTGTTGGGGCAATGGCTAGGTCTAATGGGGTCCAGTTTATCAAGTCATGTGATACCGAATGTGCCCAATATATTTGATTAGAAAAGAGGGGGCCAAATGGGTTGTGTTGATAAAACAAATGGTACACTCCATTGTAGTACATTGGTCCTGAATATGCATCATTGATTAGTAAGACACTCTTATACTCAATCATAAACTCTAAGCGTTAATTATTATTTAACAAACATTTTACGGTAAGTGTATACTATTCCACCAAATGAATGAATGATTATAAGTTTTGCGCGTATAGGGTACAAGATGTGATGATTTTATCATACAAAATGAACAAGATACGAAGCTTAAACGCAGTCTACTCGTTTCATACGAGTGACAATTGGAAATCTCCGAAACCTAATAATTGATTCTATTACTGTTTATTGCCTTTACTTTAGCAGTTTTTAGAATCAATACTGTAAATTCGTCAATAACAGAAGAAAAACGATCATCACAATTTCACAACGATTAACAACCTAATTTATTCAACAGTCAACAGCAGGTGGTGAGAATCACGTACCATTCGGATCTGCACCAATCGAATCATCCGCCAGTAATCACGCACCACAAGATGTTCATCAGTTCATCATCACCGATCAATGAAATCATCATGATATTAGAGGAAGATCGAAGAGGAATAATAAGAAGAAAAAAAGTCAAAATTAGGAAGAAAAACTTACCGTTCATCCAGTTTTTTGGAGGCTGAAAGTGAAACGCCGTCCGGTACGGTTGCTCCGGCGAGGATGTGAGAAGTGATTCCGGCGAAATAGTGTTTGATCGGACATGGTGAAAGCTAAGGGTCAGAAATGTTAGGATGAAGATGACACTTGTCGTCATCGATAGTAGATGATGAGTGTTGTAAGCAAAGATTAAGATCTCAGGATTATTATTATGAATTTATAATCAAGTTATTTTTCTCTGTTTAGATCTAGTCTACCAAAGTCCACATATTTAATTGGAATGGATATATTATAATGGTATTGGTGTTTGTATTTCGTAAAAGTATTAAAATGGCATGTACGATGTTTGATTTATCTTGTGTTTTGCACATGGGCGGGAAGAGGTTGGATCGCTTCACGAGCTGATGTATGCAGTCTTGTCACGTGTGAGTTGTTTCCCATAGTTTGAAAACGTGACCTACAGTAACAAAGTAACAATCTTATTAATTGTTTCGGTGGTCGTCATATTCTTTTATAAAAGTGTTGTGTGTTCAAATTCTTATTTTACGTAAAAGTTCATAGATGGTATGTAGGAGTAAAAAATGTTAATAAAAAATATGTTTTTTATAATGGAATTTGATTATTTTTTTGTTTATAGAATATCACACGATTTTATTTTTTTATCTTTAGGATTGAGATATCTTGTACTTTAAATACACTCGAGGATTTAAGTTCATTGTCATAATTGAGATATATTGTCTTCCAAGGTATTATTTTACTCTGTGAAATGTGTTGGTTTATAAAATACATGCTTTATTTATTAAAATATTAATCATTCAAATTAAGCATCTAACTTGTTTGGTGTTATCTAATAAAAAACAATTATTTCGCGACTAATGAGATGTATAGTTTTAAACAAGTACTACTCTTTGTATATCCATGTGGGTCATTGGTTGAATTAGTTAAGTCTCCATAAGTTAATCATTATAGTACATGAAGAAGATTAATATTTAATATATTGGCGTTAAGATGTCAAGCATATTTATTTATTTATTTATTTATTTATTTATTTATTTATTTATTTATTTATTTTATTGAAATCTGTTACAAGAAAACTTACAAGACCCGTCACTAGAGATAAATTAAATGTTTATCACTGCGTCACTCATTAACAGTTGTCGAAGAACATAAATGGAAAAACTTACTTTTATTAGCATTAACTCAAATAATGTATTGTGCGGACGTAAAATGAATCCACTTGAGTCATCGAAATACAATGAATTTTCATGTCTGTATAGAGATGTATTATAAGTTTTTTCTAGTGACAATAATATTTTTAAATGATGACTTAGTTAGTTATAAAATATATAAATATATAAACACAAACCTTGAAAAAACCCATGAGTTAAATTATCAAACAAATAAATAAATTCACCCCTACTAAATACCTAATACCCGTAAAACCCATGATTTAATAAAAACAAATTACCCCACTTTCAATACCCACTAGATACATAATAATCATAATTAAAATAATAATAAATAAATAAAACTCCCTTAACTTGAAGTCTTGGACTTGCAATCAAGAGGCAGTTAAGCAAGGACGATTGTCGATTGAAATAAGTCATGAAGGGACACAGAACATTAGCATTCAAGAATCAAGATTTCTTCAACTCAAAGCAATGTTTTTTTAGACCGGATCGGACCGGCCGGTCCGACCGGTTCGACCGGGAATCGGTGCCGTGTCCGGTCCGGTCTGGTGTGAATCGGTTTTTAGTGGTCGAACCGGCCGGTTCATCCCGAACCGTTGGTCGGACCGGGAAACCGGACCGGTTTTGGTATTATTATTATTTTTTATTTTAATGGGTAAAAACGGGGTGTTAAACCATAAATTAGTACGTCGGATATACAAATATAGTTAAGTTTTATATATAACTATAAAATATATATATAAATCATATATAAATTACTTGTATTTAATTACATATATAAGTATAATTAAAATATAGTTAAATCCGGTCCAACCGGTCCGACCACCAAACCAGTAAGGCGTCCGGTTCGACGTCCGATCCGGTTCTGAAAACATTGACTCAAAGTACAAAGTTTAATTGTTTGATAATTATTTACGGGTAATTAGTTTTATGGTTTAGGTGAAACTCGAATTTTAGCTATTGTTAGATTGTTGATTACTTATTCGATATAATAATATATGTTTATAAATTACTAGTCTAGGAATTACTATTAGGATTATTAGTTACTTATTTGTTGAAACTTGAATTTTAGGTATTATGAATAAATATTATCCAATAAATCCATCAAACCTTGAATCATCATCTTCAAATAGTAAATACCTTAAATTAGATGTGAATTTTTTTTTATAATTCTATATGCTTGTCCTCTTGAATTATTAGTTACTTATTTGTTGAATTATTAAGACTTAAATTATATGATCCACCTTACCAAATCCGACAATTATTATATTTGTTTTATGAATTTTGAGTGTATAAAAACAATAGAATACATTTCTAGATCAATTACTTTATAGAAACAAAAATCTAATAACTAAATTGACTGATGTAGCGATGTAATTGAGGAAAACCCCTAGAACAAAGCTTATGTTTGTAAGTTTCAAAAGATTTTGTTAATCTAATGAGATAGTAAGTAGAAAGAATATGTGGAATCTCCACACCTTAATGAATCATCATGATCATTGTAAACTCTATCGTGAATCATGGTGTTGTATCTTGAACAAATAAGGATAATATCGGGAATCAAATCATGACAACATCCATGAAAAGACCTTCATTATTGAGTTGTAGATTAATTTGTGTAATATCATAATTCTATAAAAAATCATTATACTAAAAACAAGAGATAAAGAAAGGGAGAAGAGTGAATAGACTAAATATCCATCAAGCACACTATATTTAGGCTGTTAATGTTTCGTGTTTGTAGGTTGGTGGGTCAATTACTATACGAACTCACAAATTTTACACAAAGCCGAACACAAATGAAAACAATTGTGAAGCATTTGTTTTAGACTTGTGAACTTGAATACAACACGAATATGCACGGTTTGGCATGAATATGTTTATTTTATCTTTTTTTTTTCATTTTTTGCACATTAATACCCTAGAATTACAAATTTAAACAAAAAGAATATAAGTGTAAATAAGACAATCTTCCTACTCTAATAAAAGGGTAAATGGGGTGCCACGTGTCAGCACCACAATCATTGAGATGACACGTGTCAGCACCACAATCATCTTTATTCAAAATTTTTCCGCCTCTCTCTCCTATTAAATAATTACTTTAATTACTAATAATATTATTTTAATACTTTTTAATAATTATAAAATTAACAAAGAAATCTTTTTATTAAGATTATATCTAAATAAATTACTATTTTTAAATTATCAAATTTGGGAGTTGTAATAAGAAAACTTTTGAAAATGACATTTTTAATACGGTTTGTTTTAAAACAAAATATTTATTTTCAATAAAAGAAATTTAAAAACAAAATTTTAAAAAGTTGATATTATCATTTTTTTATTTCAGTTATATCATATCTTAGAATATCATTATTTAATTAATAAATTTATTATATTAATATTTTATTTATTTAAACCGTGTAATACACGGGTTTACTAAAGCTAGTTACGAATATAAGTGTAAATAAGACAATTACGTTTAAGTTATAGAAGTTAATGTCCTTTTTGATGCGATAAAGATACCACATTTGAAGATTTGATACAACTAAAGAAAATTTGACAAAAGTATTTAAAATAATTATGTGCCTTTGACTTTAAACAAGTCACAACACAAATTAGAATACATAGCATCGATACACATAATTTCACCCAAAGATGCATACAAAAAACAAAGAAAACGAAAATTTTTACATGTTTTGAATAGCTCTTGTTAATTATAATTACATACTTTTTAATCTACTAAATGGCTATTTTGTTGAGTTGAGCTGTTACAATGATCAAAAGGTTTTGTATGGAAGTGATGAACTCTAGCTCCATGCAGTGGCGGAGCTTGAACCACGCTATAGCGGGGGCGAAAGTAAACTATATATTAAGGGGGATGAACTAAATATATATTAAAAAATTTACACTAACGGACCCAAAATTAACACTATTGATGAAAACCCACCCGTGCGGCCGCTACCAAGCTTCACCCTTGGTTCCACTTGGAGAAAACTTGATCGAAGATACATCGCGTGTTGAAGCAAAACCCATGACACGAACTCGAAATTGACTTCTGGTCCATATGTGGCGGTCTCACATGATTTCAATTTTCCCCAAGCATTTTATTATAAGCGTATAAGTAAATCAGGTTAAAAATGTAAACTGTAATCAATAGATTTTCCTAATAAGACATGACATTGAGTGACAGGAGTTAAATAATTGACAATGATCCCTTGGTTTAACGGTCCAAAGGGGAGGTGAAAAGCTTTGCTTATTTTGGAGGTCATGAGTTCAATCTTTAAAATTAACGAATAATTATTAACTTAATGTTACTAACTTATTAACCATTAACCTGTCGTTTAGAAAAAAAATGTTAAATAATCATATTATGTGTTCATAGGATTAGCAATGAAGATGATGATGACGAGGAGGAAGGGAAGGGAATGAATGGTGGAACCATTTAAATTCATCGCAAACATATCACATCTTCGTATGCAATCCTTTTCTATATAATTGAATTATCTAATTGAAAAGAGTAAAGTTTTGTCTCACTTGTCATTGGTTAGATTAAGAGATAATACAAGAGATAAAGAAGACTAGGTAAAAGGAAATAAAAACAAAATTCTCAATTTTTAAATGAGAAAATTTCATATGTAATCTTAGAACTTTCTTACACAAATTAAATTCAAGATGTCATATATATTTATAACTTTCTAAATAATATATATGCTTAACTAAGAATGAAAATTTTATATATCCCTTAAAATCTATTAAATCTATCTATATATATAAAAGAAAGTTTTGATGTGTCACTTGTCAAAATATTAGGTTTCCTCATCTTAGTTTTCCCGCTTCTCTCTTCTAATAAACGATAATAGTACATACTAATTGTATTATTTAAAACATTTACATAATAAAAATATATATTGTAAAAATAAAAATATATAGGTTTTTATTAAGAAACATTAAAAAAGAATATAATATATAGAAATGTTCTTAAACACTTTTTTTAAACACAAACTTTTTAAAGAGTGTTTTTAAGTATTATAAAGATGGTTTAAATTTTAAAATTATTTTTAGAAAGCAAAATAAGAAATAATTTCATAAAAAAGGTCTAGAATGATATTATTGTTGTTTTACTTGAATTACTTATTTTTATGTAATTCAATCATATTTTATTTGAAAATATTGTTTAATATATTTTTTTAATTTTTATTACAAAATATTTGATATTTTATCTATTAATCCGTGTATCACACGGGATACTAAACTAGTATCATATATACTTAAAGAGAATTTAAAATATCATATATATTAGGCAAATTGAATTTTTATAATTTAAACTATTACTTATTGGTTAATAATAATCCATACTATTAATTTGGCCGATAATAATCACAATTTTCACTTTTTTTACCAACAATAGTCTTATTGACGTAATTATTAAATATTTACGCTTGATATACACTCAATTACGTTCACAGTAATGATTATGAACGAACCGTAAAAACATAGAAACTAATCAAGCCTAAAATAAATACAGAGTGTCAATGTATGATAATTATACTACTGGGTTACCATTGGTAACAAAAGTCAAAGTTACGATTATTATCGGCCAAATTAATAATATGGATTATTAAAATCCAATTTACCTATATATTATTCTATAATTAATATATCATATTTACCTACTTTAATTTATTTTAAAATAAGATAGACAATCCTACCAATAATTTTCTCAGAAAATTAATTTTTATTTAAAAATAACAGAGTATATAAAAATTATGTGTTTAGAAAAATGATGAAGTTGGATAAAAAGTCACTAATTGTGGTTATTTCTTTTTTTTCTCTTCTTTACATCCAGTTAATTTCGAAATTGCCATGTTCTCACAACCATAATTTCGCTTGAATTAAGATCCCAATACACTTCACATACTTCTCATTACAAATCTAATTCTTATTTGAGAATGATTACACACACCCCATCTCACAATCAGCACATATATTTGGAGCCCATGTCATAACAGGAGTTACTAATATACGTCAGCTCAATGGACAATGGGTATTCGGTTTGATCATAGGCTGTAGACCGAACCAAACTGAACCGAGGGTCAGGGAGAATAAAGACAAATCTCAAGCTAGACGAGTACAAATCAACTTAAAAACCGATTCAGGTTGGGTCAACAAAAGTCAAAACCCGGTTTTATATACGGTTTAGGTTGAAACTATTTTGGGTGAAGGGAATGACCGGTTTAAATTTGAATTGGATTTGAAAGCAGGTTGGAGCCAATTTCACCGAATAGGGTTAAAAACCGATTTCAAACCTCCAAGTTGTGTTGGATTGGAATCTAGTTAAAATAAAACCAGTTTGGTAACCAGATCGGGCTGCCGCTTTTGGTTTCATAAATCAGTTTGTTTCCCTGCCTCTACTGGCTCAGACTAGACTGCTTCGTTGTCCATCATTCCGGTTTTGCGATCTTTTCTTAGCTGTCGACAAAACCAATCGACATCTTTGTTTTGCCCACAAATCAAAATCATCATCACATATACAATGCAAAATACTTTATGAATTAGGGTTAAAGGGTTTTCTCTGTCTCTGAATTGTCCCACAAATAAAGTTGAAGAAAACTAAAAACAGAACAAGCTCGGGCTTACACGCACAAGAAAACGACTATTTTTGTGATTTTCTCATAACAAACGACCAAAAGAACAGAGCGGAGCAGAGCAGAACTAGATATAATAAGTAGCAGTAGCAGAATCAAAATCAATAACACAACACCATTCACTGTCTGTATAATCCTCCATACTGCATCAACAAGTAGATTCAATGCAATGGTTCAGGTAAACATAAATTACTACTTACCTCTTCCTACCACCACGTTCTCTTAATGAGAGAGAAAGCATTTCGCCTCCAGCAACGTTGTAATAAGCGAGAGATAAATTGTCTTTGAAAAAACCAGCCTTTCCGCTCAGTTTCTGTTTGTTTGCGGGCAGTTGGATCTCTCCAGCAATCTTCTCTTTCAAACTGCCTACACTCTCAGACAAGGACTCCACACTAATTTCCAGTATTTGCCCTTTCAGATTTCCTTCATCAACATTTGGCACCGACACGCTGATGCGAACAGGTCCCTGTCAAAACCAACACCATATAACAATTTCAGTTGGCACTAAAAAAGAAGAAATACCATACTGTAATAAGGGCCAGGGGGTTACAAAATTATGGCGCAAATTGACAGAACTAGCAACCAAACAGGTCAACACTTTTTTTCTCCTCCTCTATTTGGAGTTATAAATTTGCAGGTCACAATGGAATGGTTGAGTCGACTCACCAACACATTTTTGTCCATCTTATTGAAATTTTATAGAACAAAGATAATATAGTATGAGTACATAAAAAACTAAGACTATAACCTAAACTTTTTTTAGAGGATAAAAAAATGGAACAAGGTTTAAGGCACTTAATATTTGTACCCATTTACAAAGCCACGGTGTAAAGAGATAACGTTTAATGGTACGTATCACAATATTTAGTAAAATTAATATTAACTGAACGTCTAATTAAAAATGTTTTCCGTAGAACACTGAAGAATAACATATAACCAGTGATCCAACCAGACCAAGACCCTCTTTTTTTTCAGGAGCCATTTATACCCAGTTTTAACCCGCAGATCTTAAAGTGAAATAAAAATATGATTTTTGAAAACAAGCTTACCGGATGTTGAGCCAAGAACTGATCCTCAGGGACTAGCAAAGAATCATCAAGCCTTTGCTTCTTTGGTTCAGGTTCTTCAGGAAGTGGAGGAGGAGCTTCTTCTGGAGGTGGCGGCGGCATTCCTTGAGGCATAGGTGGTGGAGGAACCATAGGCATGCCATGCGGGGGCATGAAAGGACGGGGTGCAAGGGGTGTGAACTGAGATCCAGGTGGTGGTGGCACTGGAATACTAGGTGGATTAACAGTCATAGACTGACCCATTGGCAGCGGCGGCCGATTCATCATGTAGGGCTGTTGCTGACCATAATTCATCTGCATCGGCTGTGGTGGGGGACGTAGTGGAGTAACCATCATGTTAATCCCAGGTCTAGGCGGAGGAGTTACAGTTGAGTATTGCGCACCAGGCGGCACACGAGGGAGATTCAAAGCTAGCCCAGGTGGTGGAGGTAGCGGGCGAAGTGAGGGAACACCAGGTCTAGGGGGAGGTGCTGCAGGACCAGGAAGATTCCGGCCATCAGAAACCCCATCAATTTGATCTTCTGCTGCATTTTGTGACATGGCTTGAGTAGCAGTGCGGCCAATACTCCCCGTGTGTCCATCCCAAATCACCTGCTTAGGCTGCTGCTGCTCATCGTTTTTCTTTTCAATCTCTGCCTTTACTGCATTAGAAACCTCTTCCTCTGTGGTCCCGAAAATATCAGGACGTGTCCGAGCAAGGCCAACAATATTTCTGGATATTTCATCATCTTGAGCAAGTGTAGTCTCCCTAATCTTGGCAAACATTCTCTCCTTTTGTTCTTTATACTTGGGGTCAATAAGGGAAATACGCATGTGTTCCGACATCTCGTTGACAGGAATCAATTCACCAGTGATTGGTGAAACAACTGTATTAGTCGGGTTTCTCTCTGCTGCTGCTGCTGCAGCAGCCAGCCTTTCCTCGGGCCTTTTATAGTTCTTCACAATCCTCATCCGTGGCTCGTTTTCTTCCTTGTTTGTATCGACATCATTATTCTCTTCAAGAGTTGCAGCCTTCATACCTTCCTGAACAAGTTGTACCTCTTCTTCATCCATTTCCATTTCCACTTCCTTCCCAGGTTCCACAATCTCTTCCTCCACAGCCGCAGACATCTTGCTCCGCCTTATAACTTCTTCTAATGTCATTGGAGGTGGTAAATCATCATCTTCATCATCTGCAAAGTCTATAGTCTCCACAACAACAAAATCATGCCAATCGATCATTGACATTAACAATCTTTCTTGTTCTATCTCATCCTCTGCTTTTTGTCTCGCCTGCTCTTGGGACCGTTCCCACTCAAGCCGGTGCAAGCACCGTTCTAGAACTGTGGTCATGTCAGTCACACTTTTTTTCAGCTTATCCGTCAGACCTTTAGGTGGCATTAACACTTTCGAGTAGGCATCCGCTAGCGATGTAAACAACATAAACATACTATGGGTAGGCTTCAAAAAATGAAATTGAGGATTGTTGCTCTCCCTACTAGTTAATCCAGTCAAAAAAGATTTTCCGTTTCGTGCCACAAATTGAGCAGTGAGTTTAATTATATCCAACTCCTCACCTGTAATACCCTCAGGAAGCCGAATTGTGTACTGCTCAGCCTCTGGGGGGTCCAGAACTTTCTTGACGGGTCTAAACTTTGCTGACGGATCGGCTTTCTCTGTTGCATCATTGCCATCTGCAGGAGCGGCAGACGGGGCTGACTCGGTTTCTGGTGCATCAGATGATTGCTGCCCTGGTGCTTGATTTTGAGAACGAAACTCAGTTAGTCGATGCTGGTAATAGGCATGATATGGATCTGAACCATTAAGAAAATTAAATTTCGGATTTCCAGCATTGCTAACAATGATTCTTTTCTCAAACTCAGGTCCATTTTTTGCCACAAAGCTTGCAGTTTTGTCGACAATGGTTCTGATGTCAGGAGGAGGATGTATAATTCCAATTGTTCGGGTGTGTGTGGCAACTGATGCAGGGACTGAATTTGACTTATTTTGACCCTCATCAGCCTCCTGCATATGCTCGTCCTTGGAATCATTTTCTACTTGAGATGGAGGCAGAGGACCTAGGTCACCATCAGCTGGTGGTGCTGGGAGGGGCAATATCGGCAATGAGCCCAACATTTTGTGGGAAGTTTGTTTCAGAATCTAACTTAGTGACACTGGACAACTTAGTTCCAATATCAGTTTACCATACTCCAGAAGTTACCCTGTAAATAAAAAGCTATAGTTTAGATCTGCTAACTCTTTTGAGGGTAAATCACATGGAAATGTTTACAAGATAACACACAGATTCATATGTGTCTATAAAAAAGTAGAGGCATAAATGGTCTAATTTGACCCTCAGAATAGTGAACTGTTGAAGCATTGAATTTTTAGGAAAACTAAACTTGACATATTTGACATATATTTTTAGGAAAACTAAATTTGACATATAAGAAAGAACTATGCTGATGCAATTACCAGCATAACAACTTTGTCATAAGTTTAGCACCCTATGAATCTAGCAGACTACTAGAAGAACTAATCAATGCTTGGAACAGAGAAATTGCCATCAGCGAGATTGATAAACTGAGCAAATGATTGGTAACAAATTGATCAAAGTTAAAAGATACAAGGTCAAGTTTTTTATGTTTAGTCTATCACTTAGACAAATTAACAGATGCAACAATAATCAACCTGATAACCAAAATAGTTGTAATTTGTGTTCATGACAAAACAAGATTTCATTCGAGCATTTTATCAAACATCTATTACTGGCACTCATTCAGTTAAATGGTAATAAGCCCAATTCCATTGTTAGGCCTTAAATAATAATAAAACAAAATCAGCTCATACATTTGAATTGAAAAACTAAAGTTTTGCTTTTCCGATTAGGTTCTCCTCAAACCAAACCAAAAGTAACCAATCTACTAAACACAACTAGAAAAGAAAAAAGGATAGCAAATAAGGGTAGAAAAAGGGTAAAGAAAAAGAGCTAAAAGAGCAGCAAAGAACAAGAAGAGTAAGGGAATCCCACTGAGAAGAAACATGTTAATATTAGGATTCGCAGAAACCCTAACTTTTTTCTTTGAACGGCTAGTTAGTTGTTAGTATCACCAAGTTAGTAATATCCACCCATGCCAAGGTTTGAACCTTGGACCTCCAAGAGAGGCAGAAACCCTAACTTGAACATTCAATTAAATAGAACAATGTAAATCTCAACAGAGGGGGAATTAACCATGAATTATTGGCTGTTGCACTAGTAAGATACGAACAAATAACAAACCTAGGTCATGAAAGTGAGCGATTAAACACGAATCAACCACAACATATCATTCACACAAAGCTCAGCCCTGAACTATTAACAACAGCCGACAACGGAAATACGCAAATTATGAAGATATATTACCGATGAATCAATGCGTGGGTAGGATTAAACAACCGTAGATCTAATCTTAGGGATTAAAGAGTATATCAAAAGCAAATGCCAAAGGGATCAAATAACCTAATAGAAACTTACGTCGATGGTCGAAGGTGGAGTTAGATGTTTTGAGTGCTGCAGGCGGGCGACGATGCTCGACGGGTGTTTAATCGCAGTGACGGGAGCGTTATCGCAGCAGGAGAAGAAGGAGAACCAGGGTAACCGATGATGGTGTTGTATTGGAGGTGGGCTTTTTATTATTGGGCTTTTATTATGTAAGCTACATTAGCACGGTCTAGGCTTATGTGAGTTACGTTACTAATGATTTTTAACTCAATTGGTTAAAGTAATATACAAATGACATGTAAATAAAGAGGGTTTAAGTCTCGTTTAGAGTTGAGTCGGGGGATTTTATCAACAATAAGTTTCTCCCTTAGGGGGTTGGGGGTGTGGTCTCGGCTGAGATACGAATAGATGGACCCAATTAAAATAACATCTATCATCCGAAGCACTGTCGTACATTTACCATTCAAAAAAAAATATAGAGGTGCACGTTTCGGTTAAAGTGGGAAACCGAATTCGGGTTTTAACCGGACCGGTTATTTTGGTTAATTAACCAGATAGGTTAATGAATGGTTTTGTGTTATTTAAAAACCTTACATGTCTAATCAATTATGTTATTAACTGAACCGGTTAACTGTTATATGTTAAAATATATATATATTTTTTAAAATGTAATTCTGAAATTAATTCAAAAATACAAACTTAATAAACTTTATGTTTTATGAATTTTGTTTAACTTATAAATTATAAAATATTGGTTCGTCGATAAAAAACATATAAAAAAACTTAAAAAATAACAAAATATATAATGGTATGATCGTCGTCTTCGTTTAGTTTTGTTTAATTTTCGGCTTCAATACTACTTGAGCATGTGGATTTTATTGTAGGCTTGTTTTTCTTTAGAAAGTGGATATGACATCCCTGCCTCTACTTTGGTCTAGTGTATTCTTCTTCATGCCGAGTTCGTCGTCAAGACTTGTTTTGTCTTGTCTACTTTTCATCGCGTCCAAATGGTCCTTCAAGCAAATATACATTACCATCGATTGTGGGGTGAGTCTCGTTTTTCAAAAACGCTAACACTAACACACAAAAAGAACGGATTCCGAATCTACAGTAAACCTTGTATGGTTAGTAGATCACGGGTCATGACGGCAAGAACGGGATATTAGGTTTATTTTCTTTCCACCAAGCTAAAATGTCAACAACTAAAAACCGATCCGCTGCAGATCCCGTGGTGGATAAAAAATCGGTTCCAATATACCACCCGATCTCATTGCTCGAGGTGGTATTTTGAGATTGTTTATTATTTTATTTATTATAGTAGGTAGGGTTCACTTAAGAACCAATTCTAATTTGAAAACTTAAGAACTATTTTTTTTATTTCAAATGACTATAATAACTTTTTCATACATTATTATTATATTTTTAAATAACACCAGTAAATCATAATTTTTTTATCTTTGATTTAAGTATAATATTGTTATATCAAAAAAAAATATAAGTTAACGTCACATATATGTAGTATTACAATACAACATAAATATAATATGATGTACTGTACATATATAGATTGATATACTACATATATGCAACATATACGCAGTTGATGAATATTATACACAGACTAAATATAAAAACAATTCTTGATATTATGACGCAATTAAAAAAATATTGTATCAAAAAGTTATAGGCGTTTAAAGAAAAAATAAGATTAGTTCTCAAGTTTTCAATTTAAACTAGTTATCACATGATCTTCTTCCTATTAAAGTGTTAAATAAACTTATGTTCAGGTCTCTACACGAGGAACTACTTGATGTCACAAGCGTTGTTTCATGAACTTGTGATGTGAAACCATTTCTTTATAAATACATATCGAACATGTCTTGTAAACAAGTGTGAAAAATGCTTAATTGTATTATTTTGAAGAAAAAATAAGTTTGTCATGTAATTTCAAATCACTCGCTATTTGTTCCATCATATGTTCAAACCCGGTGATATTTAAGCAAAAGTCTAATAATACGGTACATGTAAAAAGGTGATGCGTCTCTCTTAGAAAATCAAACTTTTTTATTGTTGGAACCAATATTTGTTGAAAATAGAACCATTGAATTCAAAATTATTAAATTTGAAATACATTGGATATCATCGGTGAAGAACCAAACAATACGTGGGATAATAAACTGCTGATAAAATGTAGTTCCGGTAAAATAAACTTCAAATTTTGGTTTATTTTCTAATAACTTCCCAAATTTTGGTAGGAAAGTTTATAGTTTTAAAGCCAATACGCTTATGAATCATTTCTAATGTTTTTCTTTCACATACTTCGTTTACAAACAATTTCCAATCAAATTCCATGTAGTATAAACGTACCAACAGGAGTTAAATGATTGGAATTCATTTCGCGATGCATACCTCTATATTTTGTATATCTTTTGATCATTCACAATAACATCCACATATCTATTTTTATAATTTAACTAAATATCATATTTTTTTTAAATTTTATCTTTAAAATTGTTTAACCTCTCACATCTATTCTTCATCTCCTATTTCTATCTCACACGCAAACATTTATTATATTATATTTATAATAATAGGTTAGACCGTAAGCTTCATTCATATATAACATGATGGAATTGAGATTATTTAGCGTAAACTAGTTATGTGAATACGAACTAAACCCTTTTGAATGACTAGAAGGGTGCCCGTGCAATGCGGCAAGAAGTCATTTTACATCCGGCACATGCACTTAATATTTTGCTATTCTTGTATTAATTTTATAAAAGTCTATTATTATTTTTTTAAATCTAATATTTAAAACATCAAATAAATGAGTTCTGCATGACTATTTGTACATATATACATTAACTTATTGTACCTCACAACATACAGATCTGTTCAGCAAAAAAATTACATCAAAACATTTAAAAAAACACAGGTTAAATTGTAGTCTCAAAACTTTTTAAAATATGATAGATTAAAAGATATAACTGAAATCTTAAAGCATATTAAGTTTTTTTGTTTATGAGTAGGATAGTATAAAATTTTATGCAAGTATTAGTAAATGTAAGTTTATTGTGTAACTAATTGTAAAGGTTAATATGTAAATAATGTTATAATACTATTTTACCCTCAAAATTAGTTGTATCTTATGCATTGAATAAATTAATTGTTCTTAATTTTATGGTATCTTAATATGTCTATCATATGCTTTATATATGGTATAGATATATGTTGTTACAATGAAATCTGATACATGCATTATTGTCGAGTTAAACTGATTAAAGCTATGCCGAATCCATACTTAAACGGCGATGTATAAAGAACATGTTAGAAGACAACTCCAGGCCTAGGCCCCAAAAAACACACCATAATATTAAAGGTAGTAACCACTAATCAGGAAGGAATATGTTAAAAAGGGCCGACTTTAATAAATCACCGGTATATATAATTAATCAGGCCGTTTAACGCTCTATACCTTTCTAAACTTAGGCCAAACTTAGGTTCAATTTGGGACTCACACAACAAAATGCATATGAATATTATAATAAAATAAATAGGTATCACAAAAATATTAAATGGGAAAACAAGAAGAGGGGTTGATGTCTAATAGTAATTAATCGATGACCATGATTAGAGTCTTTATCGTAGTTATACTTATTTAGATATACACATGATGTACTTAAAGTTTATAAATAAATATGACAATTGTAGATTTTAAAAAGCATGTATGATATATCTAAAGTTTAATTAAATTTACAACACTCTTAAAAACTACATAATAAATTCACAATCTATAATCAAGTAATTAGGGGTGTTCAAAAATATCCTAATCCGAGAATCCGATCCAAAAATCCGAATCCAAAATATCCGAATTTTCGGATATCCAAAAATTTCGGATTCGGATAGTGATTTTCAAAAGTTTCGGATATTCGGATATCCGATTACAAAAACTAAAAAATATTTTTTTATTTTTTAAATTTTAGATATATTTTTACTTTATATTGAGATTTTTTAGTGTATATTGTGACTTTTATGATATGAGTTGGTTTTTTATATTATTTGTTATAATATTACATGTCTAACTATTGTAAAAAAACTAAAAAATAAAAAATAAAAAATGAATTTCGGATATCCGAATTACTATTTGTATCTGTATCTGAAATTTCAAATATCCGAAATTTCAGATACGAATACGGATAATGATTTTCACTATCCGACTTTGAATACTCGTACAAGTAATTATAAGATAAAATAAAAATAAAAGAGAAGTTCCCGAAGTAAGCGGCAAACACCGAATCCCTCTAAATTAGTTCGTAATATTCACCAAAAAGTCAACTTCGAAAGCGTGTGTTCACCATCTTCCTCAATCCCCAATAATAACATCCCATTCACACCCAATTTCATCAATAATCGCATACTTATGTCACCGCTTCAAGTTACACTCTAACTCTTATCCTTAATTTACATCTATCGAATCTAAATCCCTATAGTTTGTTGTTTATCAGGTTCTCTTCTCCTTGAACTAAATCATAACACATGCTCCAGTTTTTCCAGGTAATTACCACAATCTATCGAGTATTTGTTTAATTTCTTTTCGATTTGGTAGATTTCTAAGAATTTATTGATGTTTTTACGCCCCTGTTTGTTTATCATTTGTTTCGTTTACAGTTCAGATTGCCGATTAAGAGGTGTTTGGATTGGTTACTGATCAGTTTTGAGTGTTTGGATATAATCAAATTGTGTTCATGATTATTTGAAATTAGGAGTTTGGGGGTTGATTATGAAATCTGCTTATCTGATCATGATTCTTCTATGGTTTTATGAGCAAATTTCACTTTTTAGGTTTCAGTTTGTTCATTGATGATACAGTTTGATCAATATTTACAATTGGGGAATGTCAAATGTGTTGTATTTTTTATATGAATCTGTTGCCTTAAGTACTAAAAGTGATTTTTTTTAAATTAATATTGATCCATTAGGCTTCACATCCAGCAATCTTTATATATCAATGTCAACCAGCAGTTGCAGTGAGTCAGCAGAACTAGAAGCATGTTGGGACGAAAACGGTGCATTCATTCTTAAACTTGTGGCCATTGCTTCGATACTGTTGGCTGGAGTCATCGGTGTAGCTGTCCCATTGGTTGGAAAGAAATGGCGTGTTCTTAGATCGGATTCAGGTTTCTTTTCTGCCACGAAGGCCTTTGCTGCTGGTGTCGTGTTGGCTACAGGCTTCGTGCACATACTACCAGATGCCACGTCAGCGTTATCCGACCCGTGTCTCCCTAAAGTCCCGTGGTCCAGTTTCCCATTTGCAGGTTTCATTGCTATGATGGCTGCTTTGGTCACATTGCTTGCTGACTTCATTAGTACTCAGTACTATGAGGGAAAACAAGAAAAGGAGGTTCAGAGTTCTGGAACCGAGGTGGATGATTTGGATTCGGTGGTGGTTCCGTTGTTGGTGAAAGAGGGCGGTTTGGATGAGGACGGAGGTGAGAATGGGATTCATAATGTGGGTATGGATGGTCATGATGCTCATCATACACATATCCATGAAAATGGTGTATTACACGAGCAGTTAGAGAGTCATTCTCACAAGCATGCGGTTGGTGATGATACAGATGGTGTTGTGAGATATGTTGTCGTTTCACAGGTAATCTTTTAGCAGTTGTTTGGGTTCGCGTTTTGAAATTATCACAAATGATTATCTGATTCCTCTTAGTTAAAGTTGCACCATCACTTTTAAGACACAATTTGGCATATTGAAGGCTAGTTGCACAGTGCAAGTTACATTTTACCTAGTCTCATTGGTTAGCAGTGTATTAGCAGGGTCTCGTGAGTTTACAGTTACAAAAAATTAACAAACTTACTCAACATCACTTACACGCAGGTATTGGAACTTGGAATTGTGTCACACTCAATCATAATCGGTTTATCATTAGGCGTATCACAAAGTCCATGTACAATTAGACCGTTGCTCGGGGCATTATCTTTCCATCAGTTCTTTGAAGGATTTGCATTAGCGGGTTGCATCTCACAAGCAAGATTCGGGATCCTTCGTTCAACGCTAATGGGGGGCTTTTTCGCAGTAACGACTCCTATAAGCGTGGGCATAGGGATGGGTGTGTCTTCGTTTTATAATCATAATAGCCCTGGAGCTCTGATTATTGAAGGGGTCCTTGACTCCATTGCTGCTGGGATCTTAATTTATATGGCTTTAGTGGACTTAATTGCTGCTGAATTCTTGAGTAAGAGGATGAAAAACAGTTTGAGGGATCAAATGGTGTCTTTTGTTGCACTTTTTATTGGGGCTGGATTAATGGCTTCACTTGCAGCTTGGGCTTAAAGATGCCTTTGTTTTATTACTTTTATACTAATGTTGTAAAATGTAAATAGTATTAATATTAATGGCTTCATATAATAGTACAAATGTACAAATATTACCTCGTAGCTCTTTAATTCTAATCAGACTTTGACTCATGTGATCTAATTTTACTAGTATGAGGTTTGAACTATGAATAGGGATGGAGAGAAACCCGAAGCCGAGGATAGGTAATGACGAGTATCCGGGTATGAGACCAGTACCTAATTAGTTTTGAATTTTTTTTACGGGTTTGAGATGGATATGTTATCAGGTGATATACGTTAGTGATTGTTATCCAACAAACCGCCACCAGGTTTGTTGGACTTTGGGTTTTGGAGCTTGATATCTCATTGTCCAGACTTGTCACTTGTTAATGTTTGGATTAGTAAATTTTGTTTTTGATTATCTGGGGATCAATTATTAGTTTCAATTTTCACACCAAATCCATAGTAACCTTACTTGCATGATAGTTGCAACGAAATTGATTATATAATCCTAAAACGCTTAACAATTTACAGAATGGTTATCATTTTATCCTGCTAATATTCTAATAATCAAGATTTATTGATTGTTTAATTCGACATAACACTTTAGAAACAACGTTCAAACACCATCTTCACAACTTGTTGTATAACTAGTCTTATTACATGCAGGGATGGTGAAAAAATCTTATGAAGAGAAAACCTAAAACCCATGACATTTGTGGTGGGCATATGAGCACCGGATGAGTGTTAGAAATATTAATGAGTTTAGGACATGTATGAGATGAATTAATACTTGTTCCGCCGTTCGATTACCCAAACCTATTTACCAGAATATATTAATCTATCTATATTAATAAAACAAAGTTTTTGTATGCCACTTGTCATACTTTTAGAGCTTCTAAATTTTATTTTTCCGTCACATTAACTACAAATAATATTATTTAATTTATTTCATATTAAAACTATTTTTTTATCAGAATTAAAAAAAGATATTTCTACAAATGCAATTTGCAAGGAAATAATTTTTTAAAATAAGAAATTTTGTCAAAAAAATATCAAACTTTTCAAACACGCAATATATTTTAAAACCTGTGACCTTTTTATAAAAATATTCTTATGATACAAAATTAATTAAATTTCAAAGTTATGATAAAAAATTATTAAAACTGACACTTTCAAAAACGGGTTGTTTTGAAACAATTTGTTGAAAACCAACTTTTTTTGAGAAAAACAAAACAAAAATTAAACAAAAGTTTAAAAAATGATATCGACGTTTTATCACTTGTACGTAATGTCAATCATATCATATATCAAAATATTGTTTTTATAATTTATTAATTTTTAATAATAACTATTTAATATTTTATTTATTCAACCAGTGTAATACACGGGGTACTAACCTAGTATATAATATTACCAGGTTACAATCTCGTGTAATACATAAGTTAAATAAATTAATATACTGTTACATGGTTAATAATATAAAAGTTATGTCTTAAATATTGTGTATTATACGGATTGGATAAACTCATGTATTACACGTATTTGAAAATTTGAAGTTAACATATTTGAAATTTTAATTATGGATAGTTATTAATTAATGAATAGCTATTATAGTATTCATAATTAAGAGGAGAGAAAGACGTGAAAACCAATTATTAGATGACCTAAAATGATAACAATTGTTTGGATTTATTTTTATTTATTAGTATAGAGATTTAAAGGGAAAACTACATAAATGGTCCCTATGGTTTAACCAAATTGCATGTTTGGACCTTAAATTTTAAAAATTGTAAGGTTAATCCAAACTTTTGTGTACCCATTGCACATTTGGTTCCTGAAATAAATTTCATTCAGTTTTTATGCATTTTATAAAGTTTGAACTAACTATTAAATTTAACTTTAAGGGTTAAAAGTGCAACGTTCACATAGAAGTTTGGATGTACTTTGCAATTTTTAAAATTTAAGGACCAAACTTGTAATGGCTACACAAAAATTTAAACTAACTTTGCAATTTTCAAAGTGGAGGGACCAAACATACAACCTGATCAAACCATAGCCCGAAACACTCTACCCTTTATTCAGTAAATTGGTCAGTGGCTTGCTGATAACCCCATACCCCTTTCAAAATTTTCAGTAATAACCCTGTTAAACCCAGAAAGTCTATCAGGCTATCAGATGGTGGTGGGTTGTGGCCAGCTCAATATGTTGTCAATGTTGTTTTTACTTGATGATATCCCTTCACTGCTCACCACATGACTGAAATACTCTAACCTTAAAGTGTTTTTTTACTAACACTCTGCAAAATTTGACTTTGTAATTGAAAAGAGTATCAATTTACCATCAGCATGTCCCAATAATAAATAAATATATTTTTAGACTAGTTTATTTTATTTTTTTACTCAAATAAAAGGAATCGAGAATTATAAAACACCTAATGGTATGTGTTGTGCACCTCGTAACTCGGGCTCGACTCGTTTTCCAGTTCTATAATTGTCTGACCACCGACACTATAACCGTCACATCCTCCCTGTATAAATCTTGTTAAAACAGAGTTATTTCAAAAATAAGGTACGACCGATTTTTTGGTATCGTAGGTTATATTGACTGATGGTAATATACTGGTAGCGTGAAGAATGAAAATGATACCGACCGAAGAACATCGATACCGTTATATAATTGTTTTACATCTATGTTTTGATCTCCAGAATTGAGTCAACACAACTTTATACTTTTTTATGTACTTAACAACGTTTATGTCCATCACAACCAACAAACCCCGCAAACGTAATGCAACGCATCGCTCGAGTTTAAAATCTAGTAATTTTTCAAAAAGTGCACAACCCAAAAAGTGGAGTCCTTGATGACCTCCTAGTTGTATTATTTATGCTCCTTTTTAGTGATAAGAATATGTGAATATTTTCGTAAATTATTCGAATATGTTGTTTTGCCATGCAAAGATATCGACAATGCATGCTTCATTTAATTGTCACGTAAATTGACCCGTCAAACGACCATTATTATTATTATTATTATTATTTCCAACCTATATATTGGATATGCTAAGGTTCAATTCTTGATAGGACCATCGAACCTTGCTCAAGATCATATTCGCAACCTTTTTACTCTTTTGAGATCTAGATGCTTCTCACAATTTCACGTTGTATGGTATAAATGTTTGTGTGTGTATTGGATATGCCAAGGTACACCCTTTGTTGAGGAAAACATATCAATTGTTTTATATACAAATGATTAAAAGATTGGTTGCTTTTGTAACCAAAACAATTGTAAATTGTTACATGTCGTCTTTATCAACAAGGTAATATTTTGAAATTGTTAATTGCTGAAATCAAGCCACGCCTCCAAACATTTTAATGAAATTTCGAATTCGAGTGAAATTATAAACAGTGTAAGGATTGAATAAGAATTTTGTTTTTGTTGCAAGTCGATTAATTTAGATAAATATTGATCAAGTTTTTTAGATGATTAAAGTGTAGATGATAACATGCAATATCGCTAATAATATAATGGTAGAAGAGACTGAAAGTGTATAAACGAAAAAACCTCTTTTGTTGATATTTTCTTGGATTAAATCTGGTTTTATCAAATGTAGATAACTTTTACATGGTTCATTATATTTTTAGAAAAGTTATACAAACAATCTAGAATTTTATTATATTTAATTTAAGTATAGTATTACATATTTGTTTTATAAATGAATATTTCTTAAATTATTATTCATAGGTGATAAGATAACATGTGTGGTTATATATAGGTTGCATAATTATTTAACATTGTTTGATTAGCGTGTGATGGAAAAATATATGTGTGTGATTATATATACAAATCGTGTAACTGTGACATGTGATTATACAGAAGATACTGCCTTTTGCGTAATCGTATGTGTGTGTTTATGTATAAATTGTGTAATTGTAAAATTGCAATGTATGACTATGCAAATAAAACTAATTATATTTATATCTTGCATAATTATAATGGACGCACGTAGTTAGAAGACAAAAATAAATAGCAAACCGTAAAAATAAGAAAACATATTGTTTAGTTTCTTGTGCATAATTTAATTTAGGAAGACAAAAGCTTGCAAAACAAGTATTTCATATACTATTATAATATGTTTTATAAACAACAAAACAAAAAAGAAAGTATTATTATATTGATTTCCTAAAGACATGACTAACATTCTTTACTTTCTCCATTTTCCCCATTCATCAAAGTAAGAATATATCTTAATTAAGTTCATATTACGTGCTGATTTCATATACTTCAAATTCTCACATTCTACATCAACTTAGTGGAGAACGGTTGTGCAAGATTTCTTGAGCCAATGCATGTAATTTGATACCATGTTCGATCTCTTACCATTACGTTTCATTGTCTCTTTGAAACACAAAAGGTCAGTAAAAGATATTAATGTTCGCCACCAATAGTCATCTATCTAAGGGACAAAATCTTGTATGCATGTTGTACGTAACTTGTTGTACAAAAGGTAATATTTAGAGGATATTCTAAATGCATAAGAATATGTACATCAAATTATTGGTCTATAAATAGTTTTCAACGGAAAAGTGTTGGTTAACAAACTACGAATGAGTTGAAAGGTTTTAAAATGTATAGATGTATTACAGGGCGAATACTCATTTGGCAGTAGGTTTTTCGATCCTGCTACTGCCAAAGGAGATTTGCCCAGCAATCCATCTACTACGACAAGTCACCTGGACAAGAGGACAAGGTAAGTTCAATAGCATCCCACCTAACATGGCTGCTCTTAGAGGTCATAAAATAAATATATTTTTCACGTGTGTTTCTTTTGAGTGATAATGTTTTAAAGTTCGGTTCATGTTTCTTCAGTCCTTTTAACTTGTTGAAGGTAGTAGGTCTTGGGTTGATGTGTTGAGTTTTTATATATATGTAAAAGAAACCACTTAGAAATATTGAAATATTCTACAACATGAGTTTTTGCTATACTTAAATTAAAGATGAAAATATAAAAGTGGAGACTCTAATTAGTAATCAAAATTTATTTTTGTTCATTTATATTACTTAAGACCTTGTGTAAAATGCTAACAACTCAAATTTAATTTTACATAGCTTATCAATACCTGAATTACAACCTACATTACATGTTAAATACATTGACGTGACGTAACAATGTAACACGGCATGCGTCAAATAGTTGACTTGTGCTTTTTATGGTATAGACATTAAAGCTCATACAATTGAGATGTCTCAACAATAGCTGTACATAATAAGAATTCACGTCACCAGTATTAGTACACAACCATATACAACCACGTTGCCACGTTAGCATTTATATTAAGCTAATCCAACTAATATTTGTCGTGCAAAAGTCATCAAGAACTCTATAACGTCGGAATATCACAATGCAAGATTGATTGATTGAATACTAATGGCTTATGATTTCAGGTTAAAGTTCAACCAGAGCTAAAAAGATCAAAAGGATAAAAGTTGAGAGACTGGATATACAAAGCCAGGAAAAAGTCAAAACTATTATGCATAAGTCTAAGAGTTAGTCATGTTGTTAATTAGGGTTTCTATATTACATGAAGGGAGTGGCTCTCAACATAGGAAAAGTGAGCATTACCTCATCTTTCTGGTAACTAATGTAAATCGGTGTTCACCTTTTAGGATTCTTCATGTTATCCCATGTCACAAGTTGAGTGAAACAAAAAGATCATTAAATGATTCATCTTTAACCTGAATCCATCTCCACCTAATGACGATGATGATGCGGTTGAAGTACTGAATGACTTGTGTTTGAGGCCGACTCTACCAGAAAATATTATACGCACTCAAAATAAACTTAGAATCTCCTGTAACAAGTTCTCTGAGTAAACCAATATATTTCTTTTATCTTTTCTAGTATTCTCGAATCAGTGAGGAGCCATTCCATTGATCACTCTTCACATGTTCAAACCAAACCCACCCACCCCCAACACCCCCAATCTATGTATCTATATTCACACAAACATATGAATAAGATGCATGTAAATCTACTTAGTTGCTTGTGTAGTGCATAATAGTAGGACATTTTTTGTTTATAATAGCAACATAGAACACGTTAACTGCTAATTTTAGCAACCAACCATAACGTATCCCTTTAGTATTTTATTTGCTGGTTTTGAGAGTTCAAGATTTGTACCAGAGAAGATGATGGTCAATATGGTTGACGGATGGGGTGGATAAGGTGGCGGAGAGAAAAGTGTGGTACAAGGTGGTGACAACGTTGGTGAAAATGTTATCACCACCTTGTACATGACATATTCTTTATACTTACTAAAGTTTACATGCTCAAATCAACAAAATGAAAAAAAAATCTTTAGACATTTAATTATAAGAAAGTATATTAATTATTTACAATATTAACCCTACTTTAATAAAGTATGCAAGGTTCTAGCGATATTGAGTCGCTAACCCTAGAGGGAACTCGGGAACACATTGTAAGCAAAAAGTTACATGTTGGAAAGTTGCTTCATGTGTATATTTAATGTATAAAAGCCTGTAGATGTATATTTAAAAACAATATTACTATTAAAACTACATATTAATTAGTTGTATGGGATAACATCTGGTCGTTTAAAAAAACATTAGTTTTGATAAATACATTGGTATTTGGACAAAACACATTATGGGACAACCCAGCTAAAAGATTAAAAGGCATCATTCATCAACCAATGTACCACTTTGAGATGATTAATGGGCTGTTTGGCAACTTCTGAATGATTAAATATTGAACCATTAAGAGGTCTGAATCATTAAGAGCTAGTATATAGCATAACTATTCAAATGCAAATGTCTCAGAAATTCAGATAAGAGGTCTTAACCATTTAGCATTACTATAATGCTTAACCATTTAGCATTAGTATAATGCTTAACCATTTAAAGGCAAATGTCTAAATCATTCAGACATTTGCACGCGAAACAAACAGTCTGAACCATTAAGTGCTGAACCATTCAGACATCTGAACCATTAATAGGCTGATTAAGAGGCTGCCAAACAGCCCCCGAGTAAATTACCCTTAATCCCTTAAAAAGTTTCAATTTTGACCATATGTTTGATTTAATAGTTATATGTTGAGAGTTTATAGATATATTTGCTTGATTTTATTGCTAATGTGTTTCGATTTGATACCTAAATAGGTGTGTTTCACAAGAAGTGAAAGCTATACATCAGAAGGAACTGTTATATACTTATAAATGCAGCTGGTCCTCATGATTACAGGAGTATCATAAAATCCAGCAGGCGTAAGGCGCAAGAACACGAAACACGCATATACAAGAACACATTGAAGCATATATCTAAGAAAGAACCTTGAAGCGCATGTGATGGTTCATATGTAATAATTAAGCAGTAGCTTCGGCTTTCTCTTCATAATCTTGTGGCGGTTGAAGGGTGCAGATGAGGTTGCGGTCACCATACACATTGTCTACACGGCCTGTCACCACAATTCCACCATAGACAATTGTTAAAACATGAAGACACAGCAAAAAATTATATCTTCTCAAAAACATGAAAACATGTGTCTTTGTATAAGTGTGTTTCGATTATTGGATATGTGTTTTGAAACTGATTTTGTGATTTCTAATAATTGTAACCAGATAATTAGTTGTAATAAAATACGATGAAGACCCTTGCTTTTATAAAAAATGATCATTTGTTAGCATGCATGAGAGAGAGGGAGAGACGAACATGTGGTAGGCCAGAATTTAGCAGCGCGAAGCCATGGAGCAGGGTACGCTGCATATTCTCGAGAGTATGGTTTTGTCCACTTATCGGCCATGAGTAGTTGTGGCGGGTGAGGGGCTCCCTACAGACATAAATTATCTCAAATCACTAACAAATTCATGAAGACACTATACCAAAACAATTATAAACTGATGGAAAAAGTACCTTGATGACATTGTTGTTGAGATCAACATTTCCTTTCTCGATCTCTGCTATTTCTTGTCTAATGGAGATTAAAGCATCACAGAATCGGTCCAACTCCGCCTATAAGTTAAAGTTCCATACTTTAAGTAAAATTAAGTTCATAATATCAGTATAAACTTTACGCTAGACCGTACCTTGCTTTCACTTTCAGTGGGTTCAATCATGAGTGTTCCTGGAACTGGCCATGACATTGTTGGACCATGGAATCCGTAATCTATAAGACGTTTGGCAACATCTTCTGGCTCTATTCCAGCAGTAGTCTGAATATGATGGAATTTAATACAGAGATCTCAAAATTAATAAACATAATTAAGCTAATCACTCGTAAAAAGTACCTTCAAGGGTCTCAAATCAACAATGAATTCATGGGCAACTGTCCCATTCACACCACGGAAAAGAATTGGATAATGATTCTGCAATGTAATAAAAAGTTAAAGTCATATAATACTTTTTGATAATAAAAGACTTGATCCTTCTATTATTAAATAACAAGATGATATTAAGATTAATAGTAAAGGAAAGAAATTGAGACCTCAAGACGTTTCGCCATATAGTTTGCATTCAAGATAGCTATCTTTGATGCATTTGTTATTCCTTGAGATCCCATCATGGCAATGTATGTGTATGATATAGGCATGATAAGAGCAGAACCCCAAGGGGCTGCAGCAATGGTACCAAGTGGCTGACTCTGTTCAGGGGCCGGTATGCCGCCTGTCGCCACCTTCAAAATCAAGATGTACAGTTAATTTACACAAGGAAAACCATTTTCATAACTACTTCTGTTCTATTTCTCTGATACTTAATATTTGATTTTGGTACTTACCACTGGATGTGAAGGCAAGTATGGTGCCAAGTGTTTCTTCACACCAATGGGACCCATTCCCGGACCACCACCGCCATGTGGAATGCAAAATGTCTTGTGTAGGTTTAGATGACAAACATCAGCACCAATCCACCCTGGACTTGTCAAACCAACCTGTAACAACACAAAAATTATTATGAAATTTTATAAAATTATATGTACTTTTGGGGAGATGATATTTTTGGCTTTAATATACCTGTGCATTCATGTTCGCTCCATCCATGTAAACCTGACCTCCATTGTCATGAATAATTTTGCAGATCTCATCAATACCCTCTTCATAAACTCCATGAGTCGAAGGATAGGTAACCTGAACTCCAGTTAAACAAATTAAGTACACATTCGGTCACACCAAATGATTATTTTTAATCAGCAATTACTTACCATAAGAGCGGATAGATTCTCTTTATTCGCCTCAGCAGCCTTACGCACCTCTTCGATATTAATGTTACCTTTGGAATCGGTTCCCACAGTGATAATTTTCATTCCACACATAGCAGCACTAGCAGGATTTGTTCCGTGTGCTGACACAGGGATAATGCATACATTCCTATGATGATCTCCTCTTGCCTACAGTTGACCAAAGTCAACAACTCAATTATTTAATTGGCATTAAAAGTTGACCACAGTCAGTAACTCTTTTGCACATACCTTGTGATATGCTCGGATAACCATCAGCCCAGCGTATTCTCCTGCAGCACCAGCATTGGGTTGCAAGGAGAAAGAATCAAATCCAGTAATGGTACACAACAGGTCACCCAGATTCTTGAACATTTCCTGGCAAAAAAGTTAAAAAAAAAGAAAAAGAAAAAAAAAGATCATGGTACATACTTTGACATTCTAAACAATAAATAAATTCATATTAACAGAAACAAAATTAAGGTTACCTGATAACCCTCTGCCTGTTCGGTGGGAGCGAAAGGATGCATATCTGCAAAGGCTGGCCATGTCACAGGCATCATCTCTGTAGTTGCATTAAGCTTCATGGTACAAGATCCCAGGGGAATCATACTGTGACACAATGACAGATCCTTCGACTGTAACTTACTGATGTATCTTAGTAGCTCATGTTCCGTATGATACCTAAAATCAAAAAATGAATTAAAAATTAAGGCAAGTACTTAAAGAAACTGATCACTATACAGATATTGAATTTTTGTTATAACTTGAGAACTTGTTCATTGTTACTCTGATAAATATAAGTCATCATCATGTAGACCACATGTAAGATATGGTAAATGTTATTTTTCTATTTTTCAACTAAAAACTAAAATTTTGAAGCTCGGAATACAAGTTTTGAATACAATAACATAGGAAAGAATATACATGTTGAAAATTGGATGAGTCAAGTACGGAGTCTCCCTCACAAGCCCAGAAGGGATTGCATCTTGAACCTCCGGTGCAATAGATGCAGCAGTGAATGTCACCTAAGAAAAAAAAAACTTCAAGTTTCTCTAGAAAAAGTTGTATACAATATCTGTAATGTAAGGATAAGGGAGACACTCACAGGTTTGCCCAATGCAAAAACTTTGAACAAAGTATCAACATCTTCAATAGTTGTTGTTTCATCAAAGGCGACAGTAATCTGAGAGAATATTTTTGAGAATAAGTTTTAAGAAACTGAATATATATAAATAGCATCTTGGAAACATACTTACTGTGTTTTTGTCCACAATACGGAGATTCATCTTATGCTTGTAAGCTTCTTCAGCAATTGCATTTGCATCAGCACAAGTAATTTTCACAGTGTCAAAAAACGGAAGATCCTGAACTTGTACCGTCCCAAGCTTCTTCAAACCTGCAGCAAATGTGCCAGCTAGACCATGGACCCGTTTGGCAATGGTCTTTAGGCCTTCTGGTCCATGGTAAACACCATACATAGCAGCCATGTTCGCAAGCAATGCCTATATAATTAAAAAAGGGGTTAGATTAGAAACAGGAAATGCCTAAAATCACTAACAAATCAGAGGCTAATGAACATGTTAATCACTGAATAACTTTTGCATAAATAAGAAAACGTCTGTAATCATGCATACAGCTATAAGAATAATAATTACTTAGGGGGTGTTTGGATATTTGTTTGAAAGAGTCAAAGAGATTGTTTGATTCTGATTTCTGAATAATCAGAATTGGATAATCTGTTGTAAATAAACAGATGATAGGAGACTGTGTTTGGATGTGCTTTGCTATTTTCTAAGTTGTAAAAGTCATATAATGATAATCAGTTGTTTGTGTGTTGGCTAACTTCTGGTTGTTTAAGAAACTAATACATTGAAATAATCAAAAAGATCTTTTTTTTTGGTGAAAAGGAGCCCTCTCTTGTGGTATGGGAGTAAAAGTCTCTCAATTTATCTTCAAAAAGGATGATTAGATAATTTTTGTTTTACTCTTTGATAATCAGTTTACTTGCAGCTATAATGAAACTGATTATTCAAAACTATAATAACCCCTAAACAAAAAAATAATAAAGCAGAGTCTGTTTATTTAAACATTAAAGACTAAGAAATTATTTCTGAAAAAAAAGGAGGCTAGTCTTGTGGTATGGAGTAAAAGTCTCTTGTATTAGGTTAAAACTTTAAAGAGAAGAAGATAATTATATTTCACCCTTGGATAATCAGTTTTGTTGCAGATACATCTGCAACAACAAAACTGATAATCCCAAACCTTTGATTTGATCCCTATATATCAGATAACAAAAAGCAGAATTTGTTTACATAAGCATTAACAGCAGCACCCAATTACAGAATTTAAAATATTACCTGAGCCGTGCATATGTTACTGGTTGCTTTGTCTCTCCTGATATGTTGTTCTCTGGTCTGCATCGCCATACGTAAAGCCGGTTTCCCAGAAGAATCAACACTAACACCAATAATTCTTCCCGGCATCATTCTCTTATACTCTTGGGACGTCGCAAGAAAAGCTGCATGAGGACCACCATACCCCATTGGAACCCCAAACCGTTGAGCCGAACCCACCACAATATCAGCCCCAAGTTCACCAGGTGGCTTCAAGATAGTCAAAGCCAACAAATCACTAGCCATGACCACCTTCACCCCACTAGCATGTGCATTCTTGATGAACTCACCATAGTCCAACACCTCACCCTCAGTCCCCGGATACTGAACCAGCACCCCACACACATCACCGGACGAGTAATCAAAATCTTTAAGATCAGAAGTAACCACTTTCAGATCAAACCCTTCGGCCCGAGTCTTACAGATATCAATTGTCTGTGGGTGGCAGTTACTAGCAATAATAAAGGTTTTCTTTTTACCCTTTTGGATATTATTACACATAGCCATAGCCTCAGCAGCTGCAGTTCCTTCATCTAGTAACGAAGCATTCGACATGGGCAAACCGGTCAGATCAGTAACCATGGTCTGGAAATTGAGCAGGGACTCGAGCCGCCCCTGCGCAATCTCAGCTTGGTATGGTGTGTACTGAGTATACCAACCAGGGTTCTCCATAATATTCCTCAAAATAACAGTAGGAACATAAGTATTGTAATACCCCATACCAATAAAAGACTTAAAGATCTTATTTTTAGAAGCTAATTCTTGCATATGTGCAATCATTTGGGATTCTGTCAACCCCTCATCAAACTTAGGGTATTTCATCGATTCAAGACGGATTGATTTGGGCACAGTGGCATCAATGAGTGAATCAAGATTAGGGTACCCCACAATTTCAGCCATTTTGGTCTGTTCTTCTGGTGTAGCAGAGTTATGGCGATGTGGGAAAGTGTCACTTGGTTTCAATGCTTCAACTGATATGGTTCGAGCTTGTGAACCAAACCCATTAAGGTTTTTGTCGAATCTAACGTTTGTGCCACTGCATATGTAAGGAGATAAAGAGGAAACATACCGTGAAGGTGAGTATAGAGCAGGGGTTGATGGGTTGTGTTTGGTTTTTGAAACTAAACGCCTGAGGATGGCTTTGTTTGCTAGCCTGCGTGCACGTTCCATTGTGTGTGATTGATGATGATTATGAGCTTGAATGAATCAAACTCGAATGAAGAATATTCAACTGAATAAAGAAGAAAGAGCAAGAATGCTCTGTTTTTCTTGCTGATCGATTTGGGGTGGTGGTGAAGGGTGTTAAAAAGGTGTTGAGGGGATACACTGGCCTCACATGTCATAAAGTAGGCAAGTAGGTGGAAATTTATGCTTTTGGTCCTAAACTATACACATGTTTCAAAGATAGACAATGTAAAAAAAAATTGTCTAGCGATCCAGTTTACTATGTAAGTTATGTTTACTAATGATCATTAGCTTAAGTGGTTAAGATAAGATACTTGAAACATGTTAATATGGGGTGTCTTTGGTTCAAGTCTCGTTTTGAAAAAAAAAAAAAATACTCATGGTTAAGTTAGAAGGTTTTTTTCTCTAATTCTGGGTTCCCTTCTAAAGGTTCACGAGTGTCGTCCCGTCATGATTTGAGCCCCATTCTATAAAGTATTGATATAATGAATAATAACGATCAATCAAACCATAAAGTATTTACCATAAGAGTACATGAAGTTGTTATTTATATGCTTATAGTTTAACTAAAAATTATATAAATTTTGTTATATCTTTTAATAACCTTTCACATGTTATTCGTTATATCTATTTTGTTCGAATAAATAATATTGTTTTAGTTTTATTTTTCTTTTCTTGTATCTCTTTTGCAAATTATAAAAAAACAGTGAGTTGATAAATATAAGAAGATAAAAAATCATTACTCAATCTATATATAATCGTTATAATTTATGGTTGAAGAAAGGTATAGACAATGGAACGAAGTAACTTTTATATTTTTCTTATATAATTAAAGATAAGAAAAATTATAGTGATTCCAATATTATGATCAGGGATATATTTAAAAACCAAAACTATATACGTTAACCTCACTTTTGAATAAAGATTATATCCAAGTGGTAAGAGATTCAAACCTATTACGAAGTAGCATATGATGTAGCTTATACGTAGTATGGGTTTGTTGTAGAAAAAAATTATAGACAGGGGCGGCCCTGAGGGGAGGCCGGGTGGGCGACCGCCCAGGGCCCGATCTCCTCGGGGGCCCGAAATTTGTAAAATTATATATATAAATATTATATATATATATATATATATATATATATAATATATAATAATATATATATATTATATATATATATATATATGTGTGTGTGTGTGTGGTGTGTGTGTGTGGTGTTTATAAAAAACTATAATTTATTAAGTAATCTATTAACAAACCCAATAACATTGTGATTATTTTAGTTCACTCAACTTTATCTAATAGCCCGTTAACATTTTAAATAATTTAGCACAATAAAGACTTAACGGATTAACAATGATAACTATTGAAAGCGATGTATTGGAAAACATGAATTATGAAGACTTGATCGAGAATTTTGCTTTCAAAAACGCTAGAAGAGCCTCCCAGCTCGCTTAAATAAGTATATTAAATCATTTTGTTAAAATACTTTGGTTTTGTTTATTGTCATAAAATTATTATCGTTTTATAAATTTTTAAATATAAGTTATTCGGTTTAGACTTTTTATATGTCGTAGTATAGGGGCATGTTTTTTTGTTCTCACACCGGGCCCAAAGTCCTTTGAGAATTATCGGAACAGGTCCTGATTATAGATTAGATATTTCACACTAAAATGTAGGTTAAATTGAAGGACCAAATATGACTATGTGTATAGTTCCAAAACCAAAAAGACAATAGCTTAGATTTGAGATCACATGTGGTGGTCTGATGGGTGATATTTTAAGATTACAACATCCACTTACAATTTGCAAAAAGACAATCATTTAGTGGAACACGTGGAGATGAGTACTATTTGGTGTCTTTACTCTGAATGTCAAAGAATCAAAGCATATCATGGACTCTAAAACATAATCAAGTGGCATTAGTTGATGAAGATTCACTTAGGCAAATTGTTAAACATGTGGCACAAAATGGATAGATTAGATTAGGTTTTTGTGAAGCATATTGAATATGAATGATATGATACTGTTGATGATATTTTAGGGTGATTTAAGAAATTAATTAATTGTATGTTGGGGTGGCCGATCTTGTTTCAGTAAAAGACAATTGGAGACAAGTTTCAATCAACACATAAATATAATCTCCTATTTTCTTGGAGAGATGATGATGGGTAAGATATATACTAAGATGAGGGTTGGACCAGCTTCATACACGTCCTGTTAATCTTATTAATGAATGGTGTTGAAAATATGCATTAAAATTTTGATGATAATAGCACCTAGGTTTTCTTGTCTTTTATATCAGATGTTTAGGTGATATTTATGACATGTTAGGTCATGATGTTTTTTACATATGACTTTCGATTTCAAGTTAGATTTATGCTTTTTTTTTAACATTAGATTTTAATAATCTAAACTATTGACTATTAGTTTGTATTAATCTCAACTAATAATTTGACCAGTAGTAATCTTAATTTTTGATTTTTGTTATTAATAACAGTCTCAGTCTACGGTCGTTAACTCAGTTAGTTTTTTTTATGACGTGGCACGTGAAGTTGCTTGTAACGTGGCATGTGACATAGCGTATTAGATAACTAAAATTCAAAAAATATGATTATATCCCTCGAATTTTACGTTTTTTTGTCTCCAAACTACTCAACTAGCGACAAAGGGTTACGTTGAATAATTTCAGAAATGAACTTTTAAAAATTCGAGTAATGTTATTATATTTTTAATTGTACATATCTTATACGTAACGTCATGACTCATGTCACGTAATACGTTATAAAAGTCTAACGGAGTTAACAAACAATTAGATTAAGACAGTTATTAATAATAAAATCAAATGTTATGATTATTACTAGCCAAATTATTAGTTAAGATTAATATAAACTAATAGTTAATACTTTAATCTAATTTTCTTTTCTGAAATATAGTTAAAGTTTAATTCATATATTCCAATACAAAAGTATGGAATAGTAAAAACTAAAAACAGACTGATTGCTGTAAAAGGTCATTTTCTTTATGAAGTATACGAAATAGCTATATTATTACGCATCACATTATATAATTATATATTATATATTATATTAGCTTTAGTAAACACGTGTATTACACGGGTTGAATAAATAAATAAAAGTTAATCATATAAAACGATATACTAAGACATGATATGATTGAAATTAAATAAAATAACTATAAGTAATTAAACAATAATATGAACTTTTTATTTTTTGTTTTTTTCAAAGATAAAGTAAACATTTTGTTTTCAATAACGTTTTGAAAAAAATTCATTTTAAATTTTCCTTGCTATAACTTTCTGTTTTAACTATTTTAAAAAAAAATACTTTAAAAAACCATTTTAAAATATTACGTAAATTAGTTTGATGTTTTAGAAAAAAAAAATTTTATAAAAAAACTATTTCTACATAAATAATATTGATAAAAAGATCTCTTTATTAATTTATTAAAAAACTAATTATAATGTAAAAATAAATAAATAATATTATTAGTAATTAATGTGGTTATTTAATAGGAGAGAGAAGCGGGAAAAGTTTGATTAGAATTAATGTGGTACTGACACGTGGCACACACATTTACCCTTTTATTAGAGTAGTAAGATTAAAAAGTAACTCAATAGCTACAATACATTTTTTAATTTTCACACTATGAACACTATACTTTAGGTATATAGATTAAACATAAATAGTTAATTTTTATTTATGCTTAAACCCAAATGATAATTAATTCTGGATTTACCCTGTACATATTTTACTTAAAAAACTAATTTTTACATTCGTATTTTTAGGTACATGTCGTGAGAGTTGGATCAAATATAAAAACGTTTATGTGTATACTTTTATATACGCTTTGAGATGATTTACATTTCGATGTTTCACTTACGTATTGACGTAAGTTTTATTCAGAAATGAGTCAGGTCAAATATAAAACATTTTCATTTGACGGTATACTTCCGAGTTTATTTACGTTTCAACGTAAATTTAGTTTGGAAACGAGTCGTGACGATTGTAATATATGTGTTATGTGAGTTTTGACTTGGTATACGTTTCGACATAATTTTCTTTGGGCAAAAGGCGGGTTAAGTATAATACGTTTTCATTCATCGGTACAAATTCGAGTTACTTTACGATTCGACAAGAATACGAAGACAGGTCGGTTCAATTATTAGTTTATACTTTACCCCGTAACGTACGATGATGTTTATATTTACACAACATATCTATATAACAACATATAATTATGTGTCCAATTAAACACCTTACACACGTTAGCATATAGATTATGTGATCATGAATAGTAGTTTCATTTAGAAATTTTTTTCAATTTTAAGTTTCTTTAAATTAAATTTTCCTTTAATTTTAATTTTTAAATTAATTTATATTTATTTATGCTCATACTCAACATAAAAATAGGCTAACAAGATATATGTTTATTATCTGGTTAAAAAATTGGTTGTCGTGTTCGTTTACGCTTAACAAAATTACATTTTCTTAAAATACGAATATAACTTTACGACATGCTTATTTTTACATAAAAATCAACCCATCCCGTAGCACATATAATTACCCGGTATCATATATTATATATAATTTATTATTAAACAAATGAGGCCAGTGATTGAATTGAAATGAAAGTAAAAAAAAAAAAAGTCTTGCTTTTCTGTTTGGACTCATAGCATCAATTGGGCTCAACTAATTAATCAGTGGGCTAATGCTTAAACATTTGAGGCCAGTGATTAATCAATGGGCTGGATTAGAGACCAACATCTATGAAACAGAAGTGGGCTTATAGAATCACAAGAAGAAAAACAACAGCAGTTTTGGGTGTCTTCATCAACAACTGTTTCAATGGGCACATAGATCGATGAAACATTGGTTCTACAATCACAAGTCTAGTGGTAAACAAACTTGTAAAAGAGATCAGAGGCTTTGTTGCATATGCTAAAGTTGAAGAATCAATTCGGTTTCTAATATACAATAGCACCTGCTGTTTGAAGTTTGAAGTTTGAAGTTTGAACCCACCATCTGAGAATCAACGCAACCCCTTTTCAGTTTTCACCATCGGAGTTCGATCGTTCGATACAAAATGGCCGATAAACCCAGCAGAGGATTGGTGTTATACGGTGATGGATTAGCTCGATTCGTTAACCCTAATCATACCCATCTTCATTCATTAGCAGCTCAATCGTTATGTGGGTTCTTATCACTTCCACATATCCCTGCTACAGGTATCTCTATTGTTCTTAATGTGGATAGATTTGGGTGTTTTATGTTTGAATTCGTGCTCAATTTGTTTGATTAAGTTGATTTCGGAAAAAAGAACAGTAATTGTGTTTTATGATGTTTTTATATTTTGAGGGATCTTTAATCTTTGATTGAAATTGCTATTAAAGATCATGGGGGCATTTGTTGTCTTTTTGGTTTTTGGATTATGCTTAAGAGGTTTTTGGTGTGTTTTTTTGATTAGCTATAAAGCCTATTTGCATGCTGTTAAGTTTTATGCTTATCATATTTAGCTGATATGATAAGACCTCACTTGTTATAATTTCATGTGATTGTAAATTGTATATGCTTTAGGAAATTAGGATTATGTTTATAATGGGATAACACCAGATGATACTGTAAAGAATGACAGTATGACACTGCATGTGACTATGTGAGATGAAGGTTATTTGCACCATTGCTTTAATACATTTGGATACTTATGCCATTATGAAATTTCACTTTGACCACATGAGTTGTATCAACTAAATTTAAATCACTGTTGCTCGCGCTCTTTAAGACACCTGGATGACAAAATAATGAATGCATCGTGCTTTTGAAGACTCCCGGATGACAAAATAATGAATGCATGTTGTTGATATGATTTTGGTAGTCTGGGGCTTCTCTTTTTATAGTTTTTAGTAGTGTAGAAATGCAATTGATAAGTTTTTCTCTATGTAGTTATTTATATCTTATTATTAGGGTTTATTAGTATGCCCAAGTTAGGTTTCTCTAGAGTTTCTGGTTCATGCATGCAACATATGTGTAGTTCATTCACTACTTCATATATTTTGTTTTCAAGATATGTTTATCTTTTCTTTGTAATTTGCATGTATTATTTAATACTTTTGGATTTTTACTGACTTGGACGTGATTTTTCAGAAAATGCGGATGGTCGAACCATTGGAGAGTTTCTGAATTTAGTGGATGCATATGATGATTTTACCACTTTGGTCAGATTTACTATCCTCTGAATATTGTTTTACTAGAACATATAGTATGCTGTCTTTTGAACTTATGACATATTTTCTTGGTTCTTTTTATACTTTTCCAGAGTGCAGGCTCACAAGACAAGTGCGTAACACCATCTATATCAGAGAGGTAACATTACAATAATAACACTTATACAGTTATACAACTTCATCAAGGAACTGAATTCCTTTGCTTACTAGATACTCATTACGGGTTTTGATCATTTTAGGTTTATGGGAGTAAAAGCAGCATTAGTTACTGACAATAAAAGTTTAAAATCATGTGGAGACAAACTTGGCCTTACGGTGCTACAGTCAAGTGAGTTGATTAACAACAATTGCTCACTTGTTGATTCACCTGTCAATCTTGTTGCCGTTGAGTTGCTGAACCTGCTTGGATTACAAGAAGATAAAGTTCTAGATACAAATCAGTTTGATTTAGTTTTTGTACACATTGGAGCTCATGAAGAAGGTTTAATTAATAAATACACGGAGTATATTAATTCATTAGTTGGTGAGATAATGTCCAAGGCAAAACCTAACTCACAGATAGGTTCTCGGCTTCATTTATCTGTTGTGTTAAGCTATGGGGAAATTTCAAACGATGATGAATCCAATTTTACGATTTTGAATAAAAAGGGAGTTATGCGATCAGGTTTTGAATCACTGTATCCTCGTCAAAGTTACACAATGAAAGGTAGCAATCCGAGGAGTAATGTAAGGTAAAAATAAGTTGGATGTTACAAAAAAGATTTTACATATTTTTATCGTTTCATGATTGTACTAATTTTACTGTAATTTAACAGAGATTATTGCCCAATGTTGTTTGCTCAATGGCAAGATGCTGTTACTCGAAAGGATACAGTAAAAACCTTCTTTTTTCAAGATTTTATGGAGGTAAAGAACTCAAAACTAATATGTTAATGATTATAGACACAAGGAAAGATTGTAGGATGTTATGCATGCATTAATAATGGTTTATCTGTTTTTATTGTTTAAATGTTGATGCAGAATGGTGGAAACCTTACGATACCAGCTGATAGATTTCTTCATGAAGTCGCGTTTAAACTTTGGAAGGCGCCTAAGTATGGAGCCTGAGGTACTTTTTTGTTCTGATAAGCGAATAGTTTGACCCGGTTGACTTTCCCAGATAAGCTTATGACTGTTTTTCATGTTTGTGTTTATTTTCGGGTATGCAAGTTCTGTGTAACAAGTTGTTTGACAGTTGATATGCGAATAGTTGATCAGTCGTGGGTGTTTAAAACGTCGTTTCGTTTGCATGTCTAGGTTCTCTGTTCTTTTGGCTCTTTGGTTACTTATGTCCTTATAGAATTTCTAATTCACACACCATCTAACGCTACTTTTAAATCTACACATTTAGTCCACTATGGGACTTGAACCTTCGACCGCATAGCAAGAGACACATTTTCTACTAATCTTTTATACAACTAGGCTGCAAGCCCTTTGATTCTTATTGCTTCGCTCCACTTCACTAGCCGATCAGGCGATCACCATATAAGCCATGACTGTTTACACAAGTTATCAATGCTTTTTTATTTATTTTTATGTGTAACAGGTTATAAAAGGATTATGTTTGAGTTTTAGAAAAAGGATTATGTTGACACAAGTTATACAAGGATCATCTTGATGCCACGTTTGTGAATCATTATCTGATTTACAACTTTATCAGACCCGTGTAAAATCAATAATCCGTTCATGACTTGTTTAATTTGTTTTAACTTTTAAACTAGTCAAGCCATTTAAATATATGTGTTACATGGTTTACATTCGAGTTGCATGATCTTTAAGCTGATAGTACGTTAAATGTGATTTTTACTATCACTAATTTGTCTATTTTAAATTTACCTTTACACATCAATACATCATAAAGAAGACAAAAAAAAATGTTTGTAATCAAATCACCAATAACGTACTATCCCTTTCTCGTCATAGTTGAAACTGAACTAAAATGTAGTCGTCAATACATCAAACCTGAATTGAAGAAATGATAACCCAAAACAATAACAAGAGCTTCACCGAGTGAACACCGTACATATTTGACCCTAAAATAGTCATTACTGAAAGCAGTGGAAGCATTCGATGCATCATATAAAAAAAAGTGCAGCTGCCAGAGCCTCGTATTTACCAGTGGGGGTCCCGAGACATTCTTACACGCAAAATACATTGTTTAAGCATAATAATGACTTTTTTTTCTTTTTAACTTTAAGACGGTTCAATTTGAAACTTAAAACCAGTCATTCAAACCAAATTAACTGCCTAACCTTTATTATTTCTCTTATAAAATATTTAGTTATGCATATTTTATTATAACCATCTAAACACAAACTAATGATTAAAAAACAATCATTAACAAGTTTTTTTGACCCACACATCCAATCCAACAGGTTTAGTTTGTCGTTTTCTTTAACCATAGTTATCGGCGCGCCTGAAATTTAATAAATTAGATTTTTTTATAATTTAACATAAAAATATTTTCATGAGAACCATGTCACGAGATGAAAAATATTTTGAAAAAAGAACATTTCATTTGGATGCATACGAATAGGGGTGTTCAAATTCGAATACGAATACGGATAGTTATTCGGATATTCAAACTTTATTTATTTTTTGGTAATAATTAGATATATACTTAAACAAATAATGTAAAAACTAACATACATTAACAAATTCCCAACATATATTAACGAGTCTCAACCTAAAATAAAAAAAAATACATTTAATATTTAACAAGTAACAACATTTATTTTTAAGATTTCAGATTATCATACATCAAAAAAGTTTTAATATAAATATCTAAAGCCGAATCCAAATTTTTAGATATCCGAACGTATCGGATTCGGGGTATATTTAAACATCCCTAGTTTTTTTTAACGGCAAATATGCGACACTGATTCAGATAATATATGTTATCTTAATCGAGTCCATATATCTGTTTTCTAATAGGACCACATTGTCCACACCTCTTTATGAGGAAACTCATTACTCAGAAAACCCACCGGCTCAGCATTTTTACTAACGCTATGTTCCCGAGTTTAGTTAATGAAAGAAAAGAAAGGAAACACTTTCTTTTCCTTTCTCTTCTCTTCTCTCATTTTCTCTTCTTTTCTTTCTTTTCCTTTCTCTCCATTTCCTTTCATTTTGGAAGGATTGAATTTAGCCTTCATTTTTTTTCATTTCCTTCCACTTTCTTTTTTTTTCGAGAACACAAATTTCTAACAATCATTCCATTTCTTTTCATTAAAAAAAACTCTAGAACATAACTAATTTTTCTTTTCTTTCATTTTCTTTCTTTTTTCTTTTTAAATGAGACTAAAAAACACAGGGTAAAAGTAAAACTTGAACTTGTAACATAACTCATGTTAAACATCCATAGCTACAACAGATATTCATTAAGGTCAACTCGTTTTGCCCGGGTACCACGGTTACGACTTAAGAGTTAAGAGACTGATTCTGATCTGAATGTACCGTGTGCTTAAAGTATTGTACCTTCGTGTATCCCCTAACGAACGCAGAAGCACCGCCTCTCAACCGTCGCCGGTGGCCCTACATCACTCTTCACTCACCATGTCCACTCCACCTTCATCATCCGCTCATTCTGAAGACCCCGATGCACTTCGACGGGATCGAATTATGTCCAGTAAACTCTATTTTGATGTACCTCTCTCTAAGGTTTCTAATACAATCATTTTTAACTAGTCTTAGTCTACTCACTAATTCTAGATTTCTACGACGATTCTGATAGTCTTTTGTGTTTTCGTTTTCTTTTGTGGTGATCAGGCTCCCATTATCTACTCCTCTTCTTACGACATTTCTTTTCTCGGAATTGAGAAACTGTAAGTGTATACCTAAGTCTCCGGGTTGTTCGACGGCCTCCTAATCAGTCTCTTAATAGTTCAGATATCTTAATGGTTCAACGCTTAATGGTTCAGACTGTTTGTTTTGCGAGCAAATGTCTGAATGGTTCAGACATTTGTTTCTGAATGGTTAAACATTATACTAGTGCTGAATGATTAAAAGGTCTAATGCTAAATGGTTAAGACCTTTTATTTGAACTGATCATACATTTGTATTTTAATAGTTAAACGATATACTAGTTCTTAATGGTTCAGACCTCTTAATGGTTCAGAACTCTTATTGGTTCAGCACTTAATCATTCAGAAGTTGTCAAACAGTCTGTGTTAACTGACTTGTAGATGTTGATCATTAAGCTTTAGGAGTTAATAATAGTTATGAAGGATTTAATTGTTAGTCATGAAGATGATGCATCCTTCTTTGGGAAAAATTAACAACATTGAACTGTTTAACTGTGAATTAAAAAATGTCACTTCTAATTTCATGATTGATAGGTGTTCTTTCCTGTTCTCCAGAAGGGAAAAATATATCTGCTAGTTTTATACATCTCAATTGGGAGAACCTACATGTACTTGCTCTCTAAAGATGAGTTAAGAGTATAACTATGAACATAATGATAACATACATCCTTTTCTAATATATTCAACAAATGTTTTTAATAATTGATTATGTATTCCCCAACTAAACGTTGTGGGTTCAAATCCTGTAGAGTGCATCTGTGGTAATTTTTAGGAATAGAGTATGTGTAAAGTAGATATATTTCATATCGTCATCAAAAAGGTCTCAAATAATTAGTTATGTAAAATGCATTGGGTATTACGTGCTTCCAACTTGGTATTACAGCTTCACATTATTTTTGTGATATTCATGTATTGTCTTACTAATGCAGGCACCCATTTGATTCTTCTAAATGGGGTCGTATCTGCGGGTTTCTCATTGCAAATGGCATTTTGGAAAAGACTCGTATAGTTGAGCCTATAGAAGCAACCAAGGATGATCTTCTAGTGGTATTAATTGTATCCCTTATAATGTTAAGGATACTGTTTCTTTCCCTCTTTTTGTTAACTTATTATGATTATTGTGTGTGGTAGGTGCATTCGGAGTCATACTTAAATAGTCTTAAAAGCAGTTTAAACGTCTCCATAATCACAGAGGTCGGGTAAATGTTTCACTTGCTGGCTTTCTACTCAGTTCTCATGTTTTTGAAAAATTTGATTTTTTTCCTCACTTTTATGAATTTAGGTCCCTCCTGTTGCAGTATTTCCTAATTGCCTTGTTCAAAAGAAGGTCCTTTATCCTTTCCGTAAACAGGTACATTGTGTGATAATCATTTTATTTTTTTATTTTGGTTTTATGTTATTTAATATGTTCTATGTTAATTTTACTTCTGATTTAGGTAGGAGGAACTATTCTTGCAGCTAAACTTGCTAAAGAACGAGGTTGTGCTATCAACGTGGGTGGTGGCTTCCACCATTGTTGTGCAGATCGTGGTGGAGGATTTTGTGCTTATGCTGACATATCTCTTTGCATTCACTTTGCATTTATCCGTCTAAATATTTCACGGTATCTAATATTTACAAAGTCATTGGATATTAAAACTGCATATGATGAAACTTACTTAGTTACTTGTCATATTTCTAATTCTCTTTAAAATTTAAACTACATTCAGGGTCATGATAATCGATCTTGATGCTCATCAAGGAAACGGTCATGAAAAGGATTTTTCAGATGACAGTATGCTTTTTATGTGTCCTTTTTCATATCATGATACATACATGGTCAAATCTTTTAACTCATTGAACGTTGTTACCTGCAGGAAGAGTTTATATTCTGGATATGTTTAATCCCAATATCTATCCACTTGTGAGTTTCCTCCTAAACTGTACATGATTTTCGTATATTTACAGACAATGGAATCATTTCTCTTCACCATGATGTTTATCTTACGTAGGATTACGAGGCCCGGAGATATATTGATCAGATAGTGGAAGTTCCAGTGAGCGATTCCTTCATTGAATTTTGTATATGTTATTACATTAATCTGCTTCATGGCTCTACATAATTATATGTTGTTGACAGAGTGGGACTGCTACAGAGGAGTACTTAATGAAGTTGGATGAAGCACTTCGGGTAAATGTTAATTTTTAATCATTATTCATTAATTCTGGAAAATGTTCTTAAATGTAGTTTTTCTTGCCAACACTAATTGCCATTGATTCTTGGAATGAAATCCTAGGTTGCAGAGAATGCATTTGATCCAGAACTGGTGATTTATAATGCTGGAACTGATATATTGGACGGTGACCCGTTAGGAAGACTCAAGGTAGATGCTAGATATATTTTTGTCAGTTAAATCAAAACATAAAAAAGGGGGGAAATTTATGTTGAGATTTTAACAGATTAGTCCTCATGGCGTAACAATTAGAGATGAGAAGGTATTCAAGTTTGCTCGTGATAAGAATATTCCACTCGTAATGCTGACATCAGGTTTAGAAACCATCATCTCTCTTTCGTGTAAAATATATAGTTTTCCGCTTTTAATAAATGAAAAAGGTACGTTTCAGGTGGTTACATGAAATCAAGTGCGCGAGTGATTGCTGACTCGATTATAAACCTCTCCAATAAGTCATTTATCGCCATGGGCGGCATCTAATCCAGGTTATTGGTAAGCGTCCCTATGAGGTTCTTTGTAGTATATGTTTTTGTGTTTTCATGCTAATTATGTTATATAGTAATCTTGTAGCAAAGAATGTGATGTAGAGTGGGATGTAAAAAGCCGAAAACTAGAATGTAATATGAAGTTATTTGCTTAACCCTCAACTTTAAAATTTGACCCTTATCAGCATTATCCAACCACCTCTATATGATAAAAATAGTAAAAGACCCACAGTAGATACAATATAAACCATTATTAATTAATATATACTTATATTAAAGTTCATAAAATGGCTTGAGTTTTGCCATAATAAGCAGAGAATACAAGATTAAAGAACAAATTCAGTCATACTCAAATATGATATTGCTGGTTTCTGTGGTTACTAGCTGTTTCTTCATCATGAATCCTCCTCCTGTTCATCTCTATGTACATTTCCTCAATCATCGGCTTCCATAAACGAACTCTAGCGTTTATAAACCAATTAGATACCTGCAATTATATATGACACAAAATTATTAATAGACAAAGCAAAAGTTTTTGGTTGCTTTGACCTGAACCCGTTTTGACCCGCCCATTAATTTATATTGTAAATGTACTTGATCTGTGTTCTACCTGGCTCCTTGTTAATCCACTTTTTACAGCCAACAATTGTTTTTCTGCATCTTTAGGATACCTGCAAGCAAATTCAAGATCACACACCATTTTATAGAATTAATTATCATAACTATAAATCGCTTACGGGTGAAGAAAGTTCTGAAACATCCATGCACGTAACACGGAAACTGATTTTTCGGGCAACCCTCTTTGCGGCCTCCATAGCTGATGATCTTTTCTTCTTACTTGCTGAAGAGACCATTGTTTTGGTATAAAAGACGAAAGCTCTTCTTCCATCGTGTTAGAATCGGCAGCCACTGATAGTATATGGTTACTTATTTTCTCCCTTAAATGCTTGTAGAAGAATGTAATTGTATGAAGAGCAAAACAAGCATGAATTTGAGGATTCAATTCGGTTACTGCACTGAAAGCTGATATCACCGTGTGAATCTCATCTAAACATTGGTTATATCGTTCATCGACCTGGGTCACAAATAAAAGTTAAAAAATATGCTCTTTTAGACGGGTGAAAAAACAAACATACTCAGTAAAAATCCAACTCGAAGTAGAGTTTAGGGAGGATGAAATGAAAGCAAACCTTACTTTTTTTTATGGGTAAATAGTTAAAAATTAAATCAAGTAACATGTTTCTTGGTCATGAAAGAATTTTAAACTTGTAGTCCTTTTGGATGAATAATTGGTTACATAATTACAATCAAGAAAATCTATATTGTTATTCATAGATAAATTTAGCCAAAATTGAAACTTAAGAAAAATACATTCTGGGTAAAAAATGGATACATATTTGGTTAAAACTTAAAATAAACAAACATCTTTGATTCTTGGTAAAAAAAAGTAAAGATTTGAAGTCTTTTTTTTATAATAAATAACTTGTTAAATATCAAATCAAGAAACTTGTGATTCTTGGTCACGAGAAAGTTCAAAATTTTCAAGTTCCACTGGATAAATTAAAAATCAAAAATCAAGAAAATTGTGATTCTTTGTCACAAAAAAAGTTGAAAATTAGAAGTCTCTTTGGATAAGTAAATGGTTCAAAAGTCAAAATCAAGAACATCTGGAGTCTTGGTCACGTAAAATTTGCAAATCTTAAGTCTTTTAAATAAATAATCTGGTAAAGATTAAAATCAAGAAAATCTTGATTCTTGTTACATACCATTTCTAGTAAAGCCAGCAAATGCTTCTTTTTCTCTTCAACACCGTATGATTGCGAAAGCGGATCGAATCGGTGATCAAATTTGTTGTTTCCATCTGAGAAATCATCAAAACTAATCTGCTTATAGCTCATATGATCAAGATTTCCAAGAGAATAGCTTGCAATTTCCGTAAGGATTTCCTGCATCATGTGTAGATACCCATTTGATCCAGATGAAGATGTTGGCCTATTGTTGTTAGAATCAAACCCCAAAGAGACATTTTTACTGTTGCACGAACTTGCTTGTTCTACAATCCCCAATTGTCTTCCATGTAAAGTAAGATTGCTTATGTTTGAACATGTTGCAAGACTCAAAGATAGCTCATTGCCATCTGAACTCACACTAGGGTTGTTATCGCCCGATATCCACCCGTTTGGATGCGTATTAAATCCGATTCGTTCGGTTGTAGGTGCAATGAACTTGTTGGATTCCCATTTTCTACTCATATCATTCAACATGCCATCATATCCAAAAGTCCCATAATTATCAGGGTAATAGTTGTTTGGAACAACACCTTTAGAAACATCAAGAGATTGACCAAAAGGATGGTGATCTAAGCTCTCGTGTTGACCGTGTTGACCGTGTCTGGTGGCAAGAAGCGATGCTAGAGCAGCAGCAGGAATGGGAACATTCATATGACCATTTGGAGGAAAATTACTTCCAAAATGTTCAGTTGCATTTGTTACTCCTGAAACATTTGTGGGTTCATTTGTGATCATAGAAATCGCGGGAAATACGGGCATAATATTGTGGTTTTGATCAAAAAATGGTTTTTGACCATAAGAAACCATTGCTGCAGACTGAAAGTTTTCATCTGGAATGATGTAATTCTCAGCAGGCATACCCATTGGGATACTGAATCCATTGTTCTCCATGATCAAATTGAGATGAAATTACTCCAATTCCAAAAGGATAATCACCTAAAAGACCAAAACAACACCATAACTTTAAGATCTTGAAAATAGTTGTTTTTAGACTAGATTATAACAAACAGTTGAGACATAATAATACAAGACTTCCTGTTTAGAAACAGTAGCCAACAAAGGAAGAAACAAAAATGGTGCATCATAAAGATAAAACAGAAGACACATTCTTAGTTGGAATGTAAGTTTTTTCCTGGCAAGAAGTGACTTCTCAAATATCAACTCTCACTATCATATCCCTGTTGAAACAGTGCCAAAATCTATTAAACAATTCTTCATATCTTAAATATCTTCAATATGTAAAAAGGACCATAGCTACTTTAACACTCCACCATAACAATTATGATAATAAGCAAAAGTTTACATTTTAATATTAATTTTTGCATGGATTAGTACTTAGTAGTCTAGTGTCAGGGCCTCAAGGGTATTCTTTCATTTTTCCAAAATTCTACAACTAAATATCATGTAATAGCAACAATCAAGACCAGAAATGCAAGAATTTATTGAACATCTTTTGCAGTTGGTATATTTTAACAGAAAAAGGAAGCAAAAGCAGGAGTGGGTCAAACAATTTTCCTTTTCTAATAAAGGTCCAAACTTGGGATGTCAAAATCCACTCAAATTCTGAAGTAAAAGTTGACTAAAAGTCAAAATCAAGGAGATAGAAACACAGATGAAGTAAACCAACCTTGCAAACATTGAAGAGGAGATGAAGAAGATACAGTAGCCTACCCTCCACCAAAAGGAAATAAAAAAATGATATTTTTATATTTATTTGGAGTTTTGAAGTCAAGAACAGGATGGAGATGTGAATAGGATCTTGTTTGTTGATGTGGGTGGTTGACACTTGACCCCTGCAAAGGATTAACTAGCAACTACCACAAGTAGCTTCTTAGAGAACACAAATCAAGCAGTTGGTGTGCAACAAAGAACAACTCCTCATTTGAAATTGCCCTTTGAACCCCAAACAGAGTACTATGCTAAAAGGCATGAAAACAGTGATAAATAAAGAGACATGTGGCCTACAGTTGCTGTTGCTTAGGATCTTTTTATTAGCATTTGAGCCAATAATATAAAAACAACAAGAAAAGGGAAGAAATAAATAATGGTAAAAGTGGGAATTATGCCTTGCATGGACAAGAAAAAGATAGTGATATTAATATCCATGATGTTACAGAACCCAAGAAACAGAAAGTTGAGTAAAGAATCATGATGATCATCACTATTCCCTCTGGTTCCAGTTGAAGCTAACACGCAAACACAAGAATACCCACAGGTTTTATAAAGTATAAACAAGACAAATTGGTCATGAAAATGAAGGTCACTTATGGGTTTGTGTATTATGAGTACACCATTAAAAGCATATAAAGTCTGTTTCTGATCTAAAAAGCCAAAAGAATAGGGGGAGTGGTAGAATTACATGATAGGAAACAATAATGGAACTGGAAATGGACCCATGAAAGTTTAAGTCCAAAGAGAGTAGCTAGAAATAAGAGCCACAAACACACAAAACACACACATATTTACACATACTTTACAGTATTAATTTGAAAAAAGATACACATGAATAAATACAGAAACCCTGCTCTCATAAATGGTGCAGTGCCACTCATTTCTGTTGCAGGCTTTAACCTCTGAAACAAAACAAAAGGGACCCATTTCCCCTACTACCCCTTTCTCTCTCTCTCTCTCTCTAATCCTGCAATCATCACACAAAAAATCTTTCTTATTCAAGAACTCAATAGATAGCAGAATCAATGGTGGTAGTAGTAGGATTAGGGTTCTATCATGATGATGATGATGATCAAGAATCAAGAAACTGGAAAAGGGTGTTGCTTTTTTAACCATTTTTAGGGGAATGTGAATGGAGTAAAGGGGTTAGGGTAAGAAAGTTGGTTGCTTTTGTGTGGGTTTTGGTTTTTGAAGATGGATGACCATACTATACTATAGTATACTACCATACCCTTTACCTTTACATATGGCTACTGTTTGGTTGCAGTGAGTAGGGTTTGTTTCTAGTACTGAATACTGGTTTGAGAAAAGATGATGTAAGCTAAAATGGAGGGTTTGGGGCCATGAAGATGAAATCTTGCAGGGAGATCTATCATAAATGCTTGCTTTCTTTCTTTCTTTCCTCCAGCCCACCACCCTGTACGGTTTCTCTATTCCCACACACTAATTGTTACTTGTTTGGTTAATGCATCAAATAGTTTGTACCATTGTGTTATGGTGTTAAAAAGTTATCTATGTTTAGTGCATAAAATAGTGTGTTTCACTTAGGGGCTGTTTGACAGCCTCTTAATCAGCCTTTTAATGGTTCAGATGTCTGAATGGTTCAGCTCTTAATGGTTCAGACTGTTTGTTTCGCAAGCAGATGTCTGAATGGTTCAGACATTTGCCTCTGAATGGTTAAATATTATACTAGTGCTGAATGGTTAAGAGGTATAATGCTGAATGGTTAAGACCTCTTATCTGAATTGGTCAGACATTCACATTTGAATAGTTAAACGATATACTACCTCTTAATGGTTCAGACCTCTTAATGGTTCAGCACTTAATGGTTCAGACCTCTTATTGGTTCAGCACTTAATCATTCAGAAGTTGCCAAACAGCCCCTTAATTGTTACAATACAAAAGTATTAAGAAACCAAGGGGTTGGGGGCTAGAGAAAATATATATAAACAAGACAAGAAAAAAAAAGAAAAAAAAGTTGATGGTATAGTTTGCATGTAAAAAAACAAGGGGCAATTATATTGTACTCTTTAAATTTGTAAAAGTATATATTTTCTCAAATCATTTTTAGAATTAAAACTTGTGTTTTGGGGAAAATTGTATTTGTTTTGATGGAGAGGATGATATATGTAATTCTTTCGTAAAAAGAACTCTCAGGATCCGAACCCCGGTAACCTGAGTGTAAGAAGGATGTGGGAGCCGAAGGGACGTCAATGCATTGTGTTTCTATGTGAGGATAATTAGTATTCAACCTAAATTGAAGTCGTGTGACACATAACCGTTTGTCATCGATTTTGATTTTTAAGGCTAAACGTAATAAGGCATTAAAATGACATTATTGTAGTTTAAAACGTCCTTACACCACCCCTCATGGGCATTATAAGGGTGTTATAAGTGAGGAGCGTTTTCACCATAACACCATAAATTTTATTAAAAACTCTCATAAGAAAAATAAGCTAAAAGAGCAACGCATGAATTGGTGTTAATTGTGCGGAAAAAACTTTCTAAAGATTATTAACCATTATCCATGGTCTAGAATATAGTATTGTTTACTTTAGAAGCATCTTTATCTTTTTTAAGATTTTTTTAAATGATATTATTATTATTTTAATTCTATCTAACCTTCCACTCAAAAAAAAATTCTATGAATTTAAACTTTCTCATATAATCCATTCCCATAAATTAAAGATGTTTGTCTTAAAATGAGCCATAACGGAGTACTACGAGTTTGATAATGGTGTGTGATCACGATGAAGTTTAAACATAACGTTGCACGATAGAGTTCCTGGGTTGGTTATAACATATCAAAACTTTGGGGGTGTTTGCTTATTTTTTTACTTTTGAAAAGTTACTTCATTTAACTTTTTAAAATCAACTTTTCAACTCTTTAAAACTAACTTTTCAATTATTTACAAACATACTTATTGACTTATTAACTTTTTAAAGTTAATAAGTCAAAAGTTGGTTAATAAGTTGGTTTGTCAAACATGCACTTTACGTAATACACGAACCTATAACTTAATTAAATAATATTAAAGTACATCCTACACCTTAGTCCAACTATAATGTTTATCCCTGAAAATTGAATGCTACATATACTACCATCAACCCGGTGGGTCCTATGTACCTCTTTCACGTATGATATTTATTGCGTTTGAAATTACTTATTTTTCTAACATGTGAATAAGAGCAGTAGCTTACTCATCTCATCCTCATATTTACAGTAAAAGCATTAGTTTTTACTATCTCTTTCAATTAAATAATACTTTTTAATATCTTTATAATTACATTTTCTCTCTTCTCAACTCACAACCATTTTTAAAATATTATAAAAATTATAAAAGTTGTATCATGATTCCCTATATTTCCCCAAATATGGGAAATCATGGTAAAATCCCCATAAATATTTTTTCTCATTCACTCACAACCACTAACAATCATCTCTCATAATATAGGACACACACTCACATCGAAAATAGGAAACCCACTGTAAATGCTCTAAAATTTTGATATTTTGATTCATACAGACTATTAAAAATTTGAAAACTGATCAGAGTGAGAGTAAATCGTTCCATCGGTTTATTAGTTGGATCAATGATTGACTCGTTCTCAAATACCAAAATAAACATTATAACCGATCTATAATTTTAGAAAAAAAATACATAGACACAAAAATGGAAAAACTTCAAAGCTAATCATTCTGATATATTAAACTAAAGTTCAAAACTATATAAATTCAAACTTTAAAATCAATCTTCTAAAGAGTATTACAAACTCTTTTGAAAACTAACCATCCACACATATAAACAAGCTACCTTTATTTTAATAATCTGGAAATTTTAATACAAATTAATCATTTTGTAAAAAAAAGAAAAATTAGTTCTAACAAAGCAGCTAAACCCTCAAACCGCTAAAACCGATCGTCCCAAACTATCTATCCAACCCGACCATTTTGATTTGTCATTGACTCATCTCTCGATCAACACTCAACAACTCAATCTAGAATTCTAGATAAAAGCACCAACCAATCATGAACAATTTTAACTTTTTTAAGACAGTTACCTGTTATTTTCCGATAAATGAAAAATGTGATATAACCTTGCATTTTCAAGGGACTACAATTAAAAGCTAGCTATTCTTTACTTCCTATCTACATGTGTCCATTAATTAATACTTCTTATGCGTCTTGTTGGTTCCTTGACTTCCTTTAAGCTGTAGAAACTCGAGTTTTAATGGGCTTTAACTTTAAGCCCATGCTTTCAGGCTTAAAAAGCTCGGGGGAGATTGAAGTTGGGCTCAACGGGCTTCTAGGACTTATATTCAACTCACATGGCCTGTAAACTCCATAGCCCATCAAGAAGTATTCCAACGGCATCAACATCGCGTCGGGTTGCTCCTCTGTTACCAACGACCCACATCTTCCTACCTAATGTTCACACCAAAATATGTTGTTTTATATGATACACCGGTCGATAAAGGTGACTTTTAACCTTAGTTTTTATATAAATATATAAGCATGTGTTTTCTAGTATATGTTTGTTTGTTTGTTTATAATATAAGGGTGCGTTACTATTATGTATCACATTTAAAATATACCTCAACAAGTGCACTGAATCTTCTGTCCAATTTTGAAGTCATATGAAGAGATTCTGAATGGAAGGCGGAATTGTCTCCCACGAATATAAGTGTACGACATTGGAGTCTTTTCAGCCCATCTGAAATGTCCGATCTCCTTAAAGAAATAAAAGACAAAGAAAAACATTTTTATACAAGAATAATTTCAGACAGTAGAAAGAAATAACACATTCATTAAAAAATGAAATTTACCCGTTAAGAGCTTCGACAAATCTCAGCACATTAAGACTCTGCACCTCGTTGAGAGCCTGCAGAAAACATGTTATGTTTCATCTATGACGGGTCACATGTGATAAAGTAAAAAGATTGTAAGGTAAGTACTCACTCTTCTACATGATTGAACCACATCGGCTTCTGGAACTAGACTACCTCCACGAACTTCCTATTATTTAACAAATAATATTTTTAATATCAATTTCCACTATGAAGTTGTCAAGGGAAATATTGTACCTTGCTGAAGTAACGCGTCAACAATAATTCCTTTACTAGACCACACATCCCATAATAATAAAGGACATTGGATATAACCTGAAACAAGGATTATACAGGTTAGCAAGACTTTTCAAAAGTTAGAGGTGTCAAAAATCAAAATGGTTAAATCAGGTCTAGTAATGGGCCAGATTTATTAATATGTGTGACGGGTCGACTGACTTAGATAAACTTTTTGGCCCATTTTTATATAGGTAATTAAAGAGTTATATATCATTATAAAACTATGTTAAATACGGTTTAGGTAACTTTAGATCTGTTTCAGTATGCATTTTCAGCAAAATTCTTTATTCAAGTTGTTTGAGATAAAATATAATCAAGCCGACCCGCTTATAATTAAAAGGGTCAAATTACTAGATCCACCTGAAATTATTGGTCTCATGAGGCATTGGAATTAAAAGTTATATATTGAGAAACTAACCTTATTAAAAAGCCATTCTGACCAAGAAGGTGTTTTGCAAAGTGGAGAAACAAGTATGAGACCAACTACACGTCGTGTGTATTTAATCTATTTGCCAAAGGATAACGATAAAACATTGTAAAATATAGAATTAACGACGTTCTATATCTAATGTGATGTGCATAGGAAGAAGCTTACAGCAAACAAGGTAAGTACATAAGCTCCAGCTGTTACCCCTAAGCACATAACTGCACCAAGTCTGAAACAAAAATTAACAAATTAATTTAACTTCTTTAAGGTTATAAAAGAACCAAGAGCCTGTTACAAAAAAAAAAGGAACCAAAAAGTTACAAAATTTAACTAAAGAGAAGAAATAGAAAGAAAATAATAAGATTACCCAAAATAATCAAGAACATCAGCAACCTGATCAGCTAAGTCATCAGCAGATAATGCGAGATCATCATGTGACATTGGAGCAGCTCCCCACTGCAAAAGCTCATGGGTATGTTTAACTATTTAGTTTAAGTGTGTGTATGTGGGACTCAGATGAACATATCATCAAAATATCATTATATTAGGTGGTATATGATAATGTGGCATAATATATTACGCAATTAAAAATATATAACTATAAAGTTGAGTTAGCAATTGCTGACCTCATGGCCAGGGGGACTGATATGGTATATGCAAAAGTTATGAAGCAGTAGAGAGAATGCTTCCGGACATAAGAACAACCCTTGAAAACAGGACATATCTGCACAAACAGGGACATAAAGTTTATCCTTCATGATGGAAAGCATTTTTGTTCATTCAACTCACCATAAAGCCATTTCACACTATAATTTCAATTTTAAAAGTAGCAGCTTTTGTTTTTTTGTTTTTTTTTTTTAATTTCAAATTTTATCATATAAACTCTAGGTTGTAGCTGCAAAATCAACCCCTCATGCTTAAATACAAATCAAAAGGGGCAAGTTTACTTTAGGTTGGGTTGGGTTGAGCATCAAAGACTTAACCGTCAATTCTCTTGATTATAAAACCAATTAATATATTAAATAAGAAAGTTAAATTTTATAATAAAATATTAAGCATCTGGATCGACTTTTGATCCGTTTGACCTCGAAGTGTGCAATAACCGGTCCAAATTGGACCAGAACAGGCCCGGTCATGCATTAAAACGTTGTTCTCATTGTAACATGTGATGTAGTGTAAAGATGGTTTCGACGTCGTTAATAGTTACAGTGTATGGGAGAATGGAAAACACCCACTATGCCCAAACCGCCTTGAACCAACTGACCGAAACCCGAACCCGCTGATACGGACTGGCCACTAGCGGTCTAGATCTAGGTTTGCATTTTACTTCACTTCTGGTCTGGCCTTGACCCGACCCGATCCAATTTTAAAATGGTAGTACAACCAGGGTGACAAGTTTTTCTTTTTATTCTAACTTTTATTTTATTTTACCTCACTTTTTTAGATTTACCTATTGACACATTGCATATATCATCTAACCAAAAGTGAACTCATTATTATGCAAATGCATTGAAATTGACACCCTTATATGAAATTCTAAAAGCTTAAGAAATATACTAGTATATTTTAAGTTTAACTTGAGTATCCCACAAATTTCAAATCCAATAGCAAGTAAAGAATACATTAATGACAAAAATAAGGTGTATTAGGTGTTGTTATGAATTGAAAATACGTTTAAATAAACACATCTTAATTAGCACTTGAAGCAGTATAAGAATCTAATTCACTTACAATTTAAAGCTATATCAGGATATGTAATCAAAGCTGGTTTGTCCGGATCCCCGTAGATGGCAACAGAAATCAATCCTTTGGATGTTTCGATAAGATGCTCCTGAAATTGATGCGTTACTGAAGGCATTAGTTTACAAAACGACAACCTAAAGCAACTTTTTCATTTATAATTATATACATTGTTTAATTGCTTTATGCATATGTTTATCCACAGTATTGGTCAAAAGGGGCATATAGCCAATAGCCACCAATTCTCCTCGTACCATCATCATCATTTCACATTAAGAAAATACATTTGATTAAGACGTTGAGTTTTAACGTCTTCGCTCATTTCTAGTGCTTTTTTAACTACTTTTTTTATACTCATAAATCTACCTAACGTGTTTACTGTAGAATTTAAACTCTATACCTATAAAAGAGGAAGCAACTATTACATACCCAAATGCATTAGCCAAACGTGTGTTGGTGCTTATTTTTAGCAACATTGTGGAAACAAGACAGCTAAGTCAAATATAATATTTAAGTATTTGATTCAAATCAAACTTATGCCTAAACAAATTGACCTTACTAGGCGTTTATTAATTTTAATATACATGACATATGCACACTGCCACCCCATATCATTATTATTTTAGAATATCCAGATCTAAATATTAATAATCGATGCTCATATCTCGCACCTGGCTATAGTTATTAGCTATTAGTCACACTTCTTATGGATTTGAATCAAATCTTCATCAATTTTAATCCTCGATTATCCTACTCACCTCGTTCATCATGAACCATGTATAGAGCAATTTAACAGTGTAATGCTGATCAAGTGATCAGAGCTCGTTCATTTCTAGATCATTCAACACATTCCTCAAAATGTGGAATCCGATATGCAATCAACAATGAAATTGATTCTAGCATCTGAAGATCACTCGATAGTAATCAGAGAAAACAAAAACAAACGAAATCTCAACTATCAAAAGTCAAAAACACCTGAAATTCAGAATACACATAGATATCCTACTGATCAACTCGTCAGTTGAATTAAATGCTCATCAATTTCAATCCTCAATTATCCTACTCATCTCCTTCATCATGAACCATATATGCAGGAAGAAAGTGTAGATAACATATTAGCAGTGTAATATCGTTTATTTCGAGATCATTCAACAGATTCCTCGAAATGTGGAATCCGATATGCAATCAATCAATGAAAACTATGCTAGCATATGAAGATCACTCAACAAGTCAACAGTAATGAGCAAAAACAGAAAAATTAACGGAACATCAACTGATCAGCAATCAGAATTCAAAACAACCTGATCAAATTCAGAAAACACATGGATACATGTAGCAATTGGTTGATATGTACATATAAACATTGAATTAGATGATAATATCTTCTCACCTTTCCACCTGGAGAGCTTGTTTCCATGTCAATGGAGAAAGAATCGGTTGAATCCGCCATTTTTGGTGTGAAAAAGCTTATATACGAATCTACGTTTTTGGCTCTCAATATCTGAGTGATGGAGTGTGTGACTTTCACTTTCTCTCTCTGTATCTATATATAGGGAGCTAGCTGTGTCATGTGTATGTGTGCCTATTATATCCAAATGGCAGTTTTCGCCCTTATAGTTTTTAATTGTTTCCAATACGCCTCTTATCATATGTATTTTTACATCCGATTGTCACGCTCGTGCTCGTAACTTTTACGGTTCAGTTGTTTCTAACGGGTCATTCTTGTGTTTACGTGGTGTCACGCAAGCAAAAGATTGAGCGTTTAAATCTTGCGAGGTGTAGGTTGTAGTTGTTTATTTTATAAAATGTAGGGAATTGTTGTCGGAAAAAAATATAAAAAAAAGCTAATAATAATATGAAAAGAAAATTATACCTTTTTTTGTTCGAGAAGCTTATATATTAAAACTATTAATTTTAATAAGCGAGTACCATGATCTTACTATAGTTATCAAAAAGTCGATCGGATTTGATTTTGATCCATACTAAGTTATATCATAAGGATTTGTTACTTGTATTTTGATCTATTTTAACGAACTCATAAAACATAAAAGATAAAGGTTTTATGTCTAATATCTTGATAAAATTGCAATTACATAAAAAATATGAAACAAACAACATAAAGTATAAACGTACATGTTCATTTGACTCGTTTAAATGTACGGACGTTAGACGTATAATCGAAACCGTACGAGCTTTGAGTGCATGTTGAATAGGTAGAAAAGTTGACTTGGCTCCTCAAACTCAGCTTGTACGGTTAATGAATTTACTTGACTTTGTATACCAAGTTTTTTGGCATGCAATCTCATGACTGCCCACAAAGTCGGCTCCTTTAAGTGCACAATATGTTAAGAGTTAGAAAGTATTTTTATGTTGTATTTACTTTATACCATTTCATATTTATATATTATATAGACTAATGTCACAAAATACAAATACAACTTTGAAGAGTGCTTTTTCTTTCATTTGCATAAATTCCTATTTAAAATTATATAATTTAATACAAAAGTAGTACTTTGAATATGAAGAGTTTTAGCATGGAAACCTAGTATCAAACTTCATAAAAAGTAACTTTATCGATAAATATTTTAAAGTTTTATAAAAAAAGTGTATAAGTCATAACGAGTTTAATTATTGAACAGTCACAAAACTACTTCAATTATTACACTTATGTGTCCTCATCGAAGGTATTTATCAGTAACCTTTCAGCTATATCAATTAAACAGATTAGACATACACCAAATACACATAAGATTTATTACAACAACTTATCTTCTCATTCAATTACCTATTTGTGTTATATGATAAAAAAAATACCATGCCTAATAGTATATTAAAAAACAGATATACATCACTTCCAGATAGTTACATACAATCATCTAATTCAACAATTATAAAATCACATTGATCATTCATATACTTCACATATATAACACTACAACTTTGTGGTTAACAAAGAGTAGATTCAAACCATAGTGTACAATATGTAAAGTTTAAAACATTAGGGTCCAAAATATAAATAACGTGAAGATCGAACGAGTGAGGGAGCAACCGACGCTCTCTTCATTCTCTTTGTATTTATGTGCGGGTCCCACAGTTAAGAGTGGGCCCACTACAGTACAAGTCACCCCTCCTCTCAATTAATAAAGTATTTAACTCCATAGTATGGTTAGTTATTTAACCATGGTTAAATACCGACAGTTCATTCCCGATCCGCCATTGATGGATTCTGGAACTTATAAACCAATCGATTTTGCCGCTAAATCCTTTATATAATAGAATGAAGTGGTCAATTGATATTAAATGATTTATGTATAAAAAATGTGAGTCAACCAACTCATTTTAATAGAAGTTACTTTTATATATATATTTTTTAACAATATTATTGATTCATACCATAGTGAAAAATTGAATTTTATATTTTGTGACGTTTCTCCTTCACTTTTTCATTATAAAATTGCTTATGATATACTTTTCTTTATCATTTTGACATTATTTGATTTTTAAATGTTGCGTCAATAGTTTGAATTTTCCATTGAGGTTGTTGGCTCAATGGGAACAGACCCGTCATTAAGAACTCTCGAAAAAGTTTACAACCCTGGACAATTAAAAAAGCAGATTCTTGTAATATAAAGTTAATAATTCATATATACAGACTATAAAATTAATTTAAAAAGCAATATTAGGTCATTAAATAAATGCATTGAAATTTTACTAATTAATAAAGGATAACCAGTTGAGATAATTTAAATATTAATTGACTCTAAAGATCAATAAACCTAAAATAATTTGAAATGTTATTTGACTAATGGTTTTAAGAGTATATAATTTATTAATATACATATATTTATATGATATCAATTTTTTTCTTTAAAAAATTTCAGGCTTATAGGAAGATTTGGCTATGAGTCGTCGCCTGCCCTGGCTCTTCTAAAAGTGGCCCCGGTGGGAATTACGGCCATGTTTGGCAAAAAAAAATAAAAGTTACTTTTTTGACTTTTAGAGGGGTAAAAAGATCAAAATAACCCTTCAAAAGTCACCAAAAATTACTTTTAACTTTTGATGACTTTTGGAGGGGTATTTTGGTCTTTTTACCCCTTCAAAAAATCAAAAAGTAACTTATATTTTTTTTTACCAAACAGCACACAAAACCTCCTAGAGCATTTGGGTTTTGAAGGTTTGGGTTAAAAATTATTTATTCTTTGCAACTGTTCAAAAGAGAGAAATCACGACATTCGTTTTCGTGGGTGTTTGGGAGTGATTTTTTTCTTTACTTATTAACTTATTAATTTTTAAAAAGTTAAAAAGTCATTTTATAGTGTTTGGCAATATAATGGTTGTGAGGGAAATAAGTCAATAAGTCATTTCATACTAACTTATTAACTTATTAAAAAAGTCAATAAGTCAATAAGTTGTTTTAATAAGCAAACCCAAACATGCCCTTCACCACTTGTCGTTGGTCGTCATGTGTTGTCACCTCCCCCTGCCTTTTGCATCATCTCGTCACTGATCGTTTACACTCGTGATTGCACACCCAATTGCACTCGACCTCTTCTCCTTTGAAGTTTGCTCAATCGTGCCATCAGGATGTTCACTATCACGCCATTCACTATCGAGGTCACCGAGTAACTCATACTTCATAAACGGTTATTGCTTATAATCGGCAGTTTCTTTATTCTATTAATCATTTCATGATTGCTACCACCATTTTAAACATGTTGACCTAGTGATGATCAAACTGCATTACACAAAGAAATTTGATTTGCAGATGATCAACGTTAAACCAAATACGAAAGTTCTATTTAATCTCTAAATTAATCAGTTTCGATTACATCTGCAGAAGACCCACTTGTATTGTTTGTCATCTAATATGCAGATGATATACTTTCTGTGTAATTGTTTGAACATAAACCATCATCATGATTCCTTAATGTAATCTGTTTTTGTTTGTTTTGTTTGGTTAAATTGCAGCATTTGGGGTAACATAAGGCCAAAATAAAAAGATGAACGCTAGAATTGTGGTTGAATCCACAAGAAAAATGAGAAAGAATGTAGCAGGTGTTAGAATAAACAACTTGTCAGATGATATTATCCATAAAATTCTCTCGTTTTTCGACATCAGAGACGCTATTAGAACCAGTGTGTTGTCATCTAAATGGAGGTTTATTTGGACTTCAATGCCCTACCTCAATATCTCAACTGAGGATTTATCAACTTTGTTACTAATGTTTTGTCTCGTCGAAACAATCTAACAGAATTGTATTCAGTGAAGCTAAGTTTTCGTAGAAGGTCGAGCCAGAGTTTGTCATAAGGGTTCTGGATTACGCGTTCTCTCACAATATCCCACAACTGGATGTGATATTCTTGCTCGAGAATCATTTTGCATATCCACTTTATCTCTTTAGTTCTACGTCCCTCAAACATCTCAGTTTGACGATGCAACACGATAGATCTCGCTGTTATCCTTTTAGTAGTTATTGGACATCAACTTTGGAACTTCCAATGTTGACAACATTGGTTCTTCATTCTGTCACTTTGGTGAACCATATAAGACTAAACGCGAAAATGAGGCTGAAAAAACTGAGGGGAAAATTGCACAGATCATAAGGCTAATATTCAACCATGTTTTTTTAGTATTTGTGCAGAGGCTAACACTGCCATTAATAACATAACAGATTGTTTCAAGATCCAGTGTGATGAAAATCGAACTCGTTCAAGTGTCTGCTTTCATCAACTTGCTACAACATTGGAGCCCTCTTCTTAGCAGATTGTAAGTTCTTAATTTTTATTATATGCAAGTAATAATTAGAATCAAAATGCCAGTGCTATATTGTTCTTTTTTGATTTACTTTCAGATCCCAACTTTTTTGTTACATACATTAATCATACATTATGTGTGCATATTGCTTCAATCTTCAAACTGCATTAGTAATGTATTCATTTAATTATATTATACAACTAAATCTAATATTTGACTATTATCATATACGGTAATCATACTCTTTCATATATTACATGTTTGTCACACTATCACATTGTTTATGTACTTTAATAGCTGTCAAAATTAATTTAGTCAGAAAACTTCCGTGAAAAAAAAAAGTCAAAATCCATAGCCAATCATAGAATAGCAACCATTAAACTATTATATACCTTCAGAAAAGAAAATAAATACTAAACTCAAAATTTTCCCTTTATATACTCATGCAAGTTCATCCTGATACCTCATCAACTCTCACTACTAGAAAACTGGACAATTGACGACAGTTTGGTTCCAAAATGTCCGAAAACGCACCCATCATCGTGCTTAATCCTGACGGTTCATACACTCGCCTCATATCCTACCCAAGCTCCCTTCCCACAGCGGATCAAGACTCCGACACCCCAGTGCTCACCAAAGATGTACCCATCAACGATATCAACAAAACCGCGGTTCGAATTCATATCCCCAAGGATACACTAGCTAAGACTCAAGAAAAGCTCCCTCTCATAGTATACTACCACGGTGGTGGCTTTGTTCTCTCGACCGCAGCTACAACCGTCACACACGAACTCTGCAACCAACTAGCCGCCCACATCCCAGCAGTGGTGGTCAACGTGGACTACAGACTCGCACCCGAGCACCGCCTCCCAGCCGCCTACGAAGACGGGGTGGAGGCGTTGCATTGGATCAAGTCAACCCATGACCCATGGTTGACCAACTGCGTTGACTTCTCTAACTGTTACCTAATGGGAACTAGTGCTGGTGCAAACCTAGCCTACCATGCAGGACTACATGTGTCAAAACATATTAAAGATTTTGTGCCCTTGAACATCAAAGGTTTGATCTTGCATAGTCTGTTCATTGGAGGGGTGGCAAGGACCGAGTCAGAGACCCGATTAGGCGCCACCAGCGCGCAGTTGACTCTAGCCATATGCGATACGATGTGGGATCTGGCTTTGCCTGTTGATGCAACTCGTGACCATGAGTACTGCAACCTGATGATCGGTGGTAGTATGGGTTGGATCAAAGACGTTGGGTGGCGGGTGATGGTTACGTGTCGTTATGGCGATCTAATGATCGATCGTCAGATGGAGTTTGCGAAGAGTTTGGCGATGAAGGGTGTAGAGTGCAAGTGTTTCTACGGTGATGGTGATCATGGGATTGAGTATTTTGACAAAGCTAAAGCTAAAGAGTTGAATGAAGAGATATTGAGTTTCATGTCATGGGTCAATGATAAGGTTCCTGATGATACCAAATGAGTTGCAATGATACATTGATGATGTAATGGTATTTGTGCCTTTGTATTTTAACTAGTTTTAGCTAACAAGTAACAATACAAAGCACCCGAATGGCGAAATTAAGATCTACATTAATTATCGACGTTCAACAATTTGTGTATGTTACAACTTGATTAAAACTCATGTATAACGTAAATCGAATAAGATTTATAAATCACAGTTTATTAGTTTAATAATAAATTAATCACATTTAATATTATTGTTATTTAATATTTATGAATATCTTTTTGTGATTTGATTGTTATCTTATATCATTACTTTTTATCATATGCAAATGTATCAAATAGTGACACACACTTGTTAATTTTTTATTAGATATAAAGATTAATCAATGTCAGATGTTCAACTAAAATTAATAAGCACAAATATGATCATATCTCCATTCTCATATAAAAAAACTCACAGTTTTCACACCTTCAATGCACGGATTAGCAACAACTTTTCGATGTTCATTTATTCAGGCTTTTACGTCCTCTTCGTATTGCGTGAGTCTTAATGCTATATCACATCAAAAGATGAATGTAGTTTGGGTTTTTTGTTTTAAATTAGTAATATATAACCTTAATTTTTTTAGATTTTTCATTATTTCATGGAATATTATGTTACAAGAAGACAAGTGTTAGGTGTCTTGTTGTTCCTCAATTTCTTGCCTCAAATTGATATCTATTTTATTTCAAAAACTAAATTCCCATTCTTTAGAAGACCAAAATCTTCAATTCACCCGGAGATTTTCCGTTTTTAAAGCGGAAACAAAGAAGAAGATTTGAATTCGATGAAACAGCAACAACATGTTGAATCAACATCGCATTCTTATTCTTCTTCTTCATCAAGACCAGATGGCGAACCATCGACATTATCAACCAAATTTCCATTGACGTTTTGGGAAACAATTGGTGCATTCGCGGTCGTTCTGGGATTCTTCGTTGGTCTTATCGTAGTTTACCTATCCATGCCGGATTCTGATTATAGCTTCCTTAAGTTTCCGAGAACACTTGAAGATCTTCGCGTCCTCAGGTTACCGCATTGCATTTATTACGTTGTTCAGGGTCGGCTCAACCATCTTAGGTTAAAAGACGAATAAAAATAGGAGCTGTTTTTGTAAATAATATATATATATTTTTGCATACAATCACATATAATAGAGTTTTATTGTTATGTTATTGAGAAGAAAACTCTTTTGTAGTTATTTACTCTTTTTATTTTTTTATTTATACCGATTTTTGCAGGGATAATCTCGAGAGATACACAATGGACTACACAATGCAAGTGTTAGTGGGGTATTGTACGGTCTACATCTTCATGCTAACTTTTATGATCCCGGGAACCGTTTTCATGTCGTTGCTCGCGGGGTCCCTTTTCGGGGTCTTGAAAGGTCTAGTCGTCGTTGTCTTTGCTGCCACCGCCGGAGCATCTTGTTGCTACTTCCTATCTAACTTGATCGGACGCCCCCTTATCTTGTCTTTCTGGCCCGACCAGCTCGTTTTCTTTCAAAACCAAGTAAGTGTCAATTTAGAAAGGTGTTCGTGGTCCGGTTTTGACAGTGTCCAAGTCAAATCATGAATCAAGTCGTTAGTAATGGTTTTTTACCATTGTATACGAAAACTAGAACGTTGACGCTTAAAATGAACAAAAAGACTATTACTAACGATTTGGCTTCGTTGGTTTCACGAGGTCAAAGGAAAAAACCCTTTGATGACATTCTATCTGATTTCTTTCTTAGGTGGCTAAAAGGAAAAACCGGCTGCTGAACTATATGATTTTCCTAAGGGTGACACCGACCTTGCCTAGCGCGTTTATCAACGTTGCATCGCCACTCGTAAACGTGCCATATCACACGTTTGTCATTGCAACTTCTCTTGGGATTATTCCACTTGCTTTCGTCACAGTCAGGGTACATATGTTTCGATGATCAGTTTCTTTCGATTATTTTCTGATGGTAAAGATTTGACATGTATATACAATCATTGTGTGTATGTATAGGCGGGAATGGCGCTTGGCGAACTACGATCAGTTGGAGATCTATATGACATACAATCAATAGGCACATTGTTCTTCATAGGGCTTGTAGCAGTCGCTCCAACATTTATAAAGGCCAAAAGTGAATCATAACATTCTTTGTAAGATAAGTGACCATTATTGTAATAATGATAATATATCAGGAACAATCACATGAAATGAAATATCAGGAGGTAGACTGGTCACATTTTTCTTACCTACATCAAGTTTAAAAATACAAGAGTTACAAAGTTTCATTACAAACAATAATAAACAAAACAATAATGACACTGTAAACTATATCATGAACAAACGTTAGCATTGACAAACCCAATATACAATATTAGACAACTTTACAAATATACAACCTCAATGAATTGTATCAATGCTACATTCAAATATTTTTTTATAATTCGGCCCGTTGATCTAAAAAGCCAAAAGAATAGGAAACAATAATGGAAATCATATTAAGACCGGTAAGTAACATTTACGGAACATTTTTGTAAATCAACGAACTATGCCAAATCATCTATGCATGCGGCGACAAGTAATGAACTTGATATTATCTCAAGAGTATGACCAGGCTATTTGATGAAGATTTTGAAGACATGTTTTAGGCTTGTTAATGTTTTCTTGTTCAACAAAGGTTAAACCCTAATTTGTATCTATTTATACTTGTCTCGTACCTGTAATTTCTCATCACGAGTGATGATGAGAGCAGAGCAATAAGAATATCCTGGTTAGTAAAGCGTTCGTAATGGTAATCTCTACCAACTTATACGGATTTTTTCACCGGAAGCAACTTTTGAAAGTCACTATTCCCTATCGAATACATAAAACGGTTGACCATAACCACAAGCAGCAATCAGCATACATATCCTTAGAAGTTTGACTTCCTCATAAGTCAACTTATTTACTTCAGACTTTAAACCACCACCTACATACACTCTATAGCAACAGTTTCACAAGCTTTCCAAACACATGAAATCTAAACCTCTCCATTAATGATGAGTTTGGAGAAGATGGTAGTTATTCACAAGCACCTAGACAAACACGAACCCGATAGTGGCAGTTCGGTAAATTCCTACTACTCGATGACGACTTTCTGAAAACCTTTGGTTATGTTGTTCAATGAATGCAGCTCAGATGCAGCAGCAAGGGCCTGCAGCATGCGCAAGATCTCAGTTGTGTCCTCGAGAAAGTACTTGGCTTTGCTCGGTTTCCTGCCAACTGTGCAAGCAAAGACTTCTGCTACTGGGGAGAGACTCGGGGCTGCTATTGCTCTCGTGATTGCTTCAAACATGTCCTCATCTGACCTGTCGTCCCCTATGCAGAGCACGAAATCTGGTAGCATTCCTCTTTGTTTCATCGTTGTCAGAAGACGGTCTGCAACAAGCCCTTTGTTGACCCCCTATTGGAAAAGAGCAATAAAAACTTTTTAAGTCAAAGTTATCGATATATTGAACTAATCATCTGATATCAATCTTTTCGTTTTGTTAACTAATGTGTCTTTAAACTTCAGCGCAAGTTATAGACAATCGTTCTTGTGAAATGGCAACAAAACTGCATCAGTTTCCCATCGGAAATCCAATATGTTTGACCCTTAAAGTCAACTTGTTTTTTAGTTAGTTTCATATAGAAAGCACTGACCTTTTCTCATACCAATTCAAAATAAACCATTTCTTAAAGGAGTTTGAGTTAACCACCGATCGTTTGTCTTAAAGACCCTTCTCGTTTTGGCATGGGTCAAAACGAATTGGATGGCTCAACCCGAAACACCTTTATCAAAATTACTTTTACCTGTTCAGCCCATTAGAGATAAACATAACCTGAAGTGACTCGTTCGAAAGTAAATGAGTGTTTACTCAAAATGCAAACAAAGGCATATATTGCAAACATATTGTTCAAAGAAACAATCACAAGAGTAGTAACCTGTGGTTTGACTTCAACGATGTTTTGCCCGCTCTTTACTGTAACCGGCTCATTCGCAAGAACACTTTCCAAATGGTCCAAAAGCTCCTTAGCTTGACAAGAACCAAAGTCTGGATCAGCGTATCGATAGTTCCAAACAAGTCCACTCTCTTTAGTCTCAATAGTTGACCCATCTGTTGTTTCGGTATACAACTGCATCACCGGCTCTGCTATTTGTTTCCAGTAAAAATCAGGAACCGCAACACAAGTTTCCCACTCTGCATCCTTATTTTCCCTTTACCCACAAAAAATAACTACAATTTGTAAAAAAATAGCATATGCAGATTAATATTTAGTTATCTGTTAGAGGTAAAACATAACTAGAAGACCAAATAGCTCAAGAATGACACAACTAATGAATTTAAATGTTAAAAGTATAGATTTTTACCTTAGGAAATAACCATGCTCAGCTGCAACACCCAAAATTTCACACGAAGAAAACCATTCGGTCAATGTAACACGATCCTTCCCGCTAACTAAATAAACAACATTTTTCGGGTCTCGACACAAAATATTCAATATTCTTATAATTTCTGAACTAGGGCCGGTGCTGATTGAACTCTGCAGTGTCATAGTACCATCATAATCCAACAAAATCGCACGTTTAGTTGTTCGTTTGTAAGCCGAAACAATATGTTCGATCGAAAGCTTTCGGAAGTTTGGATCTAAAGCAACAACTCGGAACCCTAACCCAAACCCAATACCCCAGCACCGTCTCCTCACATGATCCCGGCATGATCTCTCAAGATCTTGCCAAAAGCTACGGGCCCAGTATGCAACATCGTGAGTGCTAACATATCTGTAATGTTTTTCATGCCTCATTTGTTTTTCGGCTTCAGCAAACACCAATGCTGAATCCATAGCTTCAGCCACTGCATCAATATTCCACGGGTTGACCCGTATAGCCCCACTTAGAGACGGTGAGCACCCGATGAACTCCGACACAACGAGCATACTTTTCTTCGGAGTTGACGGGTTTACCCCTAAAGTCTCATCAAGCTTATTGTTCCCTTGTCTACATATAACATATTCATATGGTATCAAATTCATGCCATCTCTTACAGCAGTAACAAGACAACACTCGGATATCACATAATAAGCGATCCGCTCATAAAACTGAAGCGGGTTATCGATCAAGATCACGGGCTTATAACCGGGCCGCCCGAACTTTCTGTTGATTCTTTCTCGAGTAGTATGAGTCTCCGACTGAACCTCAAGCACGTCCCTACCTCGACCTCTAGCTGGATTTGCAATCTGAACTAAAACCACCTTACCCCTCTTCTCGGGATGCTGAGTCAGCAAGTTTTCGAAGGCTAAAAGCTTCAAACTTATCCCTTTGAAGATGTCCATGTCATCAACACCAAGTAACACAGTTTGATTTTGAAACTGATCTCTTAGTTCTGCCACTTTGGACTCGGTTTCAGGTAGATCAAGAACGTTTCGAAGCTGTTTCAAATGAATCCCAACTGGTAAAATCTTGATGCTTACAGTACGACCGTAGTATTCAAGCCCGATGTAACCTCGTTTGGATTGATAAGATAGACCAAGCATTCTACTACAACAAGAAAGAAAATGTCTAGCATAATCAAAAGTATGAAAACCAATGAGGTCAGAGTTCAAAAGGGCCCGTAAAAGCTCGTCTCTTACGGGCAGGGTTCGGTATATCTCAGAGGACGGAAACGGGCTATGGAGGAAGAACCCGAGTTTGACCCGATTGAACCGTTTTCTCAAAAAGGTAGGCAAAACCATGAGATGGTAATCATGTACCCAAACAAAGTCATCATCTGGACTAATCACTTCCATCACTTTATCAGCAAAGATTTTGTTGACCGAAACGTATGCTTGCCAAAGAGACCGGTCAAACCGACCACCTAGGTCGGGTGATAAAGGAAGCATGTAGTGAAACAATGGCCATAGGTGTTGTTTACAAAACCCATGATAAAACTTGCTAAAAAGCTCAGGGGGTATAAATGCAGGCACACATTTGAAGTTTTCAAGCAGTTCTTGGGCCACATCATCTTGATCTTTCGGGTCGATTTCTTCTCTAAGACAACCTACATATGTGATCTCTACATCTTCCCTAAGCCCGTCTCGCAGTTGTAAAAGGAGGGAATCTTCATCCCAACTAAAGTTCCAACTCCCATCGGGTCCTTTTTGGACCCGAAGTGGGAGTTGGTTTCCTACAATGATCATATGCTCTTGAGAAACCGACGAAGGGGCATCAGAACTAAAACCTTCATCATCTAGTTCTGATAACACCCCTGGCACGGTTGCCACACGGGATAGTTTCTTTCCGGATCGAATGAAACCTGATGGTGGTAATGGTGCATCACCAGAGGCTAGTTCAAACAGATTACTGTATGATCTCGACATCATTATCGATAATTCGATACTAGGTTCACAAAGTACCCTTTTTTCTCCAGCTAAATTCTACAGAATAGCACATGAATAACAGCATACCATGAGATCAAACCAATACATGCATCATATGTTGAAAGTATCAACAAACTGTAAAGCAACTGAAACTATACAAAGAAAAGATCCTAAAAGTTCAGAATCTATCATTACTAAAATTCAATGATTTAACATCAACCAAAAAGCTTTGATGAAAAACATCAAATTCCCAGATGCAAAATCTGTTTTTGAAGCAATCAATTAGGGTTAATCAACACTCAACAAGCTTTTATTGTCCATTTAGGAAACCCTGAATCAAGATTCTTCTTCTTATTATTATTATTATTATTTCAGACATATAAACTAAAAATCTGAATGGACCCATTTGAAAGATGAACCCTAGAACATGTCCAGAAAACTAAAAATCAAGTTTTTTTCTGGTAATCTGTTTTAAACAAGAAAGCCTGAAAATCAAGCATATGAACAAATAGATGGTGTGCACCAACAAAAAATATGATAAAAAGGTGGACATATGCCCAAAAATCCTGATGAAAACATCAATCTGCTTAGCAAAAAGATAAAACAAACCTTAAAGTTGCTCAAAGTGCTGCCATTTTCAGTGATGAAGTAAAGATTTCAAATTTTCTGCAAGAAAAAGTTGGAAGCTTGATAATGAAAGAGAACCAACAAATTAAATTAACTTAATCAAAGTAAAAGTTGATTAGATCAATGGTGTAGTGATGAAGAAGGAGAAAGGTTAACTTTGATTAATTTGGTGAAAATATCAAAGATTCCTCTTTTAATAATAAAAAAATCTCGAAGATTCCTCACATTAACAGAGTCTTTTCATCACTGTTCATCCACCAATGGTTTATAAAAGAATTTTTTGGGGCCTTTTACAGAGCTGATGGTGCTATATACAGAATAAGGTACATGTTTCTTTGCATAAAGTACATGTCAATAGAAAGGTGGAGATACCTTTATGATGCTGATGCTGAAAGTGAGAGGTGAGCACTCAGTCACTAACACAGTTCTTTAGACAAATAATATATTTTCAAGGTTCGAGATCATTACGTAATACTTAAATTGAAATTAATTAAAAAAAGTATTCAAATAAGAATAAAATTATCGGAATACTGATTAAAATAATAAGAACAGTGAGCTCCACTTTGTACTTGGTTGCTGTGTTTTGTACTGTACCAATAATAAAGATGCTTTAACTTACATGTCGAGTTCTAATAGGTAGAAGAGTTTTAAGCCCGGGTGTTGTACTGTTGTGGGATGGAGTCTCATGTGAAGTTATCCTGTAATATTACGATATGTGAATCTGACTGTATGTTGACTAGACACAACCCTTAATCAAGTAGTCTGACCTTGTTGTAGATCAGGTGATCAAGGACTCACTCACGCCTCGCGACCTCGCTCACGCCCTGGTTCGAGGCTCCGGCAACACATAGTCTAACAGTCAATGATCTCTTGATCTAGTGGTTAAGGGGAGGTGAGAGTTTTTGCCTTTTTTAGAGGTCCAAGTTTTAAATCTTGACATTGACGAATAATTATTAATTTGATGATACTAACAACTAACCATTAAGACACCAACCATTACAAATTTAACACCCTCTTATACTTCTCGTAATGGGCTATATGAGACGTGTAGGATCGACGATACTGGAAACAATAAAAATTCAATGGGTTGTCAAAAGGTTATATGCCCCATTTAACCCTACATGTTACGTATAACAAAATTTGGCACTGAATACAAGGAAGAATTCAGTGATGGGCTATATAACCCGTATAGAGCTATAAAACCCGTATAAGACTATACAACCCACATAGAAGTCAGAGATTGTTGATCTGTAATAAGAAGGTATCCTAATTGCCCAACCCTTTAATAAATATATTATAAACATGTTAGACATATTATAAATAATAAAATGTTGTAGGAAAGTTGTAAACATGTTAACTTTATAAATTTAGAGAAAATTACATAAATGATCATTGTGGTTTAACCAGATTACATGTTTAGTCTTTAAACTTTAAAAAGTATAAAATTAATCAAACTGTTATGTACTTATTGTATTTTTTGTTCCTAACATTAAATTTATTTAACTTGTATATATTTCATAAAATTAGACTAACATTTAAATTTAATTTTAGGGACTAATAATGAAACACCCACATAAATTTCTTGACTAACTTTGCAATTTTTAAATTTTACGAACCAAACTTGCAATGACTACACAAAAGGATTTTCAAAGTCTAAAAACCAAATGTGTAATATGATCAAATCACAAGGATCATTCATGCAGTTTTCTCATAGATTTATAAATAATCTAATGGTTATTAGTGTTTGTTAAAATATTATAATGTACAAGTTTCATAATATTATACTGAAAATTTAATATATACTAATTATCAATTTTATAATGCATTGATTGTTGTACCATAAGCTTTAATGATTGTACATATTATTTGTTTTTTTCTCCTTTTACTTTTTTATTTTAAATTCAATACTTTTACATCTTTTACAATCTAACCCTAAATTTTATCACTTTCAACTTCTTCCCTTATACATTTCATATTTTACAATATTTTCGTTTTAAATTTTGGTCTAAATTTTAAGAGTTAACACCCCGTAACATGTATGGTTCATCGTTGTTATGCTTTTTTTTTTTATGTTTAACGACCCCGTAGTAAAGTGTGGGTACTAGATCCACTTAATTATTGTGTTTATTTTTTTGTGTTTTTGCGTTTACTTTTCGTTCGGTTTTTATTTATTTATTCTCTAATACGAGCTTTTCCGGTGTTGGTGGTCGCTGATAGTAACGTGACATTGGTGCTACTTTGCACGGTTTTACGGCCCCACCACAACGCGACGGGACTTAATACTAGTTGCTCCTAAAAATCAAACTTATAAATTATATGTAACTTATATTTTTAGGAGGAGCCACCCCATGACTTTCCAAAGTGCAAGTCAGGGGTTGGAGTCTCACTAGATGCAATATGCTTCAATTGGGTCAAGGGTTTTACCACAGTGAGCCTTTGGGTGGTGGGTTTCTCTTGGAATGGTGGGCGAGCCGGGTCACCAGCGTTGTCTGTGTTCACGGGCGTGGATGACCTTTCGTCAATGGGTTTACCTGGGTGACCGGACTTAAAAGTTATTCGTTGACCATTAAAAAAATGTAACTTATATTTTTTATTTTTGTATAATTCAGAAAACACTCAATAGTTTCTATAGTGTTTGTACTACATCTCAATCATTGCAGAAACCATAAAAAATGAAAATGCATTCGTCACTCATGAAATATCTTATTGTATTTGTTTATTGCAATAATGAATTGTATATTGTTTTCAGTATTTGAAAACTGAACTAGTTGGATGTCTCATGAAATAATTCAGGGTTTTCAAGCTAATAATAAATCACTACAACATAAACGACATCACAATAATTATTATAACTAAGACTCCAGAGCTACTGATTTTGACATCAACTTTGTTACTAAACTGTTGCATTAATCATTTACAACCATTATTGTTTTCAAATTTAACATTATTGCTTACGTGTATATTTGACAAGGTTTTTAATTTTTATTTTGAGTAAATTACTTGGACGGTTTCTATGATTTATACGTAATTATTGATTATTAATTTTTCCCTTTTAAGTATAAGAACTACATTGATAGTCCCTGCTCTTTTAAAGTGTTAAATGAGTGGTCCCTGAATTGAAAGAGAGTTTAAAAAGGTGTGGTTAAGTTCTGTCATGAAGGGAATATTGGTGTTTTTTTTTTAAATTATCTAATTTTATTTATGTTGGTGCATGTAGTTTATTGTTTAAATATGAAAAAATAGGATTAATAGGTGTAAGTGAACTGTTAATTTTTTAATCCAAGTGAGTCTAACATGTCTGAGAGGGGAGGCATATTTAGTCGTTTGATAACGTCCCAAAATAAACCTAACCACGGTCCTTGTAATTGTGAGTTAGGTATCAGGATATGTATTTAAAGACAAAACCTGATATTGTGATTAGTTATAAAGAAAATTCATGTCCATGTATGCCCTTAAATGATCCATGGCCTAATTACTTGAAACCTATAAGTTTATAGGTGTCACAACCGAACACATTAATATGATATGTAAATGTTAGAATATAATTGATATATTTGAATTTATTAAAGCCATTAAAAGTTGAAATGATTAAAAATGCTTGGATGATATAATTTATTTAAGTCTTGATTTTTCAAGTTGAATTTTAAGATGAGATTATGATTAGTTTTTGGACACTACATGGGTAAATTTAACCACCTGAGATCATAAACAATGATCCTCAATACTAGGAAACCGATGAACCCCATGATATGGGTGATCGGTTACATGATAGGTATATACAGAGTGTTGGTTGCGATTTTACAATCGGGTATATGATTTCATCACTACAAACGACCATCCTCCTTTTCTCTTCAATTTTCTTGTGTTTCTCAATCCCTTATCGGGAAGTATCCACCTCACTATAAAAACACAACCTCAACTTCTATCCTGATCAAGTGCTTAAAATCATAGGTGTGCATTCTTATAAAACTGATAGTATATTAAGAGCTGCAAGAGTCACACAAGACATATACATACTGCTTCAATGAACATCTTATATTAAAAACAATAGTTTATTTATTTCTCATGACTATTTCAATTTTATCTCCTACATCTCAAATTTCTTTACAAACGGTAAAAGAAATATGCACACATACACATGTGGGTGGTATAATATATGCATGTGTATCTAAAAAAATTTACTACCGATACCATAACTTTTTTAAAAAATCTTAAACATGCTAAAATATACATGTATGTTATTTTATTTATATTAATTGTTTTTGTTATTTTTTAGTTAAATAGTGATATGTATTCATCACCATCCGATGAAGTCATAAAGCAAAACTGTTTACAATTTTTAAATCGAACAGTGGTGACAAAATTATGATTTTACATAACTTTCATTTCATCATAGCTCAACCATTTCTCAGTGTACAAGTAAACCATCATAGTTTAATTAGCGGTTTACATTAAAAGTAATCATATTTACCAATTAGTGACCAGTCACCAATTATTTATACTAGCAAACGTACCCGCGCGTTGCTACGGGGTTTTCATATGCATTTACGACTTGTTTGCATTTCATGTGTTACAGATGATCAAACCAAACGTTTTATGATGCACAAACATAATCCCACAACCCATATGAACAAGAGTAACCAAAGATTGATGAATGGCAAAGGATTTCAAAATCACTTTTTTATCTGCAGTGTGTATCTCTCTCGCTCTTGTAACACAATAACATTTCCCAAACTCTAACATCGTCATGCATTAGAAAGAAGACAACAGCGGGGCAGTGAACTGCAAGGATAATTATAATTGAGACATTGGTTAAATATATGAATGATCGTTTTATAATTCATGCAACAAACATCAACTTTAGATTATAAAAAATAATCCAACTACTGCATATCTATAGGTACACATAAATTAAAACACTCACAATTTAAAGTTGTGACTTGATAATAAAAAAAAATTATAATTTTAAATTGAACAGACCATACTAAGTAGTAGGAGTATTCAACAAAATAAAACATTGTAACCCAACCATGATCTGGAACAGTTTGAGACATTAGGAAATATAAACTGTAAGACTCATAATTAAAGTTGTGATTGAGCATAGACGAATATTAGTTATGAAGTTGAACACTTGAAGTACCATTAATGTCTATGCCAGCACCAACAATTTCTTGAACATACCAAGGGTAAATAGCATGAGGTGGATCTATCATCTAGGCGATACGATTGAAATCTGAGATCATTAATACCTGCAAAACATCTAATAAAACATGTAAAATGTCATAGAATCTGACCCGTTTAAACCTTCAAAACATCCAATAAAACATGTACGATATCATAGAATCTGACCTATTTAAACTTTGTTGTTAATCAATTTCTTGTTGCAGGTGATGTTTAGCTGCTGGTTCAAAACAATTTGTTGTTAAAAAACCTATTTGACTAAGTAGAAATGATAAAAGAGAACCCAATATCATTTTATTCGGAAACTTACATTATTTATAAGAAAATACATTTCTCATGCTAATACATAAAACACATTTTCAACTATGGACCATACATCATATTAAATAAGTAACCAAAAATCACCTGTTTACCCATTCCAGCCCGTCCAATCTACCTTCTCTGTTGAGTAACCATAATTCATCATCTACAAGGTATGAATTTCTAACTGTATGGCCTAAGGTACAAGTAAAGGTATATCTTATACAATCTGATATCAGCGGAGTGATTTTTTGACTTCTTTTAATAAATAACATACAAATTGACAAATGAATGGATATTAATGTTCCTTTTAATTTATGCATGACCTTTAAATCTTATGTGCATGCGTACATGGAGCATATTCATAAAACATGCCAAACACTCAAGGTTATAAATCGGTGCCAACCAACCCTACCCAATAAATCTTTAAAATAGATAGACATTATAATTTTCATTTTTAGTGGACAATATTCTTTAATTTATGGTTTTATTCTAAAATTTTAAGCTACAAAAACTAATTTGAACAAGTTCAATTACATTATTTACTCACATCCTAAAAGTGCATACTAACATTGTTGACTATGACATTGCACTGAGTTACATGATTGGAACAACTCTAATAAAACATAATAGATTTACTGAAATTAGCATTATAGGAAAAAAAAATTAGCTTAATTTATTATCTAGTGATATAAGCTAATACTCTAAGTTAGTTGGCCTGACGAAGGACGTATGTCACATCTACCTGTGGAATAGGCGGCTCCACGGGGATAAGGGACATCTGAAGTCTGAACCAATCTCACCAGACCTTTACTGCTTCCACCACTAAGCCTAGCCCCAATTGGAACTATTTAATCAAAATAAACCTGCCAAAAATTATCAAAAGAATTAAATAATAGAGGTGATAATTTTGACCCATGTACTTATAAATGGGTCAATCCAGGTTGTATTTTCTTTAAAAGGTAAAATGTAAAGAAATTTAAAGTCAAAAGTCACTAAAGTATAATTTTAAGGCATAAAAGCTTCTAAATCATTTTATTCAAAAACTTGTTACCGTAAGACTATAAATTTCTAGTGATAATATTGTCGCAACTAATCATTTGCTAATAAATATAAACCAAAAGTGTTTGGTCTAAACCCATCCTTATGGAACCGTAACCAAAGATCTCTCATTTCAAACCATTCCAGCCCGCCAATTTGTCGCCTCTATCAAATAACCATAAATTATCATCTACATTGCACGAGTTCTGTAGAACTCTTAGTTGTATGCCTAAAGAAAAAAAGGATGCCCAAAATCATTTATAACATTTAAGTTTTAGAATTATGTAATCAAATATTCTTCCATTCATATTGCAAGAATTCTTAGTTAGACCTACAGAGACTCTTAGTTGAACTTTTAGTTGGACCTGCAGAGACCCTTAGTTGGACTCTTAGTTCTTCTATTCAAGTTTTACATAGTACGGGTCCTGCAGAGACTCTTAGTTGGACCTTTTTAGTATATAAAATTGGTTGGAATATATGTAATCTGGATGGCTATGATTCTTAAGCAGGTATTCCACTATAAAGATTAGGCATCTATAAGTGTCATGTAGTCAACTTAACACCCAAAAGAACAAATTATCTATCTGTCAAAACTTATTTTAGAATTTCGTTACATAATTATAATTTAGAAACAATCAGCACCGTTAGATGATTACATAAGGTACAAGCAAAAGAAGCACACAACTATATCCAACACCAACACTATGTATTAGAGCTTCTAGAGTGGAGGGGTCAACTGTTATATTGGTAATTAGATTGTGTAGGTGATTGTTTCGTGTGACCTCAGTGACTTTTAAGACTGAATAACTTGAGCTGCAATTACAGCAGAAGAGAGCTGAATTGTTTTACTGTGTTATTTAAGCATGGAAGATCAACATACCATAAATTAAAAACCAATGATCTTGTAGGACAACATAGTAATTAACACAAACCTGATGCGTAATGTCATTATTAGATTGATTCAACCTTAGAATAGCAGGAAATTTAGAAGAGATTTGTTGCAAACTTTGTTACAAATTATCAATTAATCAACAACCCTAGTATAGTTAATAGTTATCTATACAAAATAGACCAATTAAAATATTTAAAACCTTAAATATTTATTATCTGTTCCTCTTCAGTTTTGAAGGAACACACTTCGAAAATTCAGAATACATAGTTTGTCTATTTACCGATGCTTAATAGTCATAATTTGTTTCTTGTCCCACTGGATTTTGATCATTTTAAGAAGGGTATTGTTCATGAGTTTGGTCATTTTAAGAAGGATATGAAGACGTGAATCCTGGTAAAGAATAACAGGAGGCAATCTCAAATTGTTTACTAACGAACGAGTTGGTTAGGGCTATAAATTATGATATACCTATGCAGGTCAAAGGACTTATATGAAGATATTTAGCTAAAAGATAATCAAGTAAAATGGGTTAAAAATACATCCAAAAACTCTATTATGGTACTACTATAGTTAATAAAGTGGACAAGATGCTTGCAAGCCGACCCAGTCAGAACCATACTACGAACGTGTTTTGACCGGTTAAAGCCCTACCAATCTACCTATTTGTTACCAGTACACATATTTAAAAAAGTTGTAGGGTTTATTTTTCTTGCATGTGTGAATGCTGATAAAAGGAGGTGACACATTTTTTGTATGAAGGCATGAGGTGCAGAATACAACAAATTGACTTGAAAAAGGTGCATGTCAATGAAGGGTCAATTTGAATATGTAATGCTGAATTATCAAACAGATTACTATTAAAAATGCTACAGATATCAATAGCAAGAGTATACTACAACTAAAAGTAAATAGATAGGACAACATCGAAGGCTTCTTTGAGGGCGTTAATATCCACCAAAACTACAAATTTAAGAATGAAAAAATATATAGTCATATTAAAATCAACGATGCTAGAGAAAGTGTTATCCCTTACAATGCAACTTAAGTGTTGTCTTAGTCCCATGAGCTCTAAAAGATACCTACTACATTATATCATCTATTATGAATTGACATTGGACAATCAATGGAGTTCTAAGATAATAATATAAAGTTAACACTATAAACATTGAACATTTAGTATATTCTATGAAAAAGAAAATTAATCAAGCTCAATAATATTACCAAGTATCCCCTGTAGCAGCTTGCACCTTCATGATAGCCTGTTGTAGCTTGATTAAGTCCTTACCATTAACAGCATTTGCATTAAGCTGACATTGGAGTTCTTTTTCATTTATGTATGCTCTCCACTTAAACAATGACAGCGCGCACTGCGCCAGATATAACCATAGAATAAACATCATGTTTGATGTTGCCTTACCATGATTCACGTCTTCATATCTGATGTAACATCCTTCGAAAAATAACATGACATCAGGATGAAATCATGGCTTATTCTTAATCACTAAGTAAAAAATAGTTTGTTAAATGTGAAACACTTGATGCACAATGCTCCCCATCCTTACCCAATAACAGTAACCTAGAAAAAATTACACTTCTAAGAAACAAAAAAAATATTTTGTACCAAGTTTCAAGCTATCAGATTCAAATGAATACAAAATTAATATTTCAATCCTTACAAGAATTTCACTATGCAGCCTGTGCTCTACACTCAACAACAGCCTCGTAAAACATCAATCATTCATGTTAATGGTAGTTTCTAAGTAACTCGATTTTCACTAATATCCCTTCTTTTCCTAGTAACTAAAGTAAGTAAAGCTGAAATTGCTTAATTATGATCAGGGCACTTTATTTTTTGGTTTAGTATCCATTATGTTAGATGTGACACACCATCTGATATTTTAAACTCATTAAAAAAAACTTGAATCCAATTTAACTACTCCAGTGTTAGGTTAATTAGATCCATACATGTAATGAAAAAAGCAATGGAATAAAGAACCCATGTTAGCATCAAGTTTTAAACAAACAATTTCATATGCTGATTTTCAGTTAGATCATATTTTCGATTTGACAAAGCATGGAATTAAAAACATAAAGTTAAAGCTTACCAACAACAAAAACAATTGATTTAAAAAATCATAAATGTTGCTTTTCAAAATAAAGAAAACAGGTTGAACAACATGAGATATCATATAAACTGTACGTAATACAAAAGGCATACCTGTGTCGATTGTGATGACGAAATTGTAAGGAGAACAGCCTAAAAACCTTGTAAAATTTTCAGAAATGGTCAAGTGCTTGGTTGAATTTCAACTAAGGCTGAGCTAATGAAGGAGTAAGGAAACCGAGTCACCGAAACAGCACCTTACAACTACAGAATAACACAATCGAGCGTTCGTGTACGGAGAAGGAGAATAGGGCAGTTGCAATCGAGGTATTTGATGCCGAGTAAAGGAAACATAATCTTCTTCCAAGCTATTTGAACTCGATCGTTTCAGTGTGATGGTTTAGAAGATTTTCGAATTGGTATCTGTGGCACTACATATACACGTGGGATAGGTATTTGAACAGGGGAAGGGGCTTCAATAGTCATTCAATAACCGAATATGAACAAGGATGAAGCAATCAATGACCAATCGGATCGTCGGCGGTGGGCGGTTACAAGTCGCCGGAGTAAATTGGGGGTAGGGGATGAGTGAACGGGCGCGTTTTATGAAAATATGTGAAATTCCAGTTTTGCCCAATGTTTTGTATTATATAGTAGTAGAGATAAAAAGTCAATATATGTTGGTCAGTAAAAACAAATGATAATGCAACCTACTTTCTTTAAGCTTTATCGAATAACTTTTAGAAGTCGGAAATTATAAAAGAATGATACATAAAGGTGTATGAGACTCATCTACATAAATAAGATTGTAATAGTGGCTTAGTGGTAAAGTATACGCCCCTCATCTAAATAGTAATTTGATTCGATTCAGTTTCATTTTAGACGTGGTGAAAATTTCAATAGGAGTAAATCAGAACTAGATTATATTAGCGCAGTTATAAAACTTAAAACCCTTAGATTTAACTATGTAGGGTACGAATCATTTCTTAAAATGGCACGTTTCAACATATGGGGCCGTATTGCAAATGGTAACATTTAGCATTAGGTATAGATTAGTTTTATAGTAAATAAAATAATGGTTAACTATTGTTTAAGTTGGATTTAATAATAATTTCTTGTATGGTAATATTTTAGACACGTTTATATGTCATGATGTGACAAGTGTTTCTAAAAAAATAAAACTTGTTTCCTGAATGGCGAGGATGTAATGATAAAAACTAGTCAGGGGCTAGATGATTGGAGCGTTAATTAGGTAATACATCATATACGTATACTTTACATCTTTAAATTAAAATTACACAAATCTTTCTTAAGTACCTCATTAAGATTAGACCGGTGCTTAATCTATAGAAAAGTCATGGCTTTGATATCATCCACGAGTTTCGCCGGGTTGACTGATTTATTTGAAAAGACCACCTCATTCCTTGATTTTCATATACACCTACATGCCGTTAGAATTATGTCATATACCACTTTCCTTTTTCTTTTTTGTCCACACAAAAGTTTCATGAAGCGTTAAAAGATCATCTACAAAGAAATCATATATTGGGGGAAGACGCCTCTAGTGACCTGACCTTTTTCCAGATCAAAGTAACGATGAGACATGAGGTATAGAGGTGCTCCATTGTTTTTGAAACCACTACTGCATAAAACACAACAACTTGAGACTATAGAAATGTTCATATGAATAAGGGGTGACTTTTGTTGAAATCCTATCTAGAGCCAATCTCCAACCAAAAATATTAACCTTGAGGGGAATCCAATGGTTCCAAACAAATGTCAACTGTGGTAACTTAGCCCGCCTTAACGATGCCACCATTAAATAGCCCTTGCCATGTGTCATTCAAGTCCATCGGTCACAAAAGCCACCGATCTTTATCATGTGTGTAACGTAGCTAAATAAATGAAACTAAAGTTTTAAGTTGGTAAGGTTGTTAAACATGTTATGAAAAGATGAAAGAGTAGAATGACATATTAACTAGTTAATTAAAAACCATAAAATTTTAATATAGGAACTTATGAATTTTTAAAACTTTCGATAAGTGTTGTAGGATCAAAATTTAATGATGGAAAACTTATGATTTTATGTATTCAAATTATACCCTTGCTAATTTACCAATTTATTAATGTCGGTGGCTACTCACATGCCACCGACAACAACACCACTTTCTATATATAGTAATGAAAATAAGATTATAAACAAAATGAGTTAGTAGTGTGGTGGCATTGTGTGCTTCTGGTGAACCCAACTACTTAGGTTTAACTCCAGGGGATGACCAATCATGTCTTTTGCTATTTTTATTTCTTTTCTTAAAGTTACTTTTTATATATATTTTTAAATTTCTTTTACTTTTTTCTAACGAATTTATCATTTCAGTATTAGGTTCAGTTTTTGTCTTTGTGATGCAACATTGTGAGATATTCTAATAATTTCTGTCTACATTTATCAAATCACCGTAACTTCACATGTTTTTCTTCGTATTTAATCACGCTAATATTACCGTCACAACACACGTAACGGAGTTAGAAAACGCATAACATCGTGCGACTAATTTCTAGTTATCATCATCAACTATCAAATATACAAGTAGATTAACTAACAAGATCTATAGTCATAATAAAAAGCCCAAAACAGATGACCAACAACTCAACAAGCCCATAACTAAACACACTCATGGGCCGCCTTTTTGATCTTATAAATATCAACCAAAGTCGGCGCCAACAAACAAACCACCGGCGACCACCACCCATCGACGATGAAAAGAGGCGGCAGAAGAGGCGGAGCAAAACAACACCACAAAAACATCGACGATAGTTGGAGTTTCAAACCTCTTTACGATCACAACACTCATCAACAGATTCAATCTGACCCCAAATCTTCAATTCACCCTTCGACATCATCAGCTGCAACACCTAAATCACCTCGAAATCGCAGAGATCCCAGGTGGGTGTCGAAGAATCGAGGTGTTGGATCTCAATTCGTGAAGAATTATGAAGTGGGTTCGGTGAATTTTCGCCCGAAAGAAGGGGGAAGTGGTGATAAAGATGGAGATAGAGGCAAAGCAGAGTGTGGGATCGTAGAGGAAGAACAGGGGGTGAAGAAGGAATTGGGTGGGGGATTTGATGCGAATAAGGTTGATGTTGAAGATGATGATGATGATGGTGATGTTGTTGCAAGGTTAGGGAAGTTGAGATTGTTTGGTGAAGAACCTGATTTATCAGAGGAATTGCTGAGACAGAATGATCAATTACAAGAGGATGAGGTGAGTTTATATGAGTTTTTGTTAGTTAATTGGTTTGTGTTACTGTGTTAGTGTAATAGTTAGTTAATTCACTTGATATTGCAAGTTGTTTATTGCAAGATTATTAGCTAATTTCCCCGATGTCAGTGTAGCTCATGTTAGGGTTGGTTGCTGTTATCTTATTGTTGCTTTGTTGATTATCGATTCTTGATCTTGATTCTTTATGATGTTGGTCTGTATGAAACTATGAATGTTGGTCTACTCGCGGTATCTCATGCGCGATAACAGCTTTATAGCCTTATTGGTTTTCACCTTAAAGATTATTAATTGATTGTAGGTACTGGCTATGGAATCCATATACGGAGAGAACATGTTTGTTCTTGATAACCAGAACGGACTGCGATCTTTTCAGGTATCGTAATGATTTTAAGGTGGTATTGGTTCAATTTAGCAAGAAAGATTGTGATAGTAACATGTTTATATGTTCAATTGCAGATTCATATCTACATTGATACTTCAGAAGAGCTAACCATCTCCACAAAGCTAAATTCCTCCGAAAGTATAAATACAGATGCCCATAATTCAGAAGGTTTTTCATACTCTTTTGAAGTCAAGTATATTCCACCAATAATATTGACTTGTATATTACCCAAATCATACCCAACACATCTCCCTCCGTATTTTACAATTTCTGTACAATGGTTAGATTCTTTAAAAATTTCAAGTTTGTGTTCAATGTTGGATTCAATATGGAAAGAACAGCACGGGCAAGAAGTTATTTACTCGTGGGCTGAATGGTTGCATAGTTCTGCTATCTCTTATCTTGGATTTAATAAAGAAATAGTTCTTGGACCGTATGGTGTGAAAAACCAAGGGGACCCACGTGCAGTTTCGGGATGTGTCTCCCCTGATGTTGATGTTCCTTCATTGAAGAGTTATAATGAAGAACAACGGGTTGAAAATTTTCTTAAAACTTTGCAAGAATGTTGCATCTGCTTTGGTGAATTTGCAGGTAATTTTCAAACTTCCATATGAAACCATATCATGCTAAACACAAAGGTTAAATTAAATTTCTAGTTTGACCCGTAGGGTGTATAGATTTGCAATTTGAAACTGATTTTTTGGTTTCAGTTTACATGTTTTTGGGTAAATTCATTATGCTTATGCTTATCTACTTATGCATGGGTAAATTACTTACCCTTATTTTAACAGAACTTGAGTGTCCTTTACGATCTTACATGTCTTATCTCTCCAAAAAATGACATTTTTGTTCATTATATGTATTTAGAATTTTTCAAACACTCGAAAAGCTGATTATGTAACTATGACAACCCGTTCTAGCATAGCTGGTAAACTAAAATCAATAATCACTTTCAAAACTTACATCCAAACACGTCCTAGAAGTAAATTTATGCAAAAACTTAGAATTATGTTTTCGATACTATGTTGAATTGTTTTTCTTTGTTCTGCATAGGTGCTGAATTCATAAGATTGCCATGTCAGCATTTCTTCTGTGAGAAATGCATGAAAACATACGCAGACGTTCTTGTACAAGATGGTACTGTGAATAAGCTTTCTTGCCCCACTGCAAAATGCGGGGGCATGATTCCACCTGGTGTTTTGAAGCGATTACTTGGTGATGCAGAATTTAATAAATGGGAATCACTTACATTACAGAAAACACTTGAATCAATGTCTGATGTGGTCTACTGTCCAAGATGTGAAACACCATGCATAGAAGATGACGACCAAGATGCCCAATGCTCAAAATGTTTCTTTACTTTTTGCACACTTTGCAGGGAAAAACGTCATGTTGGCATCATGTGTATTACACCAGAAATGAAGCTCCGTATATTGCAGGTAACCTTTCGATTACTTCACAGGAATCAAAATTAAGATAAAATATATATATAATAATTGAAGTAGCATTGTGATGATTTGCATTCCATCACCAAAGTGTTTTATTGGACAATCTTTCTCAACATATTTTGTTGTATAACAAGCATAACCAGCAGAGCCAAAGGACTACTTAGTTAAAAAGCAAACCAAAATATTCATAATGTATCGAGGCAAGAGTAAATAAAACAAGAAGAAAAATTAACCAATTAGGATTTAACATTGTAGACACAACTTCTAAATGTAACAAATAATAATTTCCAGAGCTGGCGGTTTTGATTAGAAAAAAAAATAGGGTCTTAGGTAAATCAAGAAACGTAAGAGACTAGAGGTAGCAGTTTTGACCCGTCTACTAATGATCAAATGGCCAAATGGTAATATAGTTTTTATAATCATAGTTGACACTGTAATTATCTGTAGAACTTTTGGACAGAAAATGTTTGGGGTCATCCTAACCAACCTGTTTTAACCATATAAAAAGTTGCCAGTTTTAACCCAAAAACATTGTCATGTTACTTTACACGACCATTTTGACAATGTTTTGGATAAACATCATCATGTTTTGGTGGTGCAGGAGAGACAAACGTCAACCCAAATGAAAGATGAACAAAGGCAACGCGAACAAGAAATGATAAATGAGCTTCTTAGTGTGAAAGAGATACTTCGCGATGCAAAACAATGCCCATCTTGTAAAATGGCGATTTCAAAAACCGAAGGTTGTAATAAAATGGTCTGTGAAAATTGTGGCAAGTATTTCTGCTATCGTTGTAACAAGGCCATCAGTGGATATGATCATTTCAGGTTATCTTTGCTCTATCTTCCCTTATCTGTCTTTTTTTCACAATTTTATGTGTGGGTCGGTCCCATGATCAAGCCCTCGTTTTTCTCTGGTTCTCGAGAACAAGAAACTTTGGCGGCGAACTGACCATTTTATTATTCATTGTTGAAGGGATGGAGCTTGTGAACTATTTCCACAAGCAGAAATTCAAAACTGGGAGGAACAGATGAACCCGCGACAATTAATAGGCCAGATTCAAGCCCAACTGTTTGCTGATCGTGGTCATTTGTGCCCTCAATGTGGTCAAATCAATGTGAAGGTGAGAGTCAACATTCAATAGGACTACTTTTATTCATTTGGTGATTATAATTTTGTGGAAGTTAATGTCGATGGTGTGTTTGTTTAATGGTCAGGTTGGGAACAACAATCACATATTTTGCTGGGCATGTCAAGGCCACTATTGTTACTTGTGTAAAAAGATGGTCAGGCGCAGCTCGCAACACTTTGGTCCAAAGGGTTGCAAACAACACACGGTTGGATAGAGTTGGGGTTAAAAGACGTTACGGGATTCATTGTGTCTGTTTTCTTCAAATTATTGAAATTTTGGTGTTTATTTGTTTTTAACTATTCGTTTATACTCGAGGTGAGTGCTAAACCAGGGTTGAATGTTAGTTAGATGTGAGTCAATAATGAATGCGGATTTGGTACTTGCATTGTATACTCGTATTCGTTATAGTAACATTACTTCTATAATATTTGATCAAGTTACATAACATAGCCTTTGATGACAGTAAGACTTAAAATTAGTATAATAAATTGATTAATTGTATGGTTAAATATGATAAAAGGAAAGCCAAAATGAAGAGTTTGATGGAAGTTGGGTTAAAGCTTATTTGAGATCAGCATTTGCTTTAATAACCTGATGAAAGAGCTTATATTTTTTCTTATTCATCTTTGTTGTAGAAACCCTAAATGTGAGTTTGAAATGTCAGACTCGGATCACCACTTCTTGATCTTTACAGTAGAATGAGAGAAAACGTCTTCCTAAAACCGGTGATGGTAATGAAATTTTGAAATTAATGCAGACACTCGTGTGGTATATAACAGAATAAACAGATGACCAAACCAGAGAACAATTAACCAGTGTTTTGGTTTAGCTTTAAGAACTTGTTGAACCAACGATCCATCAACAACTCTACCTGACACATCTATTTTAACCATGTTTTGGAATAAACATTACCACTTTAGACCTGCATCGATTGGTAAACAAATTCAGTATCTTTAAGTCTCTTAAGAATCATATGCATTTTCTTCATCTACTTGTGGCTTAACAAGGAACTCAATGTAAGCAATGCGGCTAGGCGGTTGATAGCTAACAGAATCAATATGCGGGTGAGAATTAGATGGCCTTGCAACAGACACCAAGTGTTGAACTTTTAACATCCCGCCTCTCCCGATTGTCAGTTTGCTTCCTCTGTTATCTTTAATAACACTGCTCGGTATGTTGGAAGTTGTTGCACGAAGAAACTTGTACTTGTACCTACAATGTCAGACAACATAGATACCAAATTAGTTAGTACTTCTGATATACATGTCAACTGTAGATAAAGATACATGCCTGTGAGAAACAGTTCGATCGCAGTTGAATGCAGTCAGGAGATCCATGTTTGCATAACACATGAAGTCTATCTGTAAGTCCCCGTGGCCTTCCCCTTTAAAAGTAACTGATGGAGGAGTTGGTTGCAGTGAAATTTGGATGCTTGATCCTGGCCATTCCAGATCATCAATGGCTTCTTTTAAGGCTGATGACTTCAAAAAATTACCCGTTAGGTTTATACTTTGTACTTTAGTTTGTAGCAAAGTCAACGTGGTATAAAACTTTGAAGTTAGAAGAATGAAGTGTATTATCAGTTGTAAAGGATATATAGGTACCTTAATGGTAAAACTGATCGGGGTGTTTCCTGCAGGTTCAAAATTGTAGTCCCATGAAATTGTGTCGGGGATCCTAGTTCTGATCTCCGCATAAGTACAACTGCTTAATGAATCTGTCGATCTAACAAACGAAAAAAACAGTAAATATTATCCTCGGATGTATAAAGTTGGATCATAAAAAGTAACATGTTAAGCCCAATTTTCGAAACTGATTCTCACTGATTTCTTTATTGTTAGGTGTATAACTATAACACTGATTGTCTCGTGCCCGTATTAATAAGCTTTAGAATCTCCTAGTTGTAAACAAACATGGCTTGTTATATATAAACTTCCAGGCTTGTTTTTGGTTAGGAGTCTAGGCATTACCATTTGCTGGAACAAGTGTGAGTAAATGCTACTCTGACCGAGTCAAAGGTACAAAAACAGAATATGGCTTTTCAAAAAGGTAAATATGACTCTTGAAAGACATAGCAACTGTTTAGAATCCAGAATGAAGGTGAAAACTTGGGAAGATATTTTGAAAAGGGCTATCAATTAATTTTGAATAGATATTACAATACTGGGTATAGTACCAAAAGCCAGGAACCTTTTGACAAACTGCATCATGTTAAACTTACAGTATCTCTCTTGGATGATAAGAATTCAGTAGCATCTTAAGATGCCTGGAAACTACAAAGAAACTACATGTATAGATCTAATACTTTAAAGAAATGAAAAGACAAAGAGGGAGCTCAAATTGTACTTGAGAAGAAGCTGCATATCAGGCCCCGGATACTGGAATTCGATTGTCCCTGAATGTCCAGGAATACAGAATGTGTTGAGGCAATCTACAAACAGGCCTAAGCTTACACCAAACCTAGGCCTCCCGTGTGCACTATATTCGTAACGAACAAAAAGCTACAAAAAAAGACCAAGAATCAAATGTTATTCTATGCTAGGGTTAAGGATGAGTGGCAAAAAACTTCAGTAGATGCTATAGAAATAGGTGACTGCAAATTACCCCCATTGAAGTAAAATTTATAGATTTTTTTCATAGCGGATGTTACTAAATCAATACGTGATGAGGTAGCCCTTTTATGTTCTTGAACTTTTTTTTAATCTTTTGATTTTTTAAAGCTCATTTTCTGAATCTCTAAGAAGAACCTTTCTTTTAAAGACTATCCAACCAACAAAACTACTTGCTACAAGTAGTAGCATCTTGTTGTTGCATCAAAAGATAAAAGCATTAACTGGGCATGTTATCATTGTAATTAATAAGTTAACTTGTTCTTAATCTCAAACAAAATGGATATGAACTTTGAGTCTCTGACAATAGCTTGTGATTTAAGTCAACAATCACATCAACTTAAATAAAATCAATTTACTTGCACACTCAAAACATAACTACTTAATCAAAATGCATATCGCGAACCAACAGATGAATACTCGAGAACTTCGACCGACCTTATGACAACAACTACTCTCCATCAATAGAAATTCAAGCACGATAAGCTAAAACTAATTGTGTATACCTCTCGTTGTAGATAAACCTTTGCTTGAAGACAACCAGTATCCTCAACGATCAAAACGATTCCATGCTCACTCAATTCCAAAACTGCATCCTGATTCATCAACAAAAGCTATCAATTACCACAAACATCCACATAACAACCACAGATTCGTCGATTAGATTCGAACTACCAAAACCCTAGGTTTCAACCAAACTTCTGAAGAACGAAAAGAACCTGATGACGTTTCCATCGGACTGAAGTGAGAGCATCGACCATGCCTTGAACATTATCGAGCTCACATACAAGATCCGGTGACTCTGTCTCCACCGCCGATGAGGTCATCGCTTTCCCGCCAAAATCACTGTTATTATCAATTTCCCATTTCTCACTTTCATTTTTATGTCGGTTGAGTGTAGAGGTTATTGGGTTTGGCCCCTTGATGTTTAATTGTAATTGCAAAATCACCCTTGGTTAATTTCTATGTATTATAGATTTATAGGGCATGGTAATTTTCATCTTCTCGTATTTAATTACTTATATGTTATATAAAAGCGTCTCCGCTTAAATGCTCGTATGCAAAGGTGGAGAGGCTTGTGAGCGGGGTATGACTTGAGAACGTTGTCGTGCAGGAGAGTCTATGTGAGAGCATGATTGACCGTGGTTTGTGAAAGGAGAGAAGACGGGTGCAAATTCATATGAAGATAAGAGAGGGAGTGAGAAGAGAGGTCAAGCAAACGGATGTGGAGGGTGGTTAGAAGGCTTGTCTTCCTTTTGCGTTGGAGATGGTCTAATGATGTGATAGGTCTTTTCGATATAACACTAGATTTTTATTATGCGTGAGAGCTACAACAAGGAGGTATATATGTGGATAACATTTATGCAAATGGTGATGTCTTCGTGTGGGTGTTACTTTGATGGCGAGAGAGAAGGGAGGAGACGAGATGGTTAGATATGTGTGCTTGACATATGTATAATTAATTTTGGAGTGTGTTACGATTTCCATCATTGTAGGAATTTAATTTTTTGGTTTCAAACCATATATTTTCTTTTCAAGACGCTATGTATAGTTAATTATTATTATTTTGTTTCATTTTCAGTCTACCTATTTGTTACATATATTTACTAGTTTATTATTAGGATTTATTTGCATTTAACCCTTGGACCTTGTTAGGTTTTCTTGGGTTTCTAGTTTCACTTTTCATATGTTTTGAGAGTTTTCATTCAATGTGTCTCATAGCATTCAATAATACAACTTTCAATATATTTTATACAGTTTTAGAACTAAGACTATTATGATACAAACTCTCGTCGCCGATTTAATAAAAACACAAGACAAGACTACAAGCCGTCATCATCACCACACTGATCCTTTCATTGTTTCTTCCAAAGTTTCAAGTTCAACTTCTCGTTCTTATTATAAAATCACGAGATTAGTCAATCATGAAATCCTTTTCTCGATGTACCATCGGACCTCACTGCCATCACCATCGCCATCACCTTCAACAAACTCCAACCAGATAACCTGCAAAAATACCAACGTGAAACCCACCCCGAAGGTACAATCACACGCCACCTAAAGTTCCATAATCAACTACCTGTTATGAATATTATTTATGTGAAACTAGAAGCCAACCAAACCAATTAACACAATATTTCAAGCTTTCAAGAGTACATTTCAAATTTCAATAGTTAAATAATATGTCTCAAAACCAAAAGTTCAAGGTCAAAATATTACATGAAAATACAAACAAACAATAATGTTGTATTTTAGAAAGTCTAAAGAAGATATTATTATACTATACTTGTATCTAGAAAAAGTGAAAAGACCGATAATTTATATTAAAAAAAAGCTCTCGTGTCCCTCTTTCATCACCCAACTCGACCGATATGGCCCCTATCTAATCACACTTCTCTTCTTCCATAGTTTTCTCCATACTTCCACTGAAAATTCTCCTTCTAGGGTTTTCAATTTCCGTTAATGGCAGTTTCAAAACCCTAAATTCAACACAACATCTAACCCCATGGAACCTCGTGCTCACAGCAACGGTACCACATCCGGCGCAGACGGCGGCGCCGCTGCCGTTCCACCGCCGGCGCCGATGTCGAGTGTTAATGCTCCGCCACCGTTTTTGGTGAAGACTTACGATATGGTGGATGATCCTTCTACCGATAAGGTTGTTTCATGGAGCGCTACGAATAACAGCTTCATCGTGTGGGATCCACCGGAGTTCGCTAGGGACCTTTTGCCTAAATACTTCAAGCATAATAATTTCTCCAGCTTCGTTCGCCAGCTTAATACTTATGTATTTTTCTGGTTCCTTTGCTCATTGGATTTGTAGTTGTTGATGTGATTGGTTTGATTGTTGTGTGTTTGATGATTTGACGTGTTTCTGAATATCTGGTGGATGACTTGTTCAGTTTTCATTTGATGATGATGATTAGGTATAGAGTTCAAATTTTAGGGCGTGAAAAGGGAAAGTGTTTTAGTATATATTTTGATCATCTTTTTGCTAGTTGGAATCATATGTATATGAAGCAATCTATGTGAATAATTAATATAGCAGCTCTTAAACATTCAAGATGCCCAGATGTAGGTTTTTAGTTTATTTCCCTTGTGATGGGAAGATCATGAACCTCTTTATAAGACTATATCCACACCTTATAGATATTGTTATTAGACTCACATCCCCTTATGCTAAATGCTGAATTCATGATTAGAAGCACTTCATTTGCTTGCTGCAGTTAGTTGAAAAATCGCAGTTTATTGCGGAGAATTGGTTGTTGATTGCGGAGAAGTAGTCAGCAGACACTGATTTCAACCATATGATGGTAACCGAATTAACCGGATCAGTTGAGAAACCAGTGGTTTGGTATGGTTACTTTGTAACCGAGTTTTATGGTCTGGTCATTGTATAAATAACTTAACCAAGCCACCATTAAAATCAACCTTTCTGTTCTTTTATTTTTATAAATAATATCGTATATGTTGGAAAAGTTGTCAGTCTTTTATAGATAATATATTACGTGGCCCTCCTCTATAAATTAAGGGGCTTGTTGCTTTTTATTTGGCCCTAAATATGATTGTATATGTTAACTAAAATGGGCTTGAACTAAAAAACCCCCTATACTAGCGGTTAATTGAATTAGCCACATAACTATACCCAATAATCGAACTGATTGGTTATGAAAATCTAAACAGAACTGTGGAGTTGCTGTGTCTTCCCTTCTCAAATTGTCACTTAAGTAAACATGGATTAGAGCTGATTGGGAGCTTGAGCTACTGGCCTATTGTTACATTTTTTTATTTTTGTTTGTTGCACTCTGAATTATCTGTTCTTTTTTTGTGTTCCTCTCTGTTAATTGGGTACATTATTTTGTAGGCCTATTTATCTGTTTAGTAACCTTACAAGATTACAAGATGTGTAGTGTTAGTTGATATGTTTCTGTAAAGTTTTATGCATGCAATCTTGCTATCTGTTATTTTAGTTGTGAATTAGAGCGTGTTGCATATGTGTTTTGGATCTTTTGATTTGCAACACTGGGGACTAAAGAGGGTATCCTTTCCACATATTCATTATAAGTTAGTACATGATGGGTTGACCAGACAAAAGAAAGTTGTTGATGTTTATCAGTTGAGTATGTATATTTTCTACTTAAATATTAATTTATTCAGCCTGACTTTAATTACTATGTTTATTCAGTTCAGCACTTCTCCTTATGTCTTGTTACATCATGCTAAGTTGATCATCTCCTGTTGTTTCTTTGGAGTTGTTAATATACAGGGATTCAGAAAAGTTGATCCCGATCGCTGGGAATTCGCAAATGAGGGATTTCTGCGTGGTCAGAAACACTTGTTAAAAACTATTGTTCGTCGAAAGTCAGCTTCAGCACATCCCCAACCACCTCAACAACCTCATCAACAAACATCCTCGGTTGGTGCATGCGTTGAAGTTGGTAAATTTGGTCTAGAAGAAGAAGTGGAGAGACTAAAAAGAGATAAAAACGTTCTAATGCAAGAACTTGTCAGGTTAAGACAGCAACAGCAAGCCACAGATAATCAAATGCAGTCAATGGTGCAACGTCTTCAGGGAATGGAACAAAGACAACAACAAATGATGTCATTTTTAGCAAAAGCAGTTAACAGCCCCGGGTTTTTGGCTCACTTTGTACAACAGCAAAACGAAAGCACCCGTCTCATTACAGAAGGGAATAAAAAACGAAGGTATAAAGAAGATGAAGTTATTTTAAATGAGCATTCTCCTGATGGAAGGATTGTTAAGTACCAACCCATGATGAATGATGCAGCACAAGCAATGCTTAAACAAATAATGAAATTAGATAATCCTTCGCACCGTTTGAATCCTTTTAGCTCTGGAGTTACTCTTCAAGATGTCACACCACCAGCTTCTGGTCAATCTTATTTACCAGCAGTGACAGATGTACTTTCGGCACCTCTAGAAGTAAACTCTGAAGTGGTTGCAGCAGATCATTTCCCAGATACAAGCCCAATAGTTGACAGTCAAGATTTGTCCGATGTGTCTGAGCTCTCACAGTTGCAAGACATGATGACAGATGTCAACATATCCAGTGATGGTTACATGCACCCCGAAACACAGAATCAGGCACTCATGGATGAAAAACTTGCGTTAGAAATTGGGAGTTTTTCTCCTGATGCTGATGTTGAATGGGATAGTAATTTGCTGACAGAAATGGAGAAATATCTTACTGCATACGACCCATCGTGGGAACAGTTTCTTGAACAGAGACCAGAGCCTGATCCCAACGATAAAATGGACTCGGGGCCCTTGGATAATAATGTCATGAAGGGAAGTGAAAACAAGCCTTCAGAAACCGAGTGTTCAAGGTCTCAAGTGCAGCAGCTCACTGAACAAACAGGGCTTCTTTCTTCAAATACCAAACAAACGTGATTATTTTTCAAATGTCATTTGAGGTAAAAGCTCAAAACTAATATAATGGATGTTCTACTCATCAGTATGTTGTCTTTTTCTCTTGACCTTGAAGGAAAGCTGATATTCTATTCAGCATTTCCCGGTCCCCTGCAACTCCTTTTTTTGCATGAGGTACTTGTATACTTGTGATTTTAGGCATGCATCATGTCTTTCAAAAAGAAAAGAGAAACAGTTATGAAACTCCCTGATTTTATCGCGTGTTGGTTTAAGTCTGAACAAACTTTTGGCCTAGCCATTAAAGCATGTAAGTTGACACTTGACCTGACTGATTCATTTGTACTACAATTTGGTAGATTATGAATGATGGCTATGGATTTATCAGGTTGCTTGATGCATAGACCCCTGGAATGCTGATCGAGTTAAGGAGGGCAGAGTTGGGTAATTGGGTTGGAGCTCGTGTCTAGTCGATCAACTGGCGGGTTCATCATGGACTGTAGCTTAACCAGTAGAGCATTAGGTTGTGTTTAGGTATGGTATAGTTTTGCTTTGGTTTTGTACAGCTTTAGGTAAAATTATATTTTGCATTCTTGTAGGTGCTTAAGAACCTAGATAAGTAGACGGAGGGGTAAAATGATGTTATTTTACGCAGATTCTTAACGCCAACCTAAAGTTTGCCAAAATTTTCAACATCTATGTCAAGATGCATAATTCAGTTCATCTCATGGTTGACTTGGGACTTCTGAACTTGTTAGAAAATCTAAATTTTTCCTTGGAACAAGGGGCCCAAAGATAATCTTATAGGGAAGATCAGGGGATTGAGGTTGTACCTAAATACTCATGTAACCAATCTGTGAAAATATAACCATTTCACTATTACAAATGTTTATGGAATTATAATCCAATCCAAAGAGGGCACAATAGTTAAATGCGAAGAAGATTAAAAGAAGAAGATGAGTAAAAAAGAGGAATGGCTCCTTTGAGCAGGTAGACTCCAAAGAATATATAGATATAATATACCAGACTTTATGCTGTGATTTTCTGATAACTAAATAGAAACAAGTAATCATGGGGAACATTGACATCATGTGTAACAACTAAAGGGTTGTTTGATTACACTGACTGGGTAATATCTGACTGAGTCAGAAGCTGATCCAGTTAGAAGTTTTGACTGGGTATGCATCTGACTGAAATTTGACTGTTTGATTGAGTATCTGACTGGAATCAAAACGATTCAATATTTAAATAACAAAACCCACCGGAGTCACACCACCGGTCGGAACCACCACACCACCACCACCGTGAGGGGGTGGCGGCTTGCGGGTCGTGAGGGGGCGGTGGCCTGCGGGTCAGCCGGTCAGCACATTTTTTTTCAAGGTCTGGGTCAGCACTAGAGACCTGATCAGCCGGGCTCGAAGCCGAAATCAAACGGGCTGACCCGTTGACCGAGTCAGCCGGTCAGTCAGGTCAGCCCAAAAACAAACAACCCCTAAGTAAATGAAAGCTGACAAACTAAAACTGCCTTTGACATCTTCCCACGTCGAATCTGCAACTCAACTGGATCTTCTCATGTTTATTGTGGGTCGGGTATGGTTTGCTTCATGGGTCGGATCCGTAGCACAAGAGATGGTACATATCACCTTGTGTTGTACACCATCCTTTAGATCAAATGCATCTCTCTGCAGTTATCGCATCACTTGTGCAGCTTAAGCCCCTTAAAGTGCCATCATCTGCTTAGATCACGTGTTTTGGGTTTCTCTTTAACGTTTCGCATGTCCGTCTTCTCCCCTTCCTCTCTTTCTCCTCCATATTAGACGGGTCCACCGCCACATATAGGTCCGCCGCCAACATGAAGCGACACCTAATGTCATGTTTTAAAATGCTAGGGCTATACGTCGCATATAGCACTATACGCAACGTATAGAGGGTGTCATTTTAAAGAGATGGATGTCTTTCAGTGTGCTTTTAGACGCTTGAGTTATCTCATATAGTACATATCTATTGTTATGTCATAGAGGACGTGTTTTTTTAGGGTAAATGCTGTCTTTTGGTTGGATGATAATCCAAACTTAAACGTACGCGTATTAATACTTCTAGAAAAGACCATTTGAAAACAGCAGAAAGCCACAAATTAAAAAAAGCAAATCAACAACTCTTCTTGCAACCATTGTCCATCAAGAGTACAAAGAAATGAAGAATATGTGTAACCCCTCTAACCACCATAAAAAAATTAATAGTACAAAAACAAGAACCCTAATTCACAAATCTAAATCTTACATCATCAAGGAAACTGGAAAGACCCTCCAATTTCAGTAGCACCAGCAGGTGGATTGATAGCAACCCAAAGAAGCGAAATAGTGATCGCGATAAGCCCCGACCAAACAAAAACGATCGTCGGTGTCCTCCCTCTTCGGCCCATGAGCCCCTTCGCGAAAGGATACAAGTGAGCCAACACCCAAAAGCTAAAAAACACCCCACCCAGCAGGCGGCTCCACTGCGGTATAGCACTGTAGATTGTTCTGCTCACCCCAACCGCTATAGCAATAAGATTAGTCATCATAATCACAATTGGTGGGATCATTAGAGATGTCCATTTGATGATGTAAAGATCTGCAAACTCATCATCGTTATCGTCTCCACCTGATTTTGATGTTAGAGTAAACGAGATCTCGATTCCAGCTACAACTTTTAGAAGACCTTGAAGAACAGCAGCAAGATGAGCACTGGTGCCTCCAATGAGCCAAAACTGTTCATTTCTCCACCATTCTTCTAGTTCAATACCAGACCATTTGATCTCGAGGACCGCCAACAGGCAAAGTGTTATAGTAATGGAAAGAAGGTAGACTAGGAAGGTGACGTCAAGGCTCTGAACGATGAATTGACCCGAGAAAAGGGAAAGGGCCGGGAGAAAACAGTAAACAATCAAGAAAATGGAGGTGAACGGGTAGATACCGACATTAAGATAAGCAAGCCTTTGGAGGAACTTCATTTTCGAACTGGCCAAGAGCGCGTTATTTTTTGAGAAAAATATTTCAACTGATCCTGTGGCCCAACGGAGCACCTGGTGCAGGCGGTCAGTCAGGTTGATAGGGGCGGTCCCACGGAAAGCGTCTCGTTTGGTCACACAGTAAATCGACCTCCAGCCCCTGTTATGCATACGGTAACCAGTAACCACATCTTCAGTAACCGATCCGTAAATCCATCCAACTCGGTTTCCCCATTCTGTTTTATCTTCATACCAGCATGAGATCACACTGATGGCTTCAGCAACAGTGGATGCATCTAGAAGCTCTCTAGGAATGGTGAGTGCACCGGGTGGTCGACCATTTTTAACCGCAGGGTGGTCAGCAAGAGGGCGGCCTTGGAACTCTGCTATCGGGATTGTGTCTATTAACAAATTCGAATTACCAAACTTCTTAGGGAATGATGAAAGATTCATTTCCTCGTCATCCGAATCTCCCATTCTCAAAGCTCGGTTTTCATCAGGTGCAGAGGCAACAGACCCAGAGCTTTTCTTGCGTCGAGGAAAACAACAACTGCAACAACCCGGATGGTATTCTTTTGACCGGGGTGGGTCAAATCCATAAAGTGCGGTTCTACGGAACAAGGTTCCGGTCCCAACATAAACTGGGCCTTGAAGACCATCTAGAGCTCGCATGTTCCCATCAAAGAAGACAGTGTTGTGATTGGCATAACGATCAGAAGGATCAATACCTTCGAACCTTTGTGGGAACTGCACGTAGCAGATGCGGTCCCCACCTCGGTCCATCATGAAACACATTCCCTCTCTAATGGCTTGAGAGTTGTATACATAATGATCACAGTCAAGGTTAAGCATGAACGGGCCGTTAGACATGATGGCAGAGGCCCGAACCAATGCATTCATAGCTCCAGCCTTCTTGTTATGATCATATCCTGGTCGTTTTTCACGAGAAACATAGACTAAAAGGGGAAGTCGAATATCAACTTCACTGAAATCAACCGGATTCACCTCATCATCTGTGCCATTCAGTGGTTCATCACTCGGTGGCTTCAGCATCACCTGCATTTTTTACATACAATCAGTTTCATAATACCTTAAAGGTATAATAAAATTATCTAAATAATTTGTAATAATCACCTGTATGATGCCTGCATGATCACCCTTTGAGTGTTCTGGAGATGGAATCATCCAGGTACCGGGCCAATGAGTAGCGTCTGCCATCCATGTTGCTTTAGGGATCTTAACGGGCTGCAAAAGTTCATCACCAGCAGTTTCTTTTTGAAGTTTCATGGCTTTGATTTCTTCTCTGGCATTATAAGCATCAGAACGCCTCCTAATGGAATCAGGAAGCCCGTTTATCCTCACCTTAAACTCATCATACTCCCGTTTAACTCGCCTGCGATCCCTCACAAAGTCCTGTCTCACCTTATTCTTAAAAGGATCTTTTTTCAAATTGAAATAAGTCTCTGGATTTCTCGGCTCAATGTCATGTTTCCGACAGAATGGGACCCATAAATTAGCAAAGCTTGCAGCTTCTGCCATGGCTTCAAAGGTTAAAAGAGCACCACCATCATCAGAAACATAACATGATAGCTTATCAACAGGGTAGTCAGCAGCAAGAATTGATAAAATGGTGTTTGCAGTGACTAAAGGTGGTTCTTTTTCTGGATCTGCTGTGGAAACAAACACATCTACCCCAGGAAGATCAGATTTTCCTGTTGGGTTTTGGGGGCTCGGGGTTTCAAATTTTTCTTTCAGAACATTTAGGTCTGTTGCGCGGTTAACGGGTGCTAGTTTTGGAAGTTGGTCAAGCAGCCAAGAGAATGCAAACCACACTTCACAGATAACTGACATAAACCAAAGCCATATCGCATCTTCATTTGGGTGCGTGATTCTCCAGTGAAGGAATAATCCAAGAACCACCATGCGAATCAAGGCTAGCAGCCTGCATTGGATACACAAAAAAGAAAACAGACATACGAGTCAATTCAACTGCCACTACTTCAGCTAAACTATTAGTTATTACGAAATCTTAAGTATTGTCGTCCAAGACCAAGTTACACATGTAAAAATGAAGTAAAAGGGAAAGTAACACATTTACAAAAACTTTAAAGATTTTGGGATTTCTAGCCTAACCAACCCACAGCAACATATCATCTGTTTCGCCAATTTACTACCTTTTACAGTAAGACTCAACTAAAAAGGATGTAAGTTTAACATGCTTATCAAAAAACAGCTGAAACTATACATTTACTGCATAAATATGAAATGAAAGATAAATGATCCACAGGGAAGCAATGGTGAATCAACAGAAGTAAAATGAATTCATTACTTAGTTCATAGCAAAATAGCATAAGATCATGCAATCAATGTACATACCGATAAGGACTTATAACAGCAGCAGGTATCTTCAATTTGCGAGTAAGAGGCCGCCAAGGTTTGTTAAGACGTTCTAATTCTTCAGAACCCGCTGGTCCAGTCCTATCCTCACTTATTCCTTCATCTTTAGGCCAAAATGCATTGCCATAACCATAGGTCCCACTGGTCTCAAATAACCAACGATTATGATCAAATTCATTTGTTTGGCTCCTAACCAAAGCAGATTTAGTTGACTTCATTAAAGACAACCTCCTCTCCATCTTTGATGACAACCTTCTCTCCATTTTAGAATTTGGAACATTTGATGGAAGAGATAAAGGCTGTCGCGGGTCAATGCTGTTTTTATCAAGATCTGTTTGTTTATAAGGTTCTTTGCATCCCGGGCAGATCCCATCACCAGTTTTCACAGCATCAATATAACAGTCACGACATATTTTGAAATCACATTCACAAGGAAGGATATCTACACCCCTCTCATCACTCATAACAATTCCATCACATCCAGGTATTTTACAAGAAGATCCTTTTGAACCAGCCATTTGAGGATGAGTAGTTTCGGAATCAATCACTTTGTCCATCAAATGGGCCCGTGTTACACTGTTGAACCCACCTGTAAAAAGTGAATTTGAAACATACTGTTCTTCTACCCTTTGTGAAATTGAAGGATCCATTGGTTGATTATCGGGTGTGGGTGGTATATGGACTGTATAGTTCATAAATTCAGTACTTCCAATTTCACTATCGAGATCTTCTCTTGAATAGTTCACATAACGGCCCGAAGAGGTCCTTCTAGCAAACGTAACCTGAGGAGGAATCGCACCTCTACCCTGTTGTAGTTCTACACCTTTCGGCGATCTTGAAGACATCTTTCACCAATTGTTATGAGCAAGTTTATAACATAAATATCCAATAAATCCACAGATCACCTAAAATAAAGAAGAAAACAAAAACAAAGATCAGCAAGAATCCAGAATAAAAACTAAATTTTGATCATATACACATATATAATGTCACACCATACCCCCCACCCCCCTTCCTCCATTCAGAACATGTGAAAAACACTAAATTGATCATTTGATCACAAGCACAAAACACATGAATCTACACATGTGAACTCAAAAGCACAACCTTTGATCATAAAAAGCAAGAAAGCAACACACATAAAGCACATTAACAATCCAAAAAACAAGAAAACATAAGTAATCATTTGATCTCAAGAAATAGAGACACAATAATCAAATCAGATACAGATCAGAGAAACTAGAATCAAAAGGTACCTAATCAGAAATCAAGCACCACCCATGAAAGAAGAAGAAGAACCTCAAATATTTTCTCTCACTAAACAGAGCAAGAAGATGAAGAAAAAACCAAAGATTTCTTCACCATATATACAACTACAAACCCATATATTATTAATATTATTATAAGACCAAATTTATAAAACCAAAGAAGCCGCTTCAAGAGAGCGTGTGAGGAAATATTCAAACCAACCACGTACAAACACTGGAATCCCTTTGGACATCTTCCATATTACAACTGTAATAACAAAGATTTTATCAAATTAATATCCTCAGATGACCTCAAATAATAATAATTATTATTTAAACATGTAGCCACACACTCACACTCATTCAAACGAAATTCAAAGAGGGTTTAAATATTCAACGAAAGAGACATCAAATACACGACACCGTAAAATCAGCTCAAAACGATAATAATAATTATAATAAAAATAATCAAGAGCTGAGTCAAAGAAATAAGAATCGCCGGCTCCGGCCATCCATTAGTAAGGATTAAAGCCCTAAAAAAGAGGGATTAAGCAGAAAAATTATATTATTGATTACCTAATTAAGTGGATGAAGATTGGAGAATTGAATAGATAAAGGGGTGATGTTGACGGATGTTGTCGGGATTGTGGTGAAATGGAATCGGAGATCTTCGGAGGAATCGCCGGAGAGAATAATAAGGATGCAAATGGTTGATAAGCAAAAGTGTGTATTGTAGTGTGTGTGAGAGAATAAGAGTGTGTAATAAGAAAATTGAAAATGTTGGGGAAAGTAGGAAGATAAAGGGTAGTTTTGGAAATTGGGGTTGGTCTAAATCTTTGCTATTGTACGCGGATCTTCTTTTGATGGTAAAAATAAATTTTGGGCAATGTAATATTTTTTTATTTTTTTTTTGGGTTTATGAAGTTATAGTTACAAATTTGATAACCAAAGTGCTTCTTGCTTAGTGGTATAATAAGGTTGTATAGAAATACTTTTTAAGCGGTTGTGACCAATGTTGTAAAAATCGTTAGGTGGGTTAGTCAGACAGCGAGGTAGGGACTAGGATTAATCGGATCTGAATTTTCATATATAATTTTTAGTTTTATATATAAATACGTACATTTTAATATGTAATTTTAATAAATAAAAAAAAAGTTTAGTTTTGTATATAAATACACATATTTGGCCGGAATTTTCAAGTTTTTGCCGGATTTTCCAAGTTTTGGCCAATTTTTTTGAAAGTCGCCGGAATCTTGCGAGAACCTTACCGGAATTTCGCCAGAATCACAGATTTTTGTCCGATTAAGACCGCTTAGGGTCCGTCTAGGTCCGATTTTGACCAACATTGACCGACTACCGATTATTGCCTCAGTTACATGAAATCGCCAAGGTTGCCCTCCGATTTCCAATTCCTCGCCGATTAGCACCGATTGTTCCAACACTGGTTGTGACTATATGATGAGTAACAATGTGGATTATATGTGTATATATGTATATGATGATACAAGTTCGATGGGGTTAGTTGGCCAAATTCAATTTAAAAAAGAGCCTATACGAGTTTATAACTTTTTTAATGATCTAGCGGACTAGCAATTTTATATGATGTGCTAATTGACGTGGTTTTAATTGCCATATTTTTTCTCCCAGAAACTAAAATTTAAACACAAAAGTAGTTATATGATAATTTCGAAAAGGCTGTGTTTAGTTAAAATGATTAGGTTCTTCTTTAAATAAACTACAATATATTTTCCCTTCTTTATTATTAAATCTTTGAAAATATTCCTACATTTAGTATTCAATGAATATCACATAACTTGACCACCTAAACAACTAACGTAATATTTAAAAACAGAATATCATATGTAGTAGCATTTCTTAAATACCTATTGGAGTAAACATGAAACAATGGTACTATAACGAAATGTATTATAGTTAAAAAAAGGATTTTACATTGTGTTACGAAACCCATAATCCAATTGACGATAATACCCTTACCCCATAGGCGAAGGTCTTCAAAGTTCAAACTTCAAACAAACCAAGTTGCGGACAGAAACAAGAGGACCGTACAAGCATATTATCTAAATACCGAAACTGCCCTCGTCTAGAAATTAATTTTCTTTACCAATAACCATTTGAACTTTTAAAGCGACATAAAAGAAAATAAGAAAAAGAAATAAGAAAAAGGAAACAACGGGCAAAAACGAGTACTAAAGCGATGTGGGCCACACAACGCGTTTAAAAATTCTTGGTTTTCCCATTTAAAGTATTTCTATTTTTTCCGGCAACTTTGCCGACTCGCCGGCAATTTCCGTCTAGGATTCCAAATGAAACTTAGCAATGTATTATTCGAAAACAACTTTATTTTATCCAAAACTTTATATATTAAATTCTACTTCTCCGATAAACAACTAGCTAATATCAGTAATCAGTGGCGGAGCTTAAACATCCTCGTAAGGGGGGCGGGGGCGAATTTAATTTTTTTAGGGGGGGCGAACTCGATATTTATTTAAAAATTTACACTACCAGACCAAAAATTTACATTAACGAACTAAAATTTAACACTACCGACGAAGAAAAGAGGGAGGGTGGCGCCCCCACCCCCGGTCTCCACAATCCTCCGCCTCTGTCAGTAACAGAGTTTGAACCATACTATACCAGGACGGGAGACGAAATTAAATTATTTTAGGGGGCGGGGGTTGAACTTTATATATATTAAAAAATTTACATTATGGTTCTCATTAAGCTTCGCCCCTACTTTTTTGTTGCGTGTTACGGTTATAGCTTATAAGGATTTCTTTTATTTATTTATTTTTATTTTTGATATTATTGTTTTGTTGTTTACTTAAGAATTAAAAAAATATATTTTATATTTCTTAAACTTTTTTTAATCTAAGATGTTGAATTATAGTTGTTCTTTCTTAGGTCTTCCTTCCACGTCACGCACAATTACGGTTGGGTGTTATGCGGGCGTGAGTTTTGGGGCGCCACCCACGTGACTAGCCACCTGGTCGCGCACCGCAACCCAAGGGCATCGAGTGGGGTGAGGGTGGTCGCGTGGGAAATATAATCGTTGCAACTTTGATTTTCCAAAAAGAGTCGTTGGCTCAATTTAAAAAAAAATCAAAAAATCCCCCCCCTATAAATACTACTCTAATTTTATAAAATAATATCACAACATTCATGTCTCCTTGTTATGGACCGAAACCATTGCAAGGTATGTGACTTGTCTCACATCGGTTGTATGGGCAATTGATGTGTGATTTATAGGCCAAATGGGTTCACTCACCTATCAGACTAGTCTTTTGAGTTGAGTTCTTCCGTTTGGTCTATAACACTCCTCTCTGCTTCATCTTCCAATTTTATAAAAAGTCATCTCATTATAAAATATTAGATAATTGGGATGATTCGCTTGAACAAAATTTTAATCTTATGGACGACGAGGCATTTAAGAATTTTACGTTCATTCCATTTGATTATCCAAACGAGTTTGTTCCGGAGTCAAGTCAAAACTTTAATGGAAAAAGAGAATGACCGTATTCGTAGAGAACTAGAAGAGGGAGATTAGTTAGATTTTTTATTATGTATTTTTTATTTTATTTTTAGGTTTTTAATGAATATTATTTATTATAATGTTTAATTTTATATTAATGTTTTACAATTTAAAAAATAATAATTAAGAAATTCTAGAGCCTTTGATGATCTGATCCACAACATGATGAGACTACTTGATTGAAGGTTTTATCTAGTGTACATTTAACATCTAGTTAGTGTCATGTGTTACAATATTACAAGATAACTCACTTAGTACTTTATCTCACAACACATAGCCTAAGTTTTGGTACATAAACTTTTCTATAATCTATCAACTCATAGTTGTATGTCCAAAGTTGAATGCCTTAAGTTGAATAGTTGATTGTTCATGTGAACATGTATGAGTTAGCGGTGGTTGTAAAATAAAATGTTGGTTTTACTTTGACCATATTATAAGATTAATTTTACATTTTATTTTGTTTGTCTTTAGTAGCAAAGCACAAAGATACATATTAGAAGGAAAACCCTCGGTGCGGAGATGAGATAGCACGAAAAAGGAGCTAAGTAAGCTAGCACAGAAGGTTAAAATCCAACGAAAAAGCATACAAAAAAGATAAGGAAAAGAAAAAAGAAACAATGTTAAAAGAGGTTGTTTCATTTGTGTATGCATATAAAATGAATTAATTGATTAATTTTTAAAGACATGGAAACTAGAGAAGATAATTCTACCATAGAGATGATAACTCTTTAATGTTTTATGCAATATCAAGCCTCTATGATATGGTTCCTTTCATCCATAAAAGATTAAGCATAGAAAAAACTTAGATGTTTTTCGCACTCACTGCAATATAAATAATACTTTAACTGTTGTATCTTAAAAAAAACAAATACGAATAATCATATGATACGTTACAAAAAAAATGTGTGCAACTTGTGAGATCATTTAAAATTGATTTTTCATGTTTTTTGTATGATTCTTGGTGTTTCAAAGAATACTTTAAATTTGTAGCATTTTGCCATACTTGTGTTGTATGTATCGTATACATCTTATTCTTTTTAATTTTATACAAACCATGAGAAAATCTAAGTCAAGATGAGTGTGTCGTTTTTATTTTTATGATCGATGTTAAACAACTTTTGTTTGGTGGGGAAATATTTTTAAGAAAACTAAAACAATAACAATTTAAAAGTTTATAGTCTTTTAGACGTGTTAACCAACTCATCGTACGTACACTATTTAGTCGTTTATCACATGTTTTCTTACTATTATTTTCTTTAGACGGGTATAAATCACCGTTTGAACACCTCTTTCTAACCACATATATAACATCGAACTTCTTATTGAGTTATTCACTTGCTTTTCACTTTTAACACAATTTCGTCTCTCTTTCTGTCTTACTAGTTTAGCAAGTGATCACATTTAATTTTCTCACTATTTGATAGTAATCCCCACTTACATATACGTATGAATTATGAAAGTTTTGATAATATGTGTTATGATTTATTGCATAGTACTATTTTCTTTCTAACCTTCCGATATTAATATGTATATAAATAATAAACTCAAATATTTGAAAGCTACATGACATTGTTTTTAAATGTACACGTAGACTCCACCTAGAATTTTAACACATGTTATCGCTACGATAAAAGTTACAAATTAATATATCAATTAGTTAATTTTTTTCTAAAAATAAATAAAATATTTCATTAAATTCTGTTTAATGAGAGTTAATTTGTAAATTATTTTAATTTCCAGCTAATTATTGTTAAAATTAAAATACTTTAAACATCATAATTTTTAAGCAAATAGTTTTAAAATATCTAGATTCGTAAAATCAAACTCAATTACAATGAATAACCACTCACTATAAAATAAAATATGCACTTCAATGTACATCGTAGTTCTATCTTGTCAAATCTAGATATGCTTTACTATTTCATATTTCATATTCACATTTTACATTTATAATTTCATGTTCTCGCATACAATGTTCAATATTTCAATCCGTGCAACACACGCGCATTCAACCTAGTAAAAATATATGCATGAATATAAAATCATTTGACATAAAATAACCATTGATTATTGTTTTTCAATTTTATGTTTATCATTTGTTGTAAATAACCTTTTAACAAAAGTCAGCTTTAAATTATTAATAATTTTTATCTGTCTTCTAAATGACGTTATCTAACCACCATTATTTATCCGCAACACATGCGACTTAAGGCAGGTTGAAAGAATTAACGGAGCGACTGACGGAGGGATAAAAGAAGAATATCCACAACGCCCACGTGTCAAACGATAATACTGTTCTTTCAGTCGTTCATTCCGCTTAACAAATCCCAAAATTATTGTTAGGACATTTAAACGAGTAATCAAGCGAGCATCCTTTTATTTTTGTGATTGTTAGTTTTTTCTTTTAACGGATGATAATTTAATCTAACTTTGCTTCACACCTAAAGTTATTTCATGTCTCAAGGAAGACGTACTTTTTGAATGAATGTCATATACATTCAAGGGTGGATATTAGTAAGGGCCGGGAGGGTTTTTTTTTGGTCGGTAATATTAACTTTTGGGCCGGTAGTTTAAGATTATATATATATATATATATATATATATATATATATATATATATATATATATATATATATATATATATATATATATATATATATATATATATATATATATATATATATATAGAGAGAGAGAGAGAGAGAGAGAGAGAGAGAGAGAGTTCATTTGCTCTAAAAAATTTTATTTCGCTCGTCCGTCCACTCTATGATTTAGTTCAAGCTCTGCTACTATTAGGGTTGGCAATGGGTCGGGCTTGGGCTTGGTATTGGTAATCCCAAGCTCATGGCCGGTTTTAAAATCATGTCCCATACCCGGCTCATTACCTGTCGGGTATTGGTCGGGTAATTACCATCATTATCGGGCATACCGTTAGCATCAGTTTATCGACTAATCCCTATCGGGTTGTCGGGTTCATTTATACAATTTTTTAATATATTTAAGCACCCCATTTTAAATATTAAATATGATCATCTCTATAAAATTTCGAATAATAAAGACTATAATAACATCTTCATTTGGTAAATTTAACATTAAAATAGCTACTACAAGTTACTTAGACTTTATTATCGAGTTTTAAAACAACTAAAACATATAAGTTTTTTAAAATTTCACATTTAAATAGTCACATCAAGTATTTTCAAATCATAAAGTTTTATATCCAAATTAACTACATATCTAATTTTTGTTTTAATATCCAAAAATAAAGAACTTCGGGTATATGTTCAGGTAAACGGGTATGTGGTTTCGGATAACCGCGCTTGGTATTACTTTAACTAATCACATACCCAGCCCAATACCTATCGGGCTTCGAGTATACCCATCTCATATGTCTTGGGTTTTGAGTATACCAACCGGGCTTGAGTTTTTTTGGCATCCCCAGCTAGTCATGCACAAATCGGGTTTTGGGCCGGACCCGGAACCGGGTTCAAACCGGGTTCGGTCCAGTCGGGTTTTTTTGTACCCGGGTATTGGTGAACCCGGGTACGAACCCGGGTCGGGTTCACTCGCAGGAAAACCCTACCCGCCATACCCGGGTCGGGTCCGGGTCGGGTCCGGAACCGGGTCCAATACCGGGTTTAGTTCATTTTTTCTAATTATTTTTTATTTTTTTGTTTTTGGCCAATACCGGGTTCGATATCGGGTCCAATACCGGGTTCACTTCGGGTTTAGACCGGGTCGGTCCGGGTAGGGTCGGGTTTTAATAATTCAACAAAAACCCAAACCGGGTTGAAACCGCCGGTTTATTCCGGGTACGAACCGGGTACACCCGGTACCGGGTTGTACCCGGACCCCGGTTCCGGGTCGGGTATACCGGGTCGGGTCCGTACCCGGTTTTTTTGTGCAAGTCTATCCCCAGCTACTATATACATCTACCAGTATGATAACACTCTAGTGGCAAATAATGTATTTCCCTCACCAGCTAGTAAGGGTTTGTTGTTCTAAAAAGAATCCTAGTAAGGGTGGTCGGGGAGGTCTCAGGTTCAAGCGTCAGGTCGTAGTGGGTATTGCGGCAACACCGTCGCAAGTCCCTTGAGTTGCAATGGCTTCCGTTTTGGGTTCATGAACCTAACGAAGAAGCCGAGTAAAGAGACGTTAATATTGCCGTTGATGGAGCTAAGGTAGTTTAGGATGAGAAAGAAAACCTTTAGAATGGTTTAAGGTAGTTTTTGGTTCAAATTAGATGTATGTTTTCATTAGATGGCGGTTAAAGTATTTTTGGGGAAAAATTAGGGTGCGCCCTCCACGCTAAGTGTTCAAATTATGTCATGTGCAAATTTGATTGTGTTAGAGGCAGTTGATATAAGATCATATTAGATGCGAGTTAACAAATGTTATTTTCTTGTACGCGCGTAAATATAAAGAATCATAAAATTATTTAATTCATACTCTTATATGTAAGAGTTTTTATCGAATAAAATTTCATCTCTACGAACAAGAAATATGTTAAGTTAGTTCGTGTGTCTACGTTATTTCACCTGTAGTCATATAATAAGTAGTGTTATAAAAGGCACTACCGATTTGTACCTTCTTTATTTGTGCGTGAACTGTTTTACCGAGTATTTATATCTTTTCTTGCATATACTTTTTATGTTACTACTTTCATGTAAAAATTTAAAAAATATATATATATATATATATATATATATATATATATATATATATATATATATATATATATATATATATATATATAATTCTTATTGACACATTACGCATGCTAGATATCTCAAAAGACTCAAATTCAAACATTTCCTATATAAACAATTATTTTCATTCAAAAAATACTCTAAATTCTCGTACTTTAATAATCTAAAATGAGTCTTAAAATCCATTGAGTTAAAATATTGTTTTGAAGGCAAGTTTGAATTCAATATCAAGATAGAGTCATTCATTGAATCGATTTTTTTAATAATATTATTTTTATTATCAGCATTAAAGTCCAAAACAGCATGAATATGAATTGGTTTGTTTTGACACCTTGTGTATTTTAGTTTTCATGTTTTGCTTAACGTGTCGGACTCGTGTTCCTTGTTGGCATTAGAATGGAATCTGTTCCGTATTGTTTAGTTGTAAATTCATAAAATGTGACACGATCGAGTGATTCTAGTAACTTACTCTAAAATTCCCCAATAACGATCCCTATGATATATTTTCTTTCATGTTTTATCGGTTTTTTGTACTACTTAGGATACAATAGCATTCATATGGCTTAGGTACTTTCATAAGTTTATTAATTATGAAATTATATTCTAAGATAAAATATTAACTTTTTAAACTTTTGTTTTTAAACTTTTTTGTTTTTTTAAATAAACTTTTTGTTTCAAAACAAACCATTTTTAAAAATAATTTTTTTTAATATTTTCTTATTATAACTTTCAGTTTTAGTTATTTTTGTTTATAAAAAATTTTACTTAATAAAATTTTTTAAGAGGAGTAAGATTTAAGAAATCTAGAATAGGCTATTACTTTTACTATTAAAAGATCAGCTTTGCTACGACTTTCTTGATTAAAATTGATCAATTAAATTTTAAATAAACGATACAGTGAACAAAGGAAAGTGTGTATGTAAACTTTTACATGTAATTTACTAGCTTAAGTTAAAGTTTTGTAAAAAAGAAGGGTCGGTTTGGGTTAGGAGTAAAACATAACCAAAATGGATTCGGGTAAAAAATGGTTTGGTCTGAAATAAGTTCAGGGCAAACGATTATTTTTAAAAGTATTAATTTTATATCATCCATGTTTCTAATGAAAATGAATTTGTATTAAAATGGATCACTTTAAAAATATTAAAATGACTAGACCTGTTATATTTGGGTTTATGGCGTTGAATAGTAACAGATGACAATGGTGAGCATTGATGATTGCGGTGAGGGTGAAGGTGGGGTAAGGGGTCTCTGTAGGGATGGGGGTGTTGATTGTAGTTATAAGGATGACAATGCGTAGACATGAATATAAATGTGGGAGGTTATATGGCAACAATGGTGATGTGCCCACCATAGTTATGGTGGCGTTGGTGTCAATAATTAGGTGGTTGAGACACACAATGGTGGCTGGTGGTACTCGCGACGTAATTTGGTCTCAAATGTCAGGAATTCGATTCGATAATCCATAATGCGGGAGTTGTGTAAGACATCTTCGAATCGAAATTATTCAGTGGTTCATAACATCAAGGGCTACAATTCTTGAACCCGCTACTAGGGGCGCTGCCCCCAGACCCTACCATGGGGGTGTTGTCCTCTTGAAACCTCATTGCTCAGGGGCTTAGCCATAAGAATTTGTGAGATTCTAATATCGAGAATCATAATAAGTCAACAAACGTGCACTCTGCACCTTCTGATATGTTTGATAAACATTATGACCACATTGATCGACTAATCATTCTAGTTGATCCTAATTTATCATAGCAGTCACCCAAACAATTTCAAAACCTACATCCAAAACAAATCGATTATCCCCTAATTTTTAAACTACATATAACCTAATGAATTATGATGTTTATGTAAAAGAAGACTTTACCCTGGCCTTAAGGTTTGATATGGACCAAATAACCGAACAAATAAACAAATACATACATGTAAAATACGTATGTCTGGTTCTTGATAATTTGTTAACAAAATAAGTTTGTTTGTGTTTGTTTATGTTAAAAAAAACTAATATACAATTCTAATAAAAGAGGCAGACTATATTTCAAGCTTTCTGACTTTCTCTAAATAATAGGGGATGATGGCTCGTGAAATGGGTTGGATCCATCTATTAAATTAATTATTTAAATTATTTTAATAAGTATGTATATGAACATAAACAAACAAACGTTAAGCAAACCTTAACGTTGTGTTCCCGAGTTTACTTAACGAAAGAAAAGAAAGGAAACATTTTATTTTTCTTTCTTTTCCTTTCTCTTATTTTCTCTTCTATTCTCTTCTTTTCTTTCTTTTCTTTTCTCTCCATTTCCTTCCATTTTGGAATGATTGATTTTAGCCTTAATTTCTTTCCATTTCCTTTCTTTTCGCTCCTTAAGTAACCCGGGAACACAAATTTCTAACAATCCTTCTATTTTCTTCAATTAAAAAAACTCTAGAACACAACTATTTTTTCTTTCCTTACACTTTCTTTTTTTTCTCTCCTTAAATGAGACTCGGGAACACAATGTAAAGAGTGAGCATGAATGAATGTTTATGAACATAACAAGATATATATTCATGTTCATATGTTTAATTTAATCAACACAATTTTTTTTTTTCATTTACTACCCTTAACACACCCACAATCATTACGTTATGTAAAGCTACTGGTATGGCCAGGCCAAATGCCCATAAATATCAAGTCATCTAAACTTAATAACTACTTTTGTATAGGTTGCACGAAATGTACTCGAACCTTATTATTTTTAGATGTTGTATTCTCATTTTAAATTGTTATATACCGATACTTTCAAACTAAAAAGAAAATCAATTTACTTGATTTGACATTTTCAAAAAAGGTATATTAAAGATTAAGTGAAGAAATGCATTTAAGCTCTTCTCCATTTATATCCACTTTTATTACCTATGATTCTGTGAACGAAATAAATCTTTCAGGAACAAACTTCACCAGGTCCATTGTGGACTGCAATAGGAATATAGCATCTTGGTGATGATACACTTTGGAGGTGATTAAGAACTATAAAAAGTTATTCATGTAATCATGTTCATCTGACTTTAAATAAAGGCTATATTAATTACAATTTTAAACCTATTTAACAACTTTTGCACTTTTGGCACATGGGAGAGTGGGAGACCATCAATCACTAATATATATGTTCCTCTACCTCTTAAAAGTATAAACTATAATCTCCATCTTTTCCTTATCTTTCTTCTTAAAATCAAGTGCTTAATTACCAAATTTTACTTTATATCATCATGATTAATGATTTATGTTTTTGAAAAACAGTTGTATGGTTGGTTTCTAAGAACTAGTTTTAATTTATCATGAGAAATTAAAAAGAAAAGGTCTAATCACCAAGCGGTTGTTGATAAACCAACTTCTTTAGCTTGCAATACACATGTTTCATCAAAACAAATTATTCAACCGATCATCTCCTACAAACACAATACTATCTCCTAAGAAGTTGAAAATTCCTAAACTTTTTAATCATTCTACATATAATGATACAATACTTGGTTAAATTGCTTTTTTTCATAAATGTTATATATCCAGCTTTTCTTTGAGTTGTTAAAAATAATATTACCTGTTATGCTCAATAGTCATTCCTTGATATGAATTAACAGTTTAATTAAATAACTACTTAATTTTGTTATAAGATACGTGTAACCCTATGAGACATTATTTGTTGGACCTTTCTAAAAATTACTGTTTTAGTAACTATTATTATTATTATTATTATTTACCATTTTTGGTCCGACACATGTTCAAAGTGGCACACCGCACACCTTAGCGCTTTCATATCCTCTTCAACGTTTGTTACACAATTTATAGATTATTAAAACAACACACAATATATAGAAGTTCGCACAATCACCGTAGCTAGTCTTTACTTAGGTTTTCCATTAACGTTGTCACCTGATATATACATCACACACAAGTTGGTTCTTGTTAAGTTAGAACAATGTCTGAGACCCAAAACTATTTCAGAATATTTAATTAAACCAAAATTTAAATTCAAATTCAAAAAACCAAAATTTTTGATTCAGGATGTCAAGAAAACCAACCCTTCTTCTCTTTCTTTTTTCTTTTTTTTTGTTGGCTCAAGGGTATATCTCTTAATTGATTTAAGATACTTGTCATAATATGATTTGTTTGTGGTGGATTATGAGGTTACAATTTAATGTTTATTTTGGTTTGAAATATACTTATTTTGGTTATTTTTATGAAGAATGGGCCTCACTTGGGTCAAAATAGAAAAGAGCCGGATTGGGAGGGGATCCAGGAACAGGTTGCGGGTCACCCATTATAACACTTTTTAATATTTGTATCACATTATACATAAGTCTATTATTTATTTATTATATATAACGAGCAAAGTTAACAGCGTGCTGTGGCAGGTAGTATGATTAAAATCCGCGCATTATGAGGTGACTCTACGATTAAAATAAACATATGAAGTTACAACGGACCGGTTATGAAAATTGAAACGCATATAGAAAACACTATTATGTCCTGTATGTTACGGTTTAAGTATTTAAAAATGTAATATTCGGGAAACACGCTTTAAGATATAAGAATTAATAAAAAGTAATCGAATAGAAAAATATAAGAATAGCCAAGGAAACATAAACAAAAACAAAAACATTATTGTACGCCGGGGGATCGAACATGCATTATCAGCCAACTAAACACGTACAAACCAACTTCGCTCAACGCACGTTTGTATTCAGCAAACGAATAAGCATAGATTACTATCATCCCAACTCGTTTCCGAAAATATTTACGTCGAAACATAGACAAACTCGAATTTATTTCGTCTAATCAAAACAATATATTTGACCTGACTCGTTTCAAAATTTTTTTACGTCCAATCGTAAACCAACTTGAAACGTGCATAAAAGGTAAACACTAATATATATTACATTTGACCTGGCTCGTTGAATTTATACCGACATGTATATAAATATATACATGCAACATGTTATTACTTTTTGAGTCATCGAACAAAACTCGAGGGGATTAAGAAGATACATGGGAATGTCATGGATGGTTAGGTAATTTTATAGTTTTTAAAACATAAAATGACCATCTTAATGTGAATTTAATAGATTAATGTCTATAAAACTTGCATGTTACGTTTTGGCGAACATGAATTCATAAATTTTTAAAAGAGTGACAACAAAGACAAAACATGTAAAGCATGAATTGCGCATGTAATTAAATAAAGTGAAAATATTAAAAGATAAAGACAATATGTCAAATTACTTTATGAAACAATAAATTCGCAAACATAAATTAATATATAATATGATATAACTATAGTAAATAAAATAATAGAATATATTTTTTGAAGAAGCTTTAAGTAAGTCAAAAGATATGATATAAACTTATAAAATACGAGGCCAACTGGCCAAGTTTTACTAGTTTTATGTAGCCTTGAAAGTTCATATCGAGTATATAAACAGGGGCGTCTTAACGTTTTTAAAGGCCTAAAGCGAAAATGAAATCGGAGGCCTTTAAAAACTCTATCTTAAAAAAACTCTCACGTTTGAAACACAAGCACTAATTCGATCATGATTTCTATATCAGTTTATTCAAAGCAAATTCTAATTGATTCAATTATTTTATATTCTAATAAACTATAACAAGAAAAAAGCTAAAACAAATAAAAAAATAGCAGTTTGCAAATCAAATAAAAAGAAGCATATACAAAACTAAAACAAATTTAGAACAATTAGCAATTAACAACTTGTCCCTAGAACAAAGAATTAAAGAAGAACAATTAGCAATACATTAAGCAATTTAATTTATTTATAGAGAGAATCAATCAATTAGAGAATCCGTTCAGCCTAGTACCTAATCGTGAGTCCGTTACTCCACTAGATGCCCAGATGAAATCGAAGTTTAAAGGCTTCTTAATTGCAACAAAATCAAAGAAGCAACTCGTGACTCCATCGAATGAAATTAGAGAAGCAAACGAAGGTTAGGGGGTTCTTATTCGTGACTCCAGTGAAGAAATCGAAGTTCTAGGTGGCCGGGTTCGCTCGGGGCAAGTAAAATCATAGTAAATCGAAGGTGCACGGTTGTTCATCTTAACCTTCTGGCTTTCTTCGTCTCTTCGTTTCAACTCCCCCCGCCCCAACCCCCAATCAGGAATCGACCAATTGCCTGTGTTGAAGATCTACGATCTGCTGACCTAGGTTCCATTCTTTCTTTCATTCTTTCATTTTATATTAATTTAGTTTATTTTAAGCTTAGACTAAGAATGGACTTTACAATAAAATTTATTTTTGGAGGCCTATTAGAATAGGTGGGCTTAAAGCCCTAACTTATTTTTTTAAGCTGTTGAGCCGCCCCTGTATATAAATTACGAACAATTTTTTCTTTATTTTACGCTTAAATAAGGATATGTTTTCTGAAGAATAGAATCAACATTTATAGGTTCTATAAACTTTAGACAATAATAAAAAAGACAAAAGTGTCATTTTCTAAGATTAGAGAAGATTTTTCGAACATGTAATATTAAAATTTCGCGTGATTCTAAACTCTTCTTTTTTTTTTTTTTTTTTTTTTTTCAAGTAAACGTTACGTAACCACAACGTTCCTGTTTAACAACCCAAACGGCGTCGTTTCACGCTTCTTCTACACCAACCCCTAAATCATCACACAAGCTTCGGAAGCCCAAATCAGAAATACGACATCGCCGTCGTTTCTTTTTCCTCAAGCAAACTTTATTCAACAATTTCACACATAAATAATATCTCATGAATTGCTTGTTGTTATACTCTCTCTAGAATCGTTGATTTTGTCCTTAGTGTTATCCTTTAGAAAATTCAACTTTACTCTTCTGCTGAACAACGGCCTATATAATATTCGATCGATTGATTGATCGATCACGTTCATCAGAACGCATCTGATTTTATTGGTAAGGTTTTTGATTGAGTTTTTACTTTATTTTTTGGATTGGAGGTATTAGGTTGGATTTTAATAGATCTGGACTGAATTGTGGTTTTATATGTGGCTTTTGAGTGTTTTGTGTGAGGATCTGGTTTGATCCGTCACCTAAACTGGTGGTTATGATTTATGAATCGTTTATTGAATTTTTATGGATAAAACTGATTATACGATGCTTTTTGTATCAGTAAGTTGTAAAGTCTGAATCGAAAGGATTGTTTGGTAACTTCTGCGTTTGAATTGTTTGGGGCGTTTAGTAGGGAGTGAGTCTTATTAATACACAAGTATGTGTGGTAATTGTTGATTTTTTTAGGGTTAGGAAGGTGAACGTATTGGAATTTTTTTGCATTTCTTAGCTAGTTCATGCTGTAAGAGGTTTCTATATGTTCTTTTTGTTGGTTATTATGTTTATGGTAATGTTTGTGGCTTTAACATACCTGTTTTTGTGTTCTAAAAGGATGTGTACATATGTGATTTGTGCATTTGAAGTTGGACAACCGTTTAGTTTAGTTTTTATGTGATTAGTAAGTCAATTCTTCAAGTGACAAAAAACCTAAACTATAAAATTCGAGTCGCGTAAACTGCATTTAGACTTCCCAAGTCCTGTAACGTTTTAAACATACGTGTGGTCAATTAGTGTGAGAGTTAGTTCAGATTATTTACGATTTGCAATATCTGGTGCATAGTTGATAAGTGAGAAAAGTAGCAAACATGTACTGGCTATGAGATGTTTTAATGAACTGGATCTATACTGTGGTTGATTTGACTATATGCTTTATTGAAGACGATGGCATGATTAACTGGATGCCTCTGTGACGTGCATCTGATTCTTATTTTTGTTGGGCATAGACCTGGCTTTGTTTCTAAGTGGGATGCTTGGAATGCACAGTATAATTATAATAGGTGGTGCTTTTTATTGCAACAAATCTTTTCTTTTTTAATTTACTTGGAAACAAGTAAATTGACTCTGGGTGGTAAATAATAATATAAAGATTCTTCATGGATAAGATATAGTGTTCTATTAGCTGTACCTTTTTACAAGCTCTGATGAATGTTTTCTGTATTTATGTGTTTGTGTAGTACTTTTTAGAGCTGTAATTACTCAATGATAGGATTAGGAATTTGTCGACCTAAAGCAATGGATGGGAAATGGCCACGTTTTGAAGTGAAGCCGATTCTTAATAATGGTAAGTTCTCCTTAACTTCAGTGAATATTGAGAATGGTTTTGCGTTACAGTCTGCTCAAGTTAATGTTTAATTTCCTGACCACCTGTTGGTTATGCTGGAACTTTTACTAATCGATGTTGTTAGTTGGCATTTGATTCTGTTTTTGTTAACCATTACAAATCATTCAAATCGTTTGTTCTTGCAAAAGAGTATCTATGGCAATTGATTGCATTTCTGAAGATCAACTTTCTATGTGTACTTTTGAACGAGCAATCTTTAATTTGGAAGGCTTCTTTGTGGATATATACACATTTCATATTTCACAGTCCACATTTGTTATTTGATGTTGCTCTTTGCTCTATGCTCCAGTGTTTTTAGATCATGAAAACTTGAAATCTTGCTGCCAGCTTTTTTGTTGTGATTGTTTCTGATTTTCTCCTTTTTTATATTCACTCCACCACAAAAGCTGTCCCCATGTATTGTTTTCACTTTTCAGCTTTTATATGAGTTATTACTTTAAAAACAAAGTTCTATAATAAGCAATATGTGAACAATCAACAATAGTGTAGATATTTTTAACTCAAACATGAAATTTAAGTTATTTTGTGTTCTTAATTGGGAGTGCTATTATGTGGCTATTATCTTTTATTGGAGCTTCCATCATGGTTATTATGATCTAAGGTCTCAACATATATTTTTATTCTTTTCACAGTTGACATGTTTGCATACATTCTTGAAACCTGACTTTGGCACTTAGCTTTTATGATATGTTGTTAGAAAGTCTATTTTTATGGTATGCAGACATTTGATGTAGCAGAAGTAGCGCATTCAGACATTTAAGGTATTGCTGGAATTTTTTGGGGGAATAAGTGGATAACTATTGTGTCATCAGACAGAATGGGTTAATAAGATAAAGAGGATTCGGACTTTTTGTTACTTTATTATCAATAAGCTGAAATCAAGAAAGAAAACCCTAATGTTTAAGATTCTCAAATTTATATTAATAGAGGAGAAGAAAATGTGGTTCTCTCCATCTAGGAAGTTAAATTTAAAAAATAAAATAAATGAAAGAAAACAAAAAAAAACAAACTTCCTCAGTGACTTCCACTTAATTAGTAGGGTCTGGGGAAAATAAATGAAAGAAGTTGATTATAAATCTGGTCGAGCTATTAAATGACGGGAGAGAATAGTTTTAGATAAAAAGGAAAGAATGATAATAAATTTTTTAGTTGCCTAATAAGATTATCATAGTTTCCATAAATAATAACCTTTTGTTCTTGTACAATAAGTATTTTCATGTTTGGTAACTTGGCTAGTAGCCTGTGCATGGCGGTTATATGAATAAGGATTACTTTTCTAAGTTTTTTTTTGTTAAAGAGTTTTAGGAAGGCAGATTTATGCTTTATAGTTAGGAAGTATTATAAGTAGGGATTATGAGAAGTGGATTTTTGTGCTTTATATGATTGGGATTTACTGCAAATTAGATTAGGTAACTAGGAGATGTGGATTCTTTCCCTCTTTTTCTTCTTTTGAATTATCAATTTCATGATTTGTGGATATCAATATAATACACAAAAAACAACCAGAAAGTGTTTTATTTCTACTCGTAGATGATTGTTTCCTGGTAGTACTTCCAGGGAAAAACTTAATTAACACATTGAGAAATCAGTATTCTTTTTCTATTTTCTAGCACCTGGTTTTATCAGGTATTTAGGTTAGTAAAAGCCGATCAATTTTTTCTTATGTAATACATATTACTTTAGATTAATGGATCCAATTTTATGCATTATGGCTTGTTCTTTACAAGCATGGTTTCTTGTGTTAGAATTGAAAGACCAGTGTTTTAAACCTGTTTCTTGGATAAAAATATGAAACAAATTAATATTTTTATTGCTATTTGAACGATCTATACTTTTTGAATGCTATTCTTTGGCCTTTTCTGTTATCAATTTGACATTGTTTGAATGACGTCTGTTTGCGACTTGCAAGAATGTTACATGTCACTGTTAGGTCTAATTAAGATTTAGAATTAAATGAATGTCAACTGATTGCTACTCCTTCTCATGCAGAACTTTCAGTTTCATCAACTACTCGTTTTGAGTATTTACATTAAAACAGGTAGGTGGTTTTAGGTTGATTAGTGTAAATACAATATAAAATTGTGGATAAATGGCATCAAAGTGGGTTAAAGTATCAGACAGTTTTAGTAGAGTCTTTGTTGATCCTAGAAGGAAACGTGCATCACAAATAGTTAGAGCTAGCAACCGGGTTTTGGGTCTGAAGCCTAACTCGGTATTGAACCAGACTAGAAAGAGAAAGAGAGGTGAAAGCTGCAAGTCAGAATGTTTCCCTTCCTCTAGAAAAACTTTACTCAAGAGCTACTCAAATTTCATGAAAACTGGAGTACCACAACGTTTGCTTTTCTCTCAAGATGGTCAATGGAATGATTTTCCCCAAGATGTTATTGACTTGGTCAAAGAAGATTTCTTGTCAAAGAAGTCAGCAATTGAAGTGCAGTTTAATGGGCGTCATCTGATGTTAGATATCTTACATATGATTGAAGTAGATTTGAAAACTGGTGTACAGAAACCTATAGCATGGATTGATGACACAGGTAGTTGTTTTTTCCCTGAAATATATTCTAGTTATGAAAGTCATCAATGCAATAAGTCCAAGGCACATAATGATTTAGAACTTGTTGAGTTAGAGTGTTCTACGACTCCTGAAATTAAGTTGAATGTTGAGATTGATCTAAATGGATTAAATAACAACAATTTTGAGGAATACGCGGACGAGTCATATGTCCAAGAGTCAAATATTAAGAGGGTCAAACTTGAGCACAAGTTAAATGATAGTTGCAAACAATTACATGCAAAAGCTGACCAATTTGTTGAGAATCTTCAACAGACTGATGAAGATGCGTCTCCAATTATTTGCAAAACTTTGGACCCAGAACTTGTCAGAAATATGTTTATTAAGAGCATTAATCCAGCTTTGAAAGCTGATGTAATCGACATTAAGAAATGTTCTGGGGATATTATGGAATCGAAGCTAGAGCTTTTTGAGAAGCAACTTGAAATTATACAAAAGCGTCGTGGTAATGCAAATGTGAAACATGCATGGTTTGCGTCATCTATTGATGCATCTTCTGGCACTGTGGATTACGGGCTTGGACATGGTGGGCCAAAACTTGGAAGGTATGGGTATGGGGTTCACCTTACTGCTGTTGACTCTGCCCACAACAGGTACACATAAGCTGTTATTTTTCTTGTTCTGAGCTATGATTTGAGATGATAAGCATATGATGAATTTGATTAGTTCTTTTTGGTTCTAATGAATGTTTAAGTTGAAACTTTATTAAGCCTTTCTCGAGTTGTTCTTTATATGCTTTTGTAGGATTTTAATATTTTGTTGCTGTGGTTACAGTGCTGCTATTTGTGATGTTGACGAAAAAGGAGTAGGTTGCATGGTGTTATGCCGTGTGATTTTGGGAATAATGGAACTTGTTTTACCTGGATCTAAACAATTTTATCCAAGTGATGATTGCTTTGACAGTGGAGTTGATAATTTGGATAATCCAAATCATTATGTAGTTTGGAACATGAATGTGAATACTCATATTTTGCCTGAATATGCTGTCAGTTTCCAGATATCTCCAAGTGCTGAAGGTATTAGTAGTTTATGTCTTACTATCTAACTCTAACTCCAGTCACTTGTAATCTTATTTTTCTTTATCATAACTAAGCCTGATATGAGTTGGTTACAACCATGGCATTATTAGTGTGAAAATTAGGAAATAACGGGAGTAAAATGAGGACAACGAGAAGAATTACAATTTTTAGGGAAAGAATGGAGGCATGCGGTCATTCAAAACTCAGATAAATTCACATCTGACAGCTTCAAGCTATATGTAACGGTTCTAGGCCTCTAGTAGGCTACAAAGAGTAGAAATTTGAATTTTTTTTCTTTTTTTTTTTAACTATGTTCTTGATATTACAGGGAATATGAATTTAGATGGAAGTAGGGTTGATTTGTCATCAAGGCTGACAACCCAGGATCCTCAGGGACCGGTGCTGATTGATTACTCTCCTAGTAAACTGGTGTGCTTTCTCTTGTGATAATATATTTAAAGAAATGATGTTTTCGGTGTATTATATAGGTGATACTTGAGCTTGTAGACTTTTGCGGTTATAATGATTTGTTGTTGTCTTCCATCTTAGGGGAACATGTCTGTGGAAAAGATTCCGAGTGATGGATCGAGCACCTCCAGGGTTCCTAAATCACCATGGATGCCTTTCTCAAAGTTGTTCGAAGCCATTTCCGATAAAGTGTCTCCAGATGATATGAAGCTAGTGCATATCTTGTACGAGTCTTTTAAGGTATGCTGACTCGTCATGTATCAGTTTGTGTTGTGTTTTTCGGTTTTGCTGACTTTTTTGTGATTTTGTAGGGAAAGAAAATGAGTCGAGAAGAGTTTATTTCGAAGCTGAGGACAATAGTTGGGGATCAGTTATTAAGGTGTACAATATCCAGCATCGAGTTTTCGAAAGCTCAAGTCAATTGGTAATTTTATCATTGTTGCTTTTAGACTGTTAGACAGCTCTTTAATTAAATGTCATACAAGTTCAAAAGCTTGCATTATTAATACCGGAAGAAGACTTATTTGATGTATGTATTACTTTATTACTAACAATTTATTGTTTTAGATCTTTCAAATGTATAACCATTACAACCTTGGGTAAAAGTGTGAGAGAATGTGTTGTTTAAGTTTATGAATTAGGTCTCCTAATCATTTCACCATTACAATTAGGTTGATGAATTAGGTCTCCTAATCATTTCTCACCAAACGAGCAGCAAAATTTTGTGCACATTCTAAAAGGACTTGCTTGCACATGCCTTACCTCTATTCAGACAGTTAACTGCTCACTTACGTTATAACTTTGCGTAATGCTTTTCAATCTTGTTATGACAGTTTATTGGTCACTTAAGCTTACATTTTTGTCACCATATAATTTCTTATTTTTTAGTTATTTATTTTTTTTATTTTTAATTTTTCATTTTATGAAGTTGAATCTACTGTTTTATCAACCCTTGTTTTTACTGCAGCAGAGAAGACAACAGAAGTTAGAAGAAGTGTCTACAAGAAAGATGAGGTGGGAAAAAATTCCATACTCTTAGACAGTTTTTGCTTTGGTGTTTGAACTTTGAAAATATGGGCTTTGCATTTGTCCAGTTAGATGTGCATTTTGTTTTTGCTTTTGTTTAGATTAGGATAAAGCTGAATATTTTGTAAAGTTCCTATGCAACTTTTCTGACTTTCATTGGGTAATCGCACGCACACAATAAACGAAAAGCAATAAACCAGACAGATTTAATGTGGTTTAGCTATAATGACCTTTGTTCACGAATTGCAACTATTTTTATTAGGTGCTCAAAGAATAACATGTGCAACTGAAATATTTATTGACCTAATCTAGTCTAGCTTTAAACATAATTATGGAAACAAGCCCATTATATGAGTGTCTTATATTTATGAGTGTGTTCTATAGTATGGGAAATGGTTGTGAGTAAAATTTATGGAGATTCATAGTATGTTTCTCATATTTATGAGTGTGTTTTTATCTTATGAGGAATGGTTGTAAGTGAAAGTTTATGGGGATTATAGTAATTGTATAGTTTTTCATATTCGGGAAAACATGGTACAACCTTATAATTTTTTTAATATTTTGAAAGTGGTTGTTAGTGAAAGAGAGAAAAAAAATAATGATAAAGATATAAAAAAATATTATTTAATTGAAAGAGAATAAAAAATAGTATTTTCAGTGTATGTATAGGACGGGAAAGCTTATGTGAATGTTTTTAGACACTAGGGGCTTGTCTCGGCGGAACAAGTGTCTACACACGAACAACTTTCTTTAGGTCTATTGAAATGCCCTTAGGTTATTATGAGGTCTCAATCTTGCCGGTCACTCAATTTATCTCACTAGCTTTATGTCGATATTTGATTTTGTATGGCTTGTGCTTCTAGATGTTTTTGAAATCTTGGGACACGACTTTATAGCCAAAATAGAACATTAGGACAAATGAATCGCGTCCGAGTTACTTTGTTTTAGGTTGATTAGATGAGTGAGTCTAATATTGGATCTCATTTTGTGTGTTTAAAACTCTTCACACAATGACGTGTTTACAGGTTTTGCTAGTACTATTAATTAGTTTCTAGACGTTATATATTTTAAGATACGAAAACAAACTCAATTTAATTTCAACATGTTTATGTTGATTTTCATTGGCTCCATGCTTAATATTACCTAATGAACTACCAAAGAGAACCATCCTATATGAATCAGGTTGTATGTGTTTTGCGGTTTTGTTAACTTATCTCAAGCCATAAAACTTTATTAAGAAGTTGAAACCAATTGTCAGGGAGAAAATATTAATGTTTACATATAGTAACTTAGTAACTTATGCTAGCAGAATTATCAATTGACTTGAAGCTTGGAAGACTACCTAACCCCGGCTATTAATCTCAAACTTTTTGAAAAACTTTCGTTTTTTTACTTTTTTTTTTGTGTGCCTGCAAAAACACCATATAAAAGTTACCCATTAATCATAGTGTTTGAGGTGAATCTATGTGCGGTGCTAAACTTTTTTATTTACTTATGTAAGCCAAGTGCATTGCACATTTGCAATTTGTAAAGCTTTTATGTAATCTCACTCTACCTGAATGCTTATGGACTTGAATAGGATTTTAACTCATGTCGCCTATTAGAAGGCATGTAATTATCTTTCACCAATATTGATAACTTAAAAGTATTTTATTTTAGGTAAACTTTGCTTATATCACCAATTTTTATAGATATGCAGTTATATTGTATTGATTTTCGGGTTATTGGAATCAAATTCGAATAATAAACAACCATAGTTTTAACTATAAGTAGTGTTGTGTATATAGTTTTTTTTGTTATTTATAAATATTTGAACTTCACTAATACTTTAATATATTTGGTTATTCTTAGAGTTAATAATTACACGAATGTACGTTGCGGTTAGTTCATGTGCAGACCGGTTTGAACTCAAACCGGTTTGAACTCGATAATGACCCAAACCGGTTTGAACTCAAACCGGTTTTATGTAATGTTTTGCACCTCTAAATTATCACCCTAGCCTCTGGGCTCCCATGGCTTAGTTATAATTTTTTTATATTAGAGGTGAGCATGTTTTACGGTTGCATGGGCTGTGAAATTGTTGGTCATTCAAAACTTAAAATCGCTCACTCCCACTATTAGTTTAGGTCACAGAAATCCCTAAAACTTCCGATCTTCAATTGTTGATTCAAGTTCTGGCGAGTGTGAACCATTCAAATCAAAATCTTGCTGCTAATAAGGTAACCAAACGCATTTGAAAGAAATCTCCTTTTGTTTTCTTTAACTTGAGTACGAGGTTAACGATCATCAGTTCTTGGATCATTGGTTTCACTCTGGATTTAAAAGATATCTTGCTAGATGTTTCTTTGGTTAGATATTAGCTAGTTCTTGTGAAAATTGCTGCAAATTGGTTGTGATTTTGTGATCTGCATCTTTTGAATGTCAATGTTAAATGGAATTATTTACACTACTGCAAGTGCTTGATTGGACATTATTAGGTTAAAACTTGGATTCAATCTGATTGTTAATAATAGGTCGTAGTGTTTGAATGTAATCATCTTCTTCTTATTCCAATTGTTCATATATTGAGTTTTTCTCTCTAATCGATAATAGTGATTTGTTCTTTCGTTTTGCTTATTGTTCATCTTTAATTTGTTAATTCTTGTTCAATTGGGAAGTTGCTCTTCGGGGTGTTGAATACTAAATTCTGCTAATAATTCAACAATGGTATCAGAACTAAGTGCCACAGACTGATTTGTTCAGTTCTCGTGCGGCACTTAGATTGGTTCTAAGTTAGCCTTTTTGTTCTCGTATGGATGGATTTTGCAGCGAAGTCTTGTAAGGGAACGTTAGTTTTGTAGTACGCAAGTAAAATGCTTATGGTGTGTGATTATAACACAAGTAGTAAGCTTGTATTATTAGAACACAAGTACAAGGCTTTAATGATACAAGGGACTTGGGTGTGTGCAAATAAGGCACCACCATCCTATTTATTCTAGTTACACATGTTCTAGATTCTTCTATATCTAGACTAATCTTTACATAGTTTATTTATCTACTAGAAATATCTAAGACTAGATATTTCCATGGAACCATTTAGCTTCCTCCATGATCCTTCCAAGTAGTTTTCATGGCTGAATAATGTAACGTTTTCTAGAGCCTTCCAGCGGTACTGTGTTACTCCATAATGGTGTGGGCTGTTTCGGAGTTTTATGGGAAGCCTTGTATGCTTCAAAAGTGTCCCTAATCGTTGAAAATTAAGGGGTTGCGATCTGCATTTTGACGGGTCGTGACATAAGGCTCGAGGTGTTTTTCGAAGAATTCAAGAAGAAATTGGTGAATTGAAGATAGAGATGGTGTCCACTAAGTTTGAAATCGAGATGTTCGATGGTAAGAATGAATTTAGTCTTTGGCGGGTGAAGATGAAGGCTTTTCTCGTTCATCAAGGAGTCAGTGATGCTTTGTTAGATGAAACGAAGTTATCCGCATGGTTGACTGAAGAAGAAAGACACGCTGGTGAAGGCACATAGTGCCATCATACTGAGTCCGGGAGATCGAGTTCTTAGAGAAGTGTTTTTCATCGAAAATGAAGAAGGCCGAGGATGGCCTACTATGCATCTTATCTGAAGGGAATACACTTTTTTGATCGTGGGGTGGTATATTTGTCGGGCCCTCTCCTCGTTTCGCCTACTGGCCTATTGGAGTAAACAACCTTCGGGATTTGCCTGCCTTTTCTAATAAATTTTTTTGGCTCGACTCGGGAAAGTGTTGCCAACAACAACAGAAAGGAAAGGGGTCCATGTAGCTGCTGCAACCCGCCCCCTCTTAGTCAATGAGGCAGTAGGTTCGACATCTACTACAAAAGAGAGAAAATTCACTTCAGATTACCATGCATCTGCTAGCTAGCATGTGGAATGGTCGAGAGGGATCTTATTGGATATATAATCCAAGTCGAGAGTAAAGTGACGTGTTCAACCATTTGATGGAAAACGACTTTCACGTTCGGTTTAGAAAGCACTTTCTTCGTTGAGAATTTCTCGTTCCCTCTCGATAGACCAGTGACGAATTCAAAACTTGTGGGGCCTTATTTATTCCATTTCTCAAGCCGTGTCTAAGGAGACAACAAATGCTGGTGTATGGGCAAAACTAGAAAGTTTGTATGTGACTAAGTCATTGACAAATAGGCTATATCTTAAGAAACGAGTGCACGTATTTCAAATGGTACTAGGTAAATCCCTTAAAAACCATACAAATGAATGTAATAAGATCACCTTAGATTTTGAGAATATTAAGATTAAAATTAATGATGAAGATTAGACAATTATGTTTTTGTCTTTATTGCCATCATCATATGAGCATTTTATTGATACATTGATGTATGGAATGTAGAGTTTGTCACTGGAAGAAATCTTAGCATCTATGAATTGATGAATGGATAATTTACATGCGTTGATTGCAACCATATTTGTGTTTTTAACACTTAAAGTTATGTTAACTGGTTCATATTTTGAGTTGTAATATTTTAAGAGACCATGGGTTAAAGTGATATATTTATCTAAACTTTACATTAATTATTTTAAATATAAACTCAAAATACATAAACATAAAATATAATAAATGTAATAAAAAAATATATAGTTTGAAATAAAGTGTTTTGAATACAATTATAAAATATGAATGAGTTTTGCTTGGTTAAAAATCGTGAGAAGAGATGTATATTTGAAATCAAATTTTAAAAGCCCAACACTTTTATTTGCTCATATCTTAGCATTGAAATCAAATCTCACGTGAAGCTTTTTTGATATTAAAATTTCACAAGTGAGAAGCAGGAAGAGTTTGAAGTTATCCACATGAAATTCAAAGTTAGCTAAAAATCTACAACTTCAATATATTATAAAATGGGCTTAAGGCCCATCAAAATTGAAAGTTAGGAACGTAAGTAAAAAAGTGGTTTCGAAAGAGTTTTTGAACATACACAAAACACAATCACACGTACGTCACAAGGTTTTCGAAGGCAACCAAACACATCAACTTTCAGGAGGACTTTCGGCATGATCAATCGTTAATACGCTATAGTTGATAGAGATAACTAGGGGAGTTTTTCTAATTATTTTTAATGAAAGTTTGTATAGTGACAGTATATAAACTCTTTGTTATGATGATTGGTTAATCTCTTTCGTGATCATCGTCTGGTGAAAAGTTATTTTAAGAATTATATTTATTTTGTTTTAACCTAGGTTCTTGGATTGTTTTTGTAGTGACAGTACAAATTCAATTTGGTTTGGTTAATTTAAACGAATTATATATGTTCCAAACATTTGTCTATTATCATTCAATTTTGGTTTTCTTACATCGTGGACAGTTTGGTAATTAGAGGGGTGCTTGACAGTTTGGTAATTAGAGGGGTGCTTGACATTTATGGTTGGGTAATTAGGCATTACATTCTCCTAATTAATCATCTCACCTTTTGAAGCATCGAATTAAGCGAAATTTGATTTTAAAGTCGTTTAAATTTGAAGTCCTCACCATACATTTGAGATTAAACAAACCTAAATGAGTTTACTATAAGCCAAATATAAACCCTAAGTTTAAGTACTAGATTATTAACAAACTTTAACTAGTATTGTGTATATAGTTTTTTTATTGAAAAGAAGAAAACTATTATATTGATCCATACAAAGACTTTTTCATAGGAAACGTTATTAGAAAACCCCATCACACCTTACACAAAGACTTTTTACATAAGCATACTCCAAATAATTTGAGGTCGATCAAAAACCAACTAATAAACAAACAAACATATCCAGTAAACCCCATTACAAATTTAAGCTAAAAAATTGACTAAGTTAACTTTAATATTACATTAATGTAGCTTTGCTAAGTGCCCATTTCGAATGCTTGACATGATCGAGGAACCAAAAACCGGGGAACATATTGAATCTTTCCCAACGACTTTGGGTAAGGAATAGCTCAAATTTGGTGTCCTACAAATCTTTGGGGCACAAATGATCGAGTGAGCATATATTTGCCTTTTGTTTAATCATATATTCTCTACACATAATCCTGTTATATACTTTGTTCCATTCTCACTAACCATTTATGTTGTTTTAATTTCCTTTTGCTTTCACTTTATCTAAATCCAAGTCCTATTGCTATTCAAAGACACATAAAAGTAGAAGTGACATTCGGTATATAAATAGACCCTACCCATTTACGTGAGAATCCAATCATATAGGAAACATAATGGTTCTCTTTGTCACCAAAGTCAAAGTAAAAAAAGGGCATTAATAGGCCAATCAATCTAATATCATTCGGACATTATTTCAATTAGTTCTCTTGTAGACAAAAAGTAGGGAAAAATATTATTATTAATATTATAAAGCGATGGTATATCATGTTTTTTTAAGGTTCTAGGTGAAACTACATGAATTGCTTATCAACTTAGTTGTAGTAGTTTTCTTGAAAAATCCAAAACATTTAGATCACGAGTGAGTTTTTAGTTAAGAAACATGTATGAGATAAAATTAAATTTTTCTACAGGTATGATATTAGATGATACTTATCTATTTTTCCTAATATCAAACTCTTTTATCAACACAAAAGCCAAATATATTAACACCTTATCCTTGCAAACTAATTGTAATACCTTGCCCTTATCGAGCTCATGTGTCACCTTTATCGTATCAAAAACAAATATTGATTTTTAATTATATATAACATCAAACTGAATATATGTATGCATGTATGTATGCATGGCTAAATGTAATGAAACACGTTTATGTGATACCTTTTTAATTTATTTAGGTGAGTGTTATGTTATATGTGTAAGATAAACAGGTTCACGTCCGGTCTGACCCGTCAATCCATAAACATAGACTTATATGTAATAGGCCTAGCAAATGGCTATCTTAATGGAGATTCTATGGTATTCAAACACATAACTTTTTACTTAAAGTACAATAATTTACCTCTAAACTAATCTATATATGGCTATTTTAATGTAAATTCTACTACTACCTCGGCCACACGGTCACACAAGTATCTGAGGTAGGTTCTTTTATATTTCCTGAAAATCTGGCAGATTAAAAATTAATAATTATAATAAAATATTTATTTATTTCGATACTCGAGGTCGTAATTGTTGACATTAATGCATGCCATTCAACTTAATCAAAAATTAAATGTTTGCATTGAATGAGATTAGAACAATAAAGTCAAATTGCTACACATACCAAAATTGTCAGTCTTCCATGCATATGGTTCTGCGAAGATTCATACTCAAATTCTTAATTTCTTCTTGTACCTGCTGCCTGCTTCAGTTCTATTGCTGTCTGGAACCTTATGAGATTCCCCAGATTAATATTAATTATAATTAAATACATTTCATTACTAATCTATCTATTCTAACTCCAAAGAAATAAAAGTATGAAACCTTGTTTAAAAGTTCTACGGTTCTGATGGTAAATGATGTATTCTTCTCATAAAAACTGTAAGCGTTTGAATTCTGCATTGTGTAGAACTAGTGGTGTTAGAAGCAGTAGATTAATTGCAGGTAAAAAGAATATCTACATTTTGGTTTATAATTTGTTAGATGATCATTAGAGATGTGCACACCTTTAAGTAATTCAAGCTGGGCATGAGAAGTATTTATGAACATATTTTCGGTTGCAAATTACCGACTAGCTAAGGGCTAATGTGTGGCAAAAACCTCCATGTGTAATCCAATTTTAAGATTGTTTTGCGACCAGGGTTTCTACGTTTAGTGCTAATCGATCTTGAGATCACTATTTTTGCGACCGATTTATTTGCAACCAGTTTGCGACCAATAGATATATATTTTTAAATGTAATTATATTTGCTACCTGGTTCAGTGGTTTGCGATTGTTTTTATAGTTTTTTATTGGCAAATTGGATTTTAATAATCCAAACTATTACTCATTGGCCGATAATAATCCATATTGTTGATTTGGCCGGTAATAATACAAACTTTTATTTTTATTATCAACAACAGTTCTAGTAGCATAATTATCATATATTCATACTTGATTTGTACTTATTTTAGACTTGTTTTAACTTTTATATTTTTTCATTTCGTTTATAATCATTATTGTGAACGAAATCGAGTTGAAATCAAAGGTAAATTTTTAATAAGGGTTATTGGATTTTAATAATCTCAACTTTCATTTATTGGCCTGGATTAATCCCAACTCAAGAAATGTTTATAGGCATTCCTAACTTTAAACTTATTCCTCTAATGATCTCTTACTAACTGAGAGTTAACCATCATTAGTTTTTTTGATGAAATGAGGCCAACTTTGAGCCATTTTCCAACTCCAGCACCGTCTAGTGTCAATTAGATCCGTTTTCCATTGTCTAACATCTGTCATCACCTGAAATCTACCTCCAACAAATTCGGTGGTTCAAATCAAGAGGTGGAGATTGACGGGTTTTTGGGTGCGAAAGTGTCAAATTGACGGTCCTGATGATAGCTTTCAATTTTCATTTTAGTGTTTTGGCCACAAAACATGTAACATCTTGGATTTTTTGAGTTAATTTAAGTTAACCTTGTCAAGTTCTTGTATAGACTGATTATTTCATTTATAAAACTTATGGGCCTTATTTTATTTAGTTGTTGCCTTTAATTCTTTTCTTGGTGTATAGTAAAGATAATAATGATAACAATAATACTACAAATAATATTAATGAACATAACAATAATAATAACTAAATACAAGAGTAATAATAATTATGCTACTAATAATATTAATAATAATAATAATAATATTAAAAATAAATAATAATAATAAGAATAATAATGTTGTTACAAATAACAAATAATTTAGAAAATTTAATAAACTTAAGGGTATTTAAGTCCAGGGGGTTATTATGTTAATCTTGAAACTTTAGATATTCAAGTTTGTGCATAAAATATTAAAACCAAAACCGCAGGGACCATTTGTGTAAATCAGGAAAACACCAACCCCCCCCCCTTTTCCCTCACGTATTTCCGGCCCAAGATCCGGCCAACTTCCGGCCGAGCTCCGGCAAGGGCAAAACGCTCAATAAACGTTTGGTTCGACCGAATTAAAGCTAATGAATCGAACGTGGGCACTAGTCGAACTCGTAACCGAAGTTAATTCGATCGAAATGATGGTTTCATTAAGAAACCACACGAAACCGAAAGCCACCATGTAATTACACTTGAAATCCGTTGAATTGAGCCGTTGAGTGATTAGAAACGCACGATTAATCACTGAAAAACTAAATAAGAAGTTTAATTTGGGTTTAACAACCCCTTAATCATCCAAATTGTAACCGAAATAATCGAATCAAAGATGAAACCCGTTCGGGACTAAATCGATCAAATCAAACCTATATAATAGGGGGCAAATTCTTCTTTCGACCCCTTTCTACTCACTGTAATCTAAATTCCACGAAACCTTCACGAAAAATCTCGAAATCGAATCATCCTGTTGTCGCGTAAAGAACCGAAGCTCTATCGGGCATAAACACTCCAATTCGGACGCAATCAAGTAAGTTTAATACACCATTGTGATCGGTTACACATAGGGATCAAAAGCCCTATGGTTAATTCGATTAACAACATCATTTGATGGTTTAATTTGGGGATCAATCGAATTAGGGTTCTTGGTTTGGGGGAAATGCATGGGGATTGTGTTTATAAGTTTTTAAAATCGTTTATTAACACGGCTGGGGCCTTAGAGTAACTGGTAAGATGCGCCCTCATGAACCTGAGGTCCCCGGTTCGAATCCGGGGGACCCCATGTTTTGTTTAAGTTTTTTTTAGCCTTTAAACTTAGTTTCATATTACTATTAAATTATAAAAAAAAACCATTTTTATAAATCTGATAATTTTAAAAATGTTTTATTATTTTCTATAAATGAGTTCTTAAAAAGAAATATTTTTTTTATATACTTTCATTTCTCTACAAATATTTTAAAACAAAATTTTTATTATTAAATAAGTTGCTTTTATAAAATTATACTTTAACCAAAATCTTGTTACACAAATATGATTATTTCAAAACGTAAAATTTTTGTTAAGATTATATTTACTAGACTCTAATCAACCTTTAGGAAATATTTATAAGTGTTATAAATTTTTACATAAAACTCTATATAAGATATAACAACGTTATTTGATACTAACGGTTCCGTTTGTTAAACATAATTATTTAACAATCCCTAATACCATATTGAACCCTAGTTTTCGTTAATTCGTAAAACTTAATGTCATCAAACGTTAACCTTGTAAATATATATATAATTTTAGGTGCTTTGTGAAGAACTACATTGGGTCACTGCTTATTACATTTCTTATTTAAATATCATCATTCTATACTTATTTGATCAAGTGAGTTTTCCATGTGAGTATTCCATACCCCTTTTTTATTTTATTTCACACTTTGGGGTGAAACATGTTAACTTATACTTTGCACTTGTAAACTTATTTGAGACTTGTAAACTTTATGGCAATTTCATCATGTTAAGTTGTGGTTAGTTGAATTTATGTGGTTACCATGTTATGGCGTTATATGTACAATCATTAACTATTGCTAGCCCAGCGAAGTCATAGATCTATGGGTAAGACAAGCCTGCTTGGTTGATCCAAGTACACTTAGCTGATCGTATATACTTTTAACGTTTGAGACTTGTAAAACATTGTCAAGGTTTGATTGTTGCATTGTTCATAGCATCCCTAATCACTATATTCACTAACTTATGACTTGAATTGCCATCTTTTATATATACTTATGTATTAAAAACTATGGAATGCTCACCAACATTATTGTTGACCCTTTTATTTTTTAACATGTTTCAGGAAATGCCCAAGTTTGATTATCTACACATTGAAGATTGCAAATCTAGGAATGGATCTAGATTAATAAACAAACGCGAATTTATGAATGGATACCATGATTGATGGTGCATCAATCTTAAATTTAATTAACGGAGAGAGTTTGCAGATGGTATAACATGGTTGATGATGCTTCAATCTAGCTTAAGTAGGTGAGACTAACAAATACACTTAGTTAACTATGGTTGATGTTGCCTCAATCTAGCTTAAGTTGGATGAGACTAACAAATACAGTTAATTAGTTAACTATTAATTAATGTATATTATTAATATATTTTGAGTTGATATATCAACTTTGCATGGGAAATATGTTCAAATTCATTCGGTTAAGAAAAGATATAACCACTTTAAGGTAGTCGATCTGTTGGTAGGACGTTTCAGTGGAGACTGGGGCTCGAACCTCCCCGGGTAAACTCATTGTGTGGCTAGCCCACGACGATAATTAGAAAATATCATGTCAAGGTCTGAACGTTGTGTGATAGAGGGACAAATATTAGCAGTTCGAACCCTACCTTGACTGGGTTTAGAGCTATGAGTCGGTTGCCTCTTGCGACATTCTAGGGATTTTATTAGTCCAACTTATTTTCAAACTTATAAGTTAATATTAATGCAAAGATAGTAGGTTAATTAATATCGAAATTCATGTGTGTGTCCTAGAATCATATATACATGGACTTATAAATAAAACTATTGTGAAGTCACTGGATCGGTAAACATCCGAGCATGTTCTTGACGGAAGGATAAACAACAGCAAAAACCAAGAGACAACCAATAACACGAACTATAATATAATGGTTTTATTGATAAAACCTAACGATTACAAGCTCGTTACAACATAAGAATCAAGACTCTTGGCAAGGGGAGATCGAGCATGATCTCCCCTCTCATCCGGCAGCCCTAGGCCCCGGGCAGACTCCCTCCCCAAACCCCTGTCTCTCTACACATTGAAACTGGTATATATAGGCCTCGGCCCATATTAGATGCGACTGGGCCCATTCGTGCGATTGGACCATGCGTATGGTTCAATCGTACGACTGATCCAATCGCATCTCTCAGTCGCACGACTGGCCTAATAGCAAGGCTCAGTCGCACGACTGAGTCTCATTCGCATATGCTCCTGCGAATGACCCAGTTTCATGTGTTTACAATATATCAGGTGTATTACATTAAGTCTAGACTATTCGACAAGCGACGGACACACTATATATGACAATATATGCTCCAACAAATTCCCCCTTGGACGTTGCTTGCGAATAGTAGATAACACCTCTTACAATCTTCAGTCAATCTTTGCCCTGTTGTCAATAGAATCAAACGAAAACCAAATTAGCCAACGTTGCCGCTCCGTCAGGTTGCTACAATATCCCTGAAAATGAATTTAGGCACAATAGCTTTCGTTTACTTTGTAGAACACCATCACAACATCAAGATTCCCCATATGACTGATTTTTCCAGTTAATGACATGAACAGTTTTCCATTGCTTCAATCTTCACACAGGCTAACCTAATTAACATTAACACCTGCAGAAATTCCCCCTCACATTCAGCATATCCCAATATATAAACGTTGTGCTCTCTTGGCGTCTTCATACGGTGTATTGGGCAAAAGGTTGAAGGTTCCAATCCACAGCTGACAATATCAAACAAATCAACATGCATGTAGATTCATCATCGGAAACCGGTTCACATCATCACTTTCTGATTGCGTCTTCACTTTCTCTATACATGGATTCCCCCTAAGAAGCAGAATCCTTTCTGTGCGGATAAATATAACTTGATTGGCCCATAAATAGTCAGATGCTCCTGACTACCCCACAAAATCAGCACTGACTGCTGACATCTTCTCTTCTCTCTTTCGTGTTCCAAATACATTCACCTATTCTGGAGGTCCGACGAATAATGGGGTATACATCTGACATTGTTTGACAAAAGAACCGCAGGGTGAATGTGCTTTGCTCATCTTCAATTCTGTACAAGAGGCAGTTCCAGACTTTTTTTTTTTTTTTTTTTTTTTTTTTTTTTTTTAGGTCTGGAACAAATGCGGATAAGTCAATGCGGATGGTCCATTCGTGCGATTGAACATACGACTGGTCCAGTCGCACGACTGAACATACGACTGGTCCAGTCGCACGAATGGTCCATTCGCATGGCCCAGTCGCACGAATGGTCCATTCGTATGGCCCAGTCGCATGAACGGGTCTGCACGCAGATTTTCAGATCTGCAGCCGTCAGGGCTGCCCAAAACCCTAATCTGACGAATTCAACATGAACCGAAACAAAGTAGACATCATCAGATTCGCAAGGGTGATAGGAACGTGGTTTTGAGTGCAATTTTAACATAGAGATACCACACGTAACACGATCTGATCAAAACACGAAGAACACGAAGTGGATTTAACGTCAAGATCTGAAATTGGATCCAGAAATCAAGAGCTCGGGTTGCTAGAATGATTGTTAGATCATTCCAGCAGTAACCGGCTCTGATACCAATTGTGAAGTCACTGGATCAGTAAACATCCGAGCATGTTCTTGACGGAAGGATAAACAACAGCAAAAACCAAGAGACAACCAATAGCACGAACTATAATATAATGGTTTTATTGATAAAACCTAACGATTACAAGCTCGTTACAACATAAGAATCAAGACTCTTGGCAAGGGGAGATCGAGCATGATCTCCCCTCTCATCCGGCAGCCCTAGGCCCCGGGCAGACTCCCTCCCCAAACCCCTGTCTCTCTACACATTGAAACTGGTATATATAAGCCTCGGCCCATATTAGATGCGACTGGGCCCATTCGTGCGATTGGACCATGCGTATGGTTCAATCGTACGACTGATCCAATCGCATCTCTCAGTCGCACGACTGGCCTATTAGCAAGGCTCAGTCGCACGACTGAGTCTCATTCGCATATGCTCCTGCGAATGACCCAGTTTCATGTGTTTACAATATATCAGGTGTATTACATTAAGTCTAGACTATTCGACAAGCGACGGACACACTATATATGACAATATATGCTCCAACAACTATTCACATATATGTTATATAAAAGATCAAGAAAAACAACTTATCCCAAAAAATAATATTTTATATAGAAAATCAGGACCGGAACTTGAAGCAATGTTTTGTTACAAAAACATTTTCAAATGGTCAAAAAGTTTGAATTGTGAAAAGAACTCTTGTAGAAATTCAAGGCAAGGATCGAGATGTCTGTTATGCTCATAGCCCAATATCCTTCTGGACCTCACACACGTAAGAGTCTTGTGCATGAGGTTTACCTTTTATATAAAAAAACAATTATTACTTTAGCATCCTCATTGTTAAGCTCAAAAGTAGTATTATGTTCCCTTTGTTAAGCTCTCAACTCCAACAGTGATTCATGCATAAAACGTTTAATTTGGTATCTAATTCCTCAAATCAAGGTCATTATCTTATATAGTAATATGACGTACGATATGGGTAGGTGCAACATATATATGAGGGGTGATCAATATGGAGCATTGTGTCATCAAGTTACAAATTAAGTGTCTTGAAAAGTTTGTTGAAATTAGGGTCCTCCAGGAAAGAGGGGCCACTTCAAAGAAGATATATCCATGGGTTTTAGTGAGGATGACAAAGCTTCACAAAGTTAAATATTCCTTTTTAATTTCTCTTTTGATAAATAATTTGCATTGAAAAATATGAAAAAGAAGGCACAAGTACACATTTGTTCCTTGCTAGATCAAGAGATCACTACTAGAAAATATGGGGTTTCGCTACGTAAAATTTGCTACGCAACTCTTTCTTTTACACAATATTACTATCATTTCTAAATTCTCTTTCTTTTACACAATACCCAAAACTCTCACCATTATATCTAGATCATCGATACAAATATTAACTGGATTTTAGACCCAACCATGGTCGCATGACCGAGTCACCCACACCGGTGGTTAGACTTGAGATCTTTGCTCAAGCCACAACATTGTTATCGCGTGTCTTGTCTAAATGACTGCACGAAGAACGTTTAACCTTGTGCTTAAGTCAAAAGGGCTGACCTTGATACAAGTAGCATGCTTGTATAGTATAATAAATGCAAAGTAGAGTGTATACTAGTGATTTGGCAAAGACACAATTGTCTAACTTGGTGAAGAATATGATTTAGTAAAGTTATAAGGTTATTTCGTATATGATCACGTACTAACTAGTTCTAGACCTACGAACTAAAAAATTCTACGCCATGAATTAGTAGCATGTAAACCAAACTTTAACTAAAATATTCTTTCACATTCATTTGTGAGAACCCTTAGAACATTTCTATTAGATTCTCTATCTTTATCCTCATATTTACATTAAAAATACTATTTTTTTCTCTTTCTTTTTCAATTAAATAATAACTTTTATATCTTATCTATATTTTCTCTTTACTCTACTCACAACCATTTTAAAATATATTAAAAAAATTATGAGGGTTGTATAGTGTTTTATCATATTTTAGGAAATACGATACAACATCCATAAGTTTTCATTCACAACTCCTTACAACCATCACTCATAATATAAGGCTTACATTCATAAATAAATAAATAAATAACCTACTTTAAATACTCTTAATATGCTAAGCGATGGATTCCTTTTCCTATGAACGCTTGGTGTCAATGAATTGGACGAGCATGTGCTAATAGTTTGACATTAAATTACCATTTACATATGTACACACATGATTTAATTCTCATGGATCGGGTTAAAATATGACTTATATGTGACGTCCTTGACCTACACTTTTATAGGCTTGGTGTCATGACTTAGAAGGTGCTTTTAAGTAGTTTGACAGCAATTTTATATACAAATATGCGTACACTAGAGTTCCCATTGATTTAATAAGAAAAATGTAACACTCTAAAATTTTAAACTGTTTTTATAAAAACTAACCTTACATCATTTCAAGGTTCTTATTGTGTGAATACTCAATTTATTAAACAGGAAAGTCAAACTCATTGACTTTCAAACTACCAGTCACATGCAAAATAGTTTAAAAGGTTCATATATATAGAAACTTGTTTGTCTCAAGATAATTTACACAAGAATTATACAACAATAAATTTGATAGAATACAAGTGTTTCTTTCTTTCTTTTTTCTTAATTACAAAATTGGCATACAACACTCATCTAATAGTTCATCATATAAGTAACTTGTCAGCAACCTCATAAATAAGATGACAAACTCATTCTTGTTTACTAAATTTCTACGGATTTCTTACTATATAATCCAATTCAGGATTGTAACCACACATCACACACATATTATTACGTGAAATTGTGAATACATATGAATTAAATTTAAACAAAAATTAATCCATTGAATTATTAAAGCGGTCATCTTGCAACACTCTACGACGAAGCACTCTTCTCCTAAAATAACCAAAACCTTTTGCAACTCATCCGCCATAACTGATTTGTTTTTATCAACATCAAAAACCGAAATGAATCTACCATAGTTGTTTGAAGTGTTCAGTCATTTTTTAAAAAGATTTCATTAAAGTTGATTTTTTAATTTTCATTCTGATTATGATATTAATACTACATATATGTAATATGATATGCTAAATTACATCATATTAAATGTATGTAGTGTCATTTCATACGTAAATGTAGTATAAAAAACTTATGATCTGTTATTGTTTTGTAATATAACAATATTATACTTAAATTAAAGATTAAAAAAATAATACTGCGTATATGTAGTAACGTAATCTTGTAACGTGCTATTTTGTTCATATAACAATATTCTACTCAAATTAAACATTAAAAACACTAGTGATTTAATGATTTATTTTTCATAAAAGTAATAATCTATGAAAAATCATAGATGTTTAAAGATAAAATAGAAGATTGTTTCATATTTTCTTATTAGGAAAAAAGTTTTCTCATGAATCTTTCGCTACAATTCTATATCTCTATATGTGTATCATTATGTATATATGTAGAGACAATATGTGATGTAGATCAAAATTTAACCAACTCTAGAGACAACAACACATAAACATAGGAGAATATAATTATGATAAAGCTAAATATCTCTAATTATCTTCAATGAATAATAAGATATTTATAAAAGCTCCTAGATGATATCCATCTCCAATAAACAAGATTAGTTATAAGCTTTCTTGTCATAATGGGATGTACGAGACGTGTCCCCTTCTTCTAGCAAATAATGAGACTACATTTAATATGTAGGGAGCAAGGTGACTGCTCCTTGATTCCAAGTTTGATTATTACTCGCAAAAAATCGGATATGACTTCACGCTCTATAGTATAAAGTATTATAAACAACTTCAAGTTGTTTATATCAAATATGGGCATTGGGCCTTATATCTTCTAAAGCTTGTTTCGAGTAAAATGGGTTTTGGTAATTTTATGTTTTTAGCACAATTGTAAAAGTAACATTCTTTTTGTAACATCCTTTATTCGTGTTGTTATAACATTAATGCATAATAAAAGGACATTATTTTCACAATACCATGCATAAATGTTTTGATGTATATTCTAAGATATAACACTTAATTAGTTCCATCTCGTTAAGTTATATATGCCCGAATCAATTAAATAGATCATGTACCAAAGGAACTTTGGCACCTTTGTATGTTAAATAGTGCTATGCTCTAGGTTAGGGATTCAAGTTTTGTGGTTGACATTAAAGTAGCGTTAAGAGTCGATTGTAGGAGTGTTTGAGTTGTCATTCCCAAAAGAAAAAAACTTGTAATAAGCATTTTAATCACAGAAACTAAATTAATAATTTTTCGAAACATAGGATCAAATAATTTAGATGTAGAAGAGGGTGGGGGTCGTTTTGGGTTCTCCAGGTTTCTCTGATTGACACATCAACGATACATCATATTTTTTTTCTTCCATTTTTCCCGTTTTACTCATTTTTTTTTCTGTTTTTCATTTGTATTTAAGTTCACTGGAAAAGAGGAGAAGCCCCACTGGGCTAGGTTGAAATTTGTAAAGGCGGGTTTTGGAGGTGGGGGGTGGGGTTGGGGGGGGTTGGGGGGGTGTTTCCACCCATGGCCGAGATTTTCCCACCCTTTTGCAGTCCCACTCCGTGTATCCTAATTTTTTTTTTTATTGTTTACTAGAAACAATAGAGTGAACGTGCCCGGTAATCACTCATAAGTGTATAGTCTATGTGGGAGAAGTGAGATGATGGCATACCTTATTTCTATTCTAAAAAAATAAACAGTCTGTCCCAATTTTTTCGAATTACTAATTATTAAAAAATATATTTTCATACACAATATAAAGATTTATTGTCATATTCAAAGATGGGATGGAGTATGAGATATATCGAGTATAAAAAGGAATTAATAAGAAGAAAAGGAAAAGATGGTAAAGGAATCATTTCTCTAACGTATTTACCTTTTTTTCCCTTCTAATCTTTTTTTCTCCCTTTCTTCTTTTCCTACTCCCACGTCCACATAAAAGAAGGCATCTCTCTTTCTCTCTCTAGTCTCTTCAAGTGTCATTTTCTCACATATACTTCACACAAAAGATACAACCATTCACTTAATACCTTGTCATCTCTCTCTCTAGAACTCCACAACTACTCCCAACTCACCATTGATTAGACAAATCTCATCTCAAGAAATCTTTCAAGAGAAACAGAAAACCTTCTATCATCATTACCATCATCATATCATACTTTCACACCTTTAGATCACACAATAGCAACAAACTCACCACTAGTGTTGTTATACTCTCACAACACCACCAACAACCTTCAAGATTGTAGCAAGAACAACCTCTAGCTAGGTCTTTCTTCAAGCCACTTGCTTGAGTCTTTCTTATTTGGTGATCACAAGTAGAGTTTTTGGTCCATCAAATGGAGCTCTTTCCAGCACAACCAGATTTGTCTCTTCAAATCAGCCCACCCAACACCAAACCCACATCGAAAACATGGAGAACAACATCAACACCAACTGATCAAGATCATCACCATGATTTAGATTTGGGGAATTTGTGGAAGCGAGCCTTAAACTCGCACCAACATCATCAGCAGCACCAACAACAACAACAGCAACAGCAGCAACAACAACAATACAGCTCAACAAGAAGACTAGAACCCTCTTTTGGGCTAGCCTTATCTAACCCTGGTTCGACTCACTCGACTCATTCGGACCTCACCCATTACCATAACCTCCTCCCACAAAACTCTAACACTGCCACATCTAATATCTACTCATACCAACATCACCAAAACCAAAACCAAAACCAAAACCATCATGGGTTTAGTTCAGATTTAGGTTTCTTGAGACCCATAAGAGGGGTTCCAGTTTATTACCAGAATACCCCTCCTAATTTCCCAATATTGTCTCACCCTCATCAAAAGAACCAAACTTTGTTAGATAACTGCACTAATTCTACTACCACAAGTTCTATAATTCATGGGAATAATATTAACAATATTGTACGATCAAGATTCTTGTCCTCAAGGTTTCCGTCGAAGCGCAGCATGAGGGCGCCGAGGATGCGGTGGACTACTACTCTTCATGCTCGTTTTGTCCATGCTGTTGAGCTTTTGGGTGGTCATGAAAGTAAGTAATATCTACATTTTTTATTCTTCTTATTATTAGTTTCTTCATAAATTCATTTTAGTTATTGTGTTCATCATAGGTTATTAATCATATTGCTTTTGTTTTTATGATTTTAGGAGCAACACCCAAGTCAGTTCTTGAGCTAATGGATGTGAAAGATCTAACTTTGTCACATGTTAAATCTCACTTGCAGGTTAATTTTATTTAGCCTCCTTAATCTCAAATCTTTATGATAGATATATTATTTTAATTTCTATATATTTCTTTAGAACAAACATGAATGGTTTGCAAGATGCATTGTCTGCCTACTGTGTCAATATATAGTACACCCTCAAGAGTCAAGAGCACCTACATATATACTGAAATCTGGAATATATACCCAAGATTCAGATATTATTATTTTCTTTTTGACTTTAGCACTAAAGAAGCACTTTGCATTATTAGAAGGAACTTATTTATATTATTTCCTAATAATTGCAAGAAATTGCAATTTCCAATGCTTATTTACCTGCAGAGAGGCAACTCTAATCCTTTGCAAATGTTTCTCTCATGCTACTATTACTAGATCTGATGGTCCTGCATAAGCATAGCTTAAGCAAGAACCCTAGCTCCATATATTTACACATTTATATAATATACATATAGTACTCCTACATATTATAATATTATTACCATGTGTGTATGTATATATGTAAGAAAGAGAGAGATGCATAGTAAGACAAAGCCCAAGGAATTGAAAACTCAATATTCATAGGGTCCAAGCAAAGACAAGTCTATACAGAGAGGGTTGAATTTAATAATTTTATCCTTTTATTCAGAGGGAAACTTGAGATATGAGAGAGTACAAAAATGCCATCATTTGTCAATGATATGTTTGTGTATGTCTACCATCCCATATGGTTTATTTCTTAACCATGCAATAGATACCAACCATAGTTAAGTTTGCTCTTACACTTGTGCAGACATGCATCTCTCTCTCTCTCTCTCTCTCTCTCTCTCTCTCTCTCTCTCTCTCTCTCTCTCTCTCTCTCTCTCTCTCTCTCTCTCTCTCTCTCTCTCTCTCTCTCTCTCTCACTCTCTCACACACGTGTGTGGGTGTATGTATATATATACAATAATATATATTGTCAATGCACGGTCGCATATACTATTACTATGTACTCTTTCATCATTTACTCATGTTGGTACTTTTTAATTTTACATATATCATGCATCATAGACATTTATATATATTACATCAATAGAGTATGGTGAAAATACGTTGGAAAGGACATATACTGCATCTATATTATATAGGCTTCAATGCTTCATCAATTGAACATTAATTCTTGTGGTAAATAATCCACATATATGCATGTATTTCTTTGTAATAATGGCCATGTAATATAAATACAGTCGATGTAAATAGTTAATAGTAGGACACAAATAGTTGTTTTACATTCATGAACATAACTAGATAATAATTAAATGTACGTCCAAGGGAGATCCTGTAGTAAAGTTTGTAGTCTAATTACCAACTTCAAATCTTATCGTATATAGGTAATAGCTCAAAGTAATTATAGAAATTCTTAGCATTTTTTATACCGATACATTGGATGTATTTACACATCTTCAACATTTGTTAAAAATCCGAAAATTTAATAGCCACTGTTGTAAGATATTAAACATTCATTTACTTTGTGTTGCAGATGTACCGAACGGTAAAGACAACAGATCGGGCACCAGCATCTTCAGGTAACTAAGCTTTTTTGCTGATCTTGATTTGACAACATTTTTGTTTCATAAGTATCAACTTAAAGTTCTATTTTAATAACTCCGGATCAATTGTTTTCCACCATAATTAGGGCAATCTGATCTTTACGAAAACGCTTCATCCGGTGATAATTCTGATGACATGATATTTGACATTCGTAACCCAAGAACCAAAGAACTATCAGCTGAAAATGGAGGAAGGTCTAGTGTTCACCAGGAGAAAGATTATCAGTATGGTCTATGGAGCAATTCTTCAAGGTGAAAACTTTGTTTTGTTTTAAATAACTGTATCTACTTCTGTTTTATCTTTATGATAAATCAAAGAGCTTTTAAATGCATATCAATTTTCAGTAAATCCTTTGACCCATTGAAATATTATGGTTCTATTAATGTGCACATGGTCATCATAAACGACCCAGTTTTCTAGCAGTGTATTCATTTTATAAGTTACTTGCCTTTTTAAGATTTCCTGATCATGACACCAAACAAACCTGAAGATTATTAACAATCTTCAAAACAACACATCATGATCAACATTATATATTCACTACATAAATGAATAATGCATGTAGGGAACAATTAATAATAGAGTTTTTGAAATATGAAGGTATTAACATGCTATGCTACTCAATTATTTCAATAGTCATTTTTAATAATTTAATTAGTGGCTATTAAATTTGCTTAATTTCAAGTGATTTGAAAAGGAGATTCTAATTGTAAAAGAGGAGGCCTTTTAGCATAATTACAATTAAGTCACGAGATCTCCATAAAAACATATCATTTTCTCTTTAATTTGGTGGGCTTCATCACTTTTCTAAGTGGGACCTACTACTTGTAATACTTAGTGTCAAAGGTAAACCTTTTTTTCAAAATAAGTGGATGCCAAATCTGCTATCTTTGAACCATTTCTTTAACCTTATGTCTGTTTATCTGTATGCGTTATATATTAGCATTCCTATCTATCCTCGATCTATTTTATTATTGTATTTTTGTGATTGTTGTAACTATGTTATCGCGCGGTGGCTTGATGATCATATTCTCTTGTTAGCAGGGAAGCTTGGTTGCAAGGAGAACATAGAGATTCTGAAGGAAACAAACCATCTCTTGAGGTAGATATAAATTCTAGTTCTTCTTTTCATATTAATTATATATATAGTTTAATAAGTGTGTAGATCTCCTTTCACCACTTTTGATACATTCTATTATGTGAAAATAGTAGCTTTATGCTTTGCTTGGGAATATATACATATATTCCAAATTTCACAAGAATGTTATCTAAAGTGGGAAGAAAGTGATTAAGACCAAGCCTTTAGAAAAGCTGAGTCAAATAACCAGAATATTTAAGGGTCAATTATGCTTTCTTTAAGCTAAAGACAAACAATTTAAAAAAACTACATAAAGATCTTAGTGATCTAAAAACAAGAACACTAACTCATTCAAAGGCCCTACATAAGAGTATTCACTTGTTTTAACAATTAAAACACATTGTATATATGATAATTCAACTAAAGAACATATAATCTATGGTTATTGTGTTAACTACGCACATAATGTATTGTTTTCATGACAACCACTTAATCTTTTTTCAGAAGGAAATGAATTCAAAAGGTCTGAACCATGAGAGACTGTCAGAAGTGAGCTCATCAACCGCCAAGAAGCCCAATCTAGAGTTCACATTGGGAAGGCCACAGTGACATGTGATAATGATCTCTATATATATATATATGAGCTAGTGTGTGTATGTATATATATGGACCGTACTACTCATTTTGTTATAATTGTGTTTTTAATGGGAGGTAGTGAAAGAGAATCAGGTACCACTGCAAAAATCAGGAGAGAAAGGAAAGTAACGAATTGAAAAGAAAAAGAGAGTTAAAGAAAGACATAAGGAGACAACAACGACAGAAAGCAACCTAAGGCTGGAGGCTTTCAAAAGCTAACCATGTCCTTCCTATCATATTTGTGAGACATCATTATCATCTTTTCAATAATATATATAATATTTATATTACATTTTCATCGTATAATGTTCGCGGGTATTATACAAAGAAACTACATAGTCAGTAAAATCTCACGTATAGCAGTTAAGTTATTGTATCAGATCGAGAGAGAAAGAGAGAGAGAGTGTGTGTGTGTGTGTGTGTTTTAATTAATTTTGCTAAAAGTGTTATTATGTGGTGTTTATTGGTAATTGTAATGGAGGACTTTATTACGTTTAGGAAAAGGGGCATATTTTTCCCAAACGTGTAACTGAGGTCTCTATTTATTCCCATGCATTGTCACATGCTTTGCACTTACTCAAAGAAGGAAAGTAAAGAAAAAGGATAACGTCAACATGAAAAGAGAACTGAAAAATGTAAGAAATTGGTAGATGCATCAGATAGCACAAAAGAGCAAAAGTGCAGAGATGGTGCTTCTATCTCCCGTACTTCTATGCACATTGGTTTATATGAATTTATGAAAGATTATATAAGCTTGACCTTGATGATGAAAGTTTCATGTTTATTAATACTTAACTAATAACTAATTTATAGATCGAATAGTGTAAATCAAGTAAGGTAGCATTTATTACTTTTCAGTGATTTATCAGTTATTAATTATATCAACTATTTTATGTAAAACAGCTATTTATGTGTCAATTTTATTAAACCCCAAAAAAGAACACTAAGAGAAAGTTGTCACATCCCGGCAGAAGCGTGAAATGCTTAGGGTGTGACTTGTTTGCTCAGAGCTCATTGATATACAATTGTTACTAAATATCACATAAATATATATATTTCATGATAAGGCATATTAAATATATATAATATCACATAACATAACAAGGATTAATAAAGGAGTTAGGATTACATCAATTCATCATAGTCAAAATTTGAACTAACATAACCCTATTACATTAAAAGCCTAACAGTAACATCTTCAGAGACGATGGTAGTGGGCATCCACCGACACACTGAGATCATACAAATTTACTGTCAGGTTTACACAAACTTTCCCCACCACTTCTCCCCAGCCATTATAAACAACAAAGGAGAACATTAAGCTGTTAGTCATGGTGAATTCCTGAAAAAGCATACTTAAAATAGTCAACATAAAGTTGGTGAGCTTCACAGGTTTATCATATAACATAGATGCATTATATACAACCAAACCTTACATAGCAACCAGATCATTCATATCTGTCATAACTTATTTCATAAATCAGATAATATAGCAACACAATACTCATCTTATTGGTGCAGGAAATATTTTCCTAAGTAGCGCTACCAATATTATCTAACGGTTCCACATCCGAATTAATGGTTGTAACATAAATATCAGAAAATAATGCATCTGATAGTATGCTTTTTCCCCAAAACTTTTACAAAATAAAAATGGGCCATGAAACTCACCTTTACTCCAAATGGTAACCTATACAAGAAAAAATATTTATAATTCAGAAAATGTATATTTCTTTAACATTTTTAGCACCTCAGATTGAAGAATTTATTTTATAAATTAGGTTTTAATATAAATTCCGAAATTTTTACAGTAGATGTATCTTAGTGTTAGGTATAATATACTAAAATTTCATATTCAAATTATTTTCAGGCTAATTTTTATTATTTTTACATTATTCACATAATTCTTTAGAAATACCTTCGGGCCTGTAAAATTAGTCAAATTTTGGCAGGTTAATAATTATAATTCGTAAAGTTTTTCAGAATTTTCTCATGCTCTAAACTATAGCAGAGCTATTTTTATAATTTTTCCTATTTTATCTTTATTTTGCTAAAAATACCAGATCATGTCCAAAAATTCTAATTTTTACACAAACTGCTCCATTTTTATTCTTATGTTTTCTATAAATTTTCCATAATTTATTTCATACTTTAAGTATTTTTCCCGATTTTTGGTTAACAGAATAGTTAAAAATTAATATTTCAGAAAATGTTTTGAGTTAGGTCACGAAATTTTTCCAGTAGATTCTATATTTCTTAATAGTCAGTACATAATTTTTCTATACCTTTACTAGGATCAGTTCTTTTAATATAATTTTTCTCTTTTTATCCTTAAATATTGCATATAAATTAATTAATTCATAGGAATAGTACCAAATTTCGCAGAGTTCAATTTCCTAATATTCTAAATATATTTTTAATGTTTGTTCCCACAATCATAGTTATTTTATATGCAGAATCAATTTAACAAACTATAACTAGATTTTTAACCCTTTTGTTGATAATTTCTTGCTATAAATTTGATTGTCTCAAGGTTTGTTTTACTTATTTCAGATTTTTAAAATCTTTCTTTTTGTCTGAAAAATGAGTTTGATTATTATATGTTTTTATAAAAACCTTGAATGTTTAATCAAAAGGGTTAATCACATGTGTTTATATTAACACATGTTTGATTTTCATAACTTAATTTAGTAGGGTTTTAGGGGTTAAAACCTTGATTTTGACAGAAGGAGAGTGTGAGAAGGAGGTGAGGATGGTCTAAGCTTGCTTGGTTTTGGTGTTCTTGATAATCTTTCGGGAGACGGTGCTTCCACGAGGCTTGGATGTTGCTGCCTTGTATCCGAGAGTGTGTGGCCGAGTGAAGTTGAGGATGATATTTGGTTGAGAGGTGGTGACCGAGAGGATGGTTCGTGGCTTACGGTGGTGGTGTTCGAGAGTGGTAGCCGAGAACAAGATGTCCGAGTGAAGGTGGTATATGGTTGGTGTTAGAATGGCCGAGAGTTTTTGGTGTTCCCATGGTCCCTTCGGCCGCTCCTTCAAGTAGTGGAGCTTGTCATCATGAGGTCTACTTCCTAGAGTTATGTGGTGTAACTAGGAGTGCTTAGTTTGTTTATTAGGGTTGAGAGGTGGCGGTTTGTCAAGGTTCTTGGTGTCCCGATGGCTAGGTGGCAAATGGAGGGATACATGAGTCACTCCATAGTTATTGCAAGATGGTTCTAGACTTTGGTTGCCTAATTCGGAGCTTAAGGCTACTAACCGAGGGTTAAAGGGTTGTTAACCGAGTTGATCTTTAATCCTAAATGGTACTTTGGTTTGGGTTTTAGGTGTAGGGAATTTGTTTAGGTTTGTTTTGATGTAAGTCTCACTTGTTGTTAACTTATGTTTGTGATGTTTGGTTGAGTTGTGTTTTGGGTTTGTTTGATGTTGTATGATTGGTGTATCTTGATCATATATCATTTGGTATCATAATGTTATGAATATGTATACATGCATACGTAAAAGGTTGTGCATGCATGTATGCATGCATACGTACATCATATATATTTATATGGGCAAATAATATACATGCATAAGTAGAACAAGAGCATGCATACGTATATCACACATGTATGTATAAAAATATATACAAGTTAACTTAGGTGTAGTTGAATAATTAAATATACTAGTGTATAAAATTCTAAACCTAGGGTTGTCACAAAAGTATTACGTGATTTTAAAGAAGAATAAGAAAATACTTAGGAAGCGTTTGGTTGAAAGAAATGGAATGAAATGGAATGGAATTGAGAAACTAGTATAATTTTCAAGTAAAATTATATTTTAGTGAGCAATTAAAAGTAAACCCAAAGGAATGTTTCACCTCAAATTCCTTTGGTTGTGGGATTTCAAAATCCTTCCACCTAGAGAGGGAATTTGAAATCACACAACCAAGGGAATTTGAGGTGAAACATTCCATTAGGTTTATATTTCATTACCCACTCAAACATAATTTTATTTGAAAATTATATTAAGTTCTCAATTCCATTCCATTCTTCCAACCAAACGCTCCCTTAGTTTCGATGCTGTTTCACATGCAGAGATGCCATAATTACGATTCTTAGCTCTTAACTATATAAAATTATAATTGGTGATTTTTAAGGGAGTAGTTATTGGTACACCACTGATATCAATGCGAGTCTTATAATATCAATGTGAGTCTTATAAGACGTTATGTTTTGTATTAGTGTCAATGGTGCTCAGATTTTGTGTGCTTGCAGCTTGCCAAATCATACGACTTTTATATTCGTATGTGCTATTTATTTATATTTTTTACACATGATTAAATTGGTAATTTTGCTTAATTATATTATCTATTAAACAATCAAATGATACATATGTTCTTGCTCGAACATCAATAATCTTTTATACTTTGAAACAGATCGTATTCAAGTGTTTCCATTTAACGAATGGTGTTTTTCTTCTTTTCATTCTCAAAACTCGACAGTGATCTATTGTTATAAATTTCAAAAAGAAACAATCGAATTTACTTTTGCAAGTATATCGATACAGTGGAGGCAATGGTAGATTAACATGGTCAACGCCTAAGATGGTGAAATCTAGACAGCTGCAACTATAATAACTTTTGTATAGATAATCATATATATACTTGAATTTATTATGATATATGATAAGCAACCAACTAAAAATTAAACACTGATTCAGTAAACAATCAAGATAAGTTTATACATGAAAAATAATAAGTTTGTACATCAAAACAAAAAAAAAATATTAATAATAATACAACCACCAGCGAAAACTAAGCGTCTGCCATTGGATCTAGTTCTTGCTCATGATATTGTGACTATGGCTCCTGTTAAGTCTAGCACTTGCGGTGGTGTAATGGTGACACCCGCAGCCCTAGCCATCTTTATCCATAGCCAAATCAACCATTCTTGTAGATCCTCCATCCATTATAAATAGGGGTGATATATCCTATACCATGTCCTTAACATGTGTAGGGAGTGTCACGTGTTTGAAAACAAAGCGATGTGGTGGATATTAGGTTGGTTGTAGTTGTGCATGAAATTGTTATCGGTCCTATTATGTATAGTAGATTATACATACAGAATAAAGAAATCTTATATCGTGTCAAATAATTGATACACATAGCGATAATATAATGTTGTGTCAATTAATTGGCATACATAACAAGCAATATTGCATTGTGTCAAAAAATTATCATGCATAGCAAGGAATATTCTGTCATGTTAAATAACAATATGCATAACGAGGAATATATGGTCTCATGATCATATATGAAGCATATAGATATATACGAGTCTTATACTTTAAGTGGCCTATGATATTTATCATGTTAAACGAATTATCTTAGTACACAAATTGACTAATGTGATGGGATATGCATCTTTGTCCGGTAATGATAACTATAGGACATACATAGACTTACACGAGTCGTATCGATGGCATCTAACAAAAGAGGGTGGTTTATAAAGATGAGTATGTTGGACGGGTTTCTTATATCTATATAAATGTTAGATTTGTTTTTTTATTCGAGTGATTGCTTTAGAAGGCGAATATCAGACCATAGACCTATTCAGTTAAAACAAAAGGCGGTGGACTACAGTCCAGTCTTGTTTAAGTTCTACAACTCATGGTTTAAAAAGAAAGGTTTTAATAAGATTGTCAAGGAAACGTAGGATAAGGTTGGTAGGCCTCGATCACATAATGTAATCAATACAAAGAAATTTAAGAAAATAAAACATAATAGGTAATTGTATATAACCCGAAGATAAAAATTTTAATTTGGAAGAAACAATCGATTATGGTATAATTTTATGGGTACTGAAATCTAAATGAGTCATTGAAGCTGACGAAAACTCTATAAATTTATCATGGTGTTTTGAACAGAGAAAGATGTAAAATAACTATAGAGGGGGTAAAAGTGAATGGACAATAGATTATCGATGTTGGTCGTGTAAAACGTGTTTTTTGGAGTTTTTTGAGTACATTTTCCGTCAATTAATGAGTTCGTATATCTAATTGATGCTCGGGATTAAAGATTCTTTTGACATTTATAATGTTGAGCTTTTTGAAAGCCAGGTGCTTCATTGCTAAGGTTAAAGAAGCAGTTCGGTCATATAGGAATGACTGATTTTACGTTCCCGTACACTAAAAGGTATTGAGACTTGATGGATACCGACATTTTTTACTCTATTTTTCAGTTTTATAGCATTCTTCTTTTCCTATGGGATATGTAATTACTTGTTTATCACTTTAATCCCATAAGTGACGAATCATCTGCTAATCATTTTGATCAATTTGCAATATAAGATTATTGCTATGATTCTAAGGTACATATTTTTTTATTGAACGACATTCTAAGGTACATATTAGCTAAGCATGGGTGGACCTTTAGTATAAGAAATAGTTCATTTTAATTTTGCTCTATAAAATTTGAAGAAATATAATTATTTTTAACAAACGCCATGAAAAAAACCAAACTTAACTCTATAAGAAAATAGCAAGATCGTCTTAAACATATTATCAATGGTGGAACTACAATGGGCTTTGAAGATCCATTGATAGTTTGATTAATCATGTTTTCTCACTAAACGGGTGTGTAAGCGAGTAGATTTTTAGTACTTTCACCCTCAAATAATCAAGTTGTGTGTAGGAAGAAAAAAGGAAAATTTGATATTGAGATAGATGGTTTTGACAATAAAACAAGCAAAATTTATTATGATTTCAAGATATAACGGATCAAATATTATATTTACCGATCGACATTGTTTTTCAACATATTGAACATCATCAGTATTTAATACTGATTGACGCTTTTAACAATTGTGCAAAAGTTTTTATTACGACCCTCAAATAAAAAGAACTAGTCTGCCACTATACATTATGATTTTTATGAGCATGATTGTTTTAAACATCATATATCACCACTTTTATAAGTATAATTGCTTTAATATGGTTCTTGATTTATACGCAAATACAAGAGTTGGTAACTGTTTTAACGATGTTTTTTGTCATTGAACCAGATCACATCCTATTTGACCTGAACCAAGCTGAAAAAATAATAATATTAAGATAATCAAATGATTTTTAAAAATTTCTTGCTCATAAAAATTTTTTAGACCCATCACTGTAGTTATGGTGATTGATGTGCTGATGAGTAAGAAGCAATCTGTATTTGTTATTATCATAGTTTTTAGTATTGTTATTATTATTATAATTATGACTATCAAAATAATGATTATTCTTCTTGTTGTTGTTACTATTATTAAATAATAATATTAATACTATTATTAATTTTATTTACATTAACTTACGGTGGTTATTATCATTACAACTACTAATATAGTAACTGGTAATATAAACAACCAGTTTTAATAAACCCGTGTTTATACGTGTTAAATAAAAAATATTAAATAGAATAATTTTTTTAATGATATTTAAAGATAAGATATAATAAAAATCTTTCTTATTATAAATAAAATGATAATTTTGTTTCAAAACGAACGTTTAAAAATATCATTTTGAAAAACTTTTATATTATAACTTTCAATTTTAATTTTGTTTATAAAATTTTTAATTAAAATATTTTGTATTTTTTAAAAAATTATTGTCTTATAATTTTTTTTAATTTTATAAAATTTATTTCTTTAGAAATAACTTTAACAAAAGATCTTTTTCTTACATTATAAAAAACTATTTTAATCTAAAAAGAACTTAATAATATTATTAGTAATTAATGTGATTATTTAACATAGGAGAAAAGTAGGAAAATTTAATGAGAATGAATGTGGTGTTACCACATTATCCTTTTAGTTACATTTTTATTAAAGTATAAATATAAAAAAAAAAAAAGAAGTGATCAGTGAGTCACCAAAGTTCTTAAACTTAAAAAAAAACTCCAAAATTGGAATCCATCAAACCAATCTTCTTTTTGCCTTTTAGTATTTTCTTAATTGAGGAAAATTAAAATCATTGTAAGTATTACTACTTCTAATTCTAGATGATTAAATAATCTTTAAAAATCATATTTATTTAATTCATCGATCTATATTTTCTTGCTCCATAAATGAAAAGTAGGGGAAAGCTAGCCAAAGTTTAAAGTGGAAAGGAAAGAAAGGCAATTTGGAAGAAAGTATGAAAAGCCAAGTAAAGGAAAAGTGATTTTTACTTCATTTCATTTTTTTCCTCGTTGTTTTTCCTTTTTTTTTCAATCTACTTGTGTGACACTAAAATTAAAGGGAGCTGTTTTCAATGTATGATGATTATATGAGATCTTATGAATCTTCGTTTTGAATATCATATTAAATATGAATATGAGTTTCGTGACATTTGGAAAGTACAGAGTTTATCTAATGTAAGTTTTTATAATGGAACTAATCTTGTTGATAATTCAAAGTTTAAGGGCTCTATGTTTCTATTTGAAATCATGGGTCTTTGTTTTTTGTTGGTGTTTGAATCTAATATAATGGGTCATTAGTTTGTTAGAGTTACATTTTGGTTTATTAAATGTTTAGGTTTATCTAGCTATTAGGTCAAGATAATAATAATAATTATAAGTTAGCTTGGGCTGTTTATTCGGTAGGACTAGATTTCATTTAGAAATTTGTCTATGGGTTCAATTTAATAGGTCTATCATTGTAATCAGTAATTCGAGTATATTTAATCGAATGAAGTGTCAATGTTATTGATCAAGAAGTGTATTAATTTTTTCGTTTTCTTGTTCATCAGATCCAAATCCATCACAACAAACTCATAGTACTAAACTTACATATGTTATGTTCACACGTACTGAGTTATGAGAGAGACAAGAAGTTAAATCAAAAAATATTTTGAAATATTTTTTTATACCAGAAAAGCAGTAATTATTATTATTATTTTAAAAGACCAAAAGTCTAATACCACAATTATAAAAGTGTGATGTCTTCAATTTCCAAATATGAAATGTTTGACCAATCATCCTAGTAGCTACACTCAATAGCAACTATGAAGAGCTAGCTAGGGCCTATGGGAGTCAAAGTATTATTCTCTTACTATAAGTAGTAGTAGGGCAAGGAATTGAATAGACTTGGTATATAGAAGTTCATCTATATATACCATAGTGTATTAGTGTAAAATAATACTAGATCCAATGGGACAACTTTTTTTGTTAAAACTTACAACGTTCTGCTAGTTCATGAAGGTAAAATTCAAAGAGTTTACCTAATCCAGTGTGTTGTCCCTTTACTACCAAAAATCGAGTTCATGATAGGCATGTTCAACCTTAAGCGGTTGTTCCTTTTTTGGTATGAATATTGCAATTAATTATGGAAGAAACAATTCTAGTTGTCACAAGTTACAAAACATTATCTAATGGTATTTTAAATTCCTCTTGAGATTTTTTATTCTGTTATTATGAAAATACAAGTTTATTATATATGGACAATGTGGCATGAACGTATAATAATGATAATGACATCTATTATCAAACTTGAATGATTTTTTCCATCTTAGTTCTTAATGTAAAGAATTCTCTATCATGATATAGTAACATAAATTCTAACAAACTACAAATGTCAAAGGTATGCACCCATGTTAAACGTTACACTGATCTATCAAATTAGTAAATCCAAGTAGTCGAGCCATACTAGCTTTGCTAGTTCATATTGTTGCACTTAGATTATGCTTTTAGCTTTTCTGGATGTCAAAAAAATTTTGGTTAATGACAAAAAAGGTATAATCATGCTACCACTACAAGAAATAAGGGCTATTGCGACGACATTTGTCGTCGCGATAGGTTCGGTTTGTCGTCGCCATAGGCTATGGCGACGGCATGTCGTCGCCATAGACCTAGTCGTCACAGCCTTGTCGCTATAGCCTATTTTTGAGTCGTCGCCAAAACCCTTGTCGCCATAGAGGGCTATCCCGACGACATGTTGTCGCCACAAAGTTGTCGGCAAAAATTTTTCATATTATATTTTAAATTAAAAATAATTTTAGTTTTCAGCCTATGGCGACGACATGTCGTCGCCATAGGTCAAACTAATTTTTTTTATATTTTAACAAAAAAATATATAAAAATATTTTAAAAACCCTATGGCGACGACTAATTTTTTTTTCATATTGTATTTTAAATGTTTTTATATTTTTCAGGTATTTTAATATTTAATTTATAAATTATTTTTATATTTTCCAAGTTTTTCCTAATATTTCAGGTTTCGTGAACATATTTATAAACTAAACGAAAGCTAATATTACTAATACACAAAAGATAATCATTTTACAATTCAAGTTAAATACACGTGCTTTTAAATAAAATAACCAACGTACATATTTTTAATCTTTTACAAAATAAACAACATCTAATTTTCGTCATCTTGATCATCTTCGTCATCACTAGGATTTGACTCTTTTTTAAAATTCATTCATCCGTTCCTGCACTTCACGCATGTATTCCTAAGTGTATTCATTTCTTCATCCCATGTAATAATGACCCACCTGATTGTTCATAACAAGAGATGCTTATTAGGATTTGATCGAAAATTCGACAACATAATTGATGTAAATGAAAAAAAACATCACATCCAATTATAAATAATAAAAGATAACAGTTTTAAGTTTTAATAAAGCAACAATGCACGTAATAATATTTAAATTAAGTCTATAAAAGATAACAATTTTAAATTAATTACCATTAATCCTAAAACAAGTTACAAAACATAATTCATCATATCATTTTATCAACTCAAACCAATAACTAAATCAAACAATTTATATAATTCTAACAACATAAATCATCTATAACCATAATTTAACTTAATATTTTAACTAATTAACAAAAGAATGTAACATAAATACCTTTAAGTTCTAACACAAAAATCATCTAGCACACATATTCAATTTCATCACATGTTTATTAATTAAACTAATAACCAAATCAAACTTCAATACTTTCATCACATATTATGCATACATACATACATAACTTAAAGCATATCATTAACCAAATCAAAACAAGAACAAAATCAAACCAAAAATCAAATATATCAACATATTAGCATTTCATTCTACTAAACAAGAACCAAATCAAAATAATAACTAATGAAATAGACAATATACACACCTTAAAACCATAACAAAAATGATAATAATGAGATGTTGTCGGTGACGATGGTGGTGAGATAATGATACAACAACCTAGAGAGACATGAATGGAGGTGGTGGTAGGAACAATGGTGGTGGTGCAACCTAAAGATGATTCATTCTTGGTAGGGTGCGATAGGGGGGTAAAGGGGGACAATGGAAGTGGTGGTGGTAGCGGCTAGGGACGGTGGTGGTGGCTAGAAATGGTGGTGGTGGTCGGATTTTGGTTATTTTCGCCGGAGATAAAGGCTGGTGGTGGGTGGGATTTGGGTTTGGGAAAGTGAAAGTGATAATGTTGTATTCCTGATTTAAAAGATACTGCACCCTATGGCGACGACATGTCGTCGTCATAGGGTTTTTATTTTTTTAATTTTTTCCCAAATTAATGGCGGGGATAATCACGCGGCATATGAAACATCTATGGCGACGACATGGAACACCTGTGGCGACGACATGTCGTCGCCATAGGGTGTTTTCTGATATTTTATATTTATTTATTATTTTTAATAATGTAGCTATTAAAGATATTATATTATTATTATTATTATTATTATTATTATTATTATTATTATTAGTTTGTTATAATTATTATGATGATGGTTACTATTTATTATTATTATTATTATTATTATTATTATTATTATTATTATTATTATTATTATTATTATTATTATTATTATTATTATTATTATTATTATTATTATTATTACTATTACTATTATTATTTTTATAATAATTACTGTCATTATAATTATGATTATGATTATTATTATTATTACTCTTATAAACATATTACCATGTGTATAATAATACGTGTTCGTCTTACCTAATCTTTGACGCATATAATCAACCTTAATTATCATAACCGATCATGTTTGAGGTTTTTTTACACTCTTTGATGATAATTAAGAATAAACAAACTTAATTTACCAGGAGTATGCCTAATTTTCTATAAATTATTATCAATATGTGTAATTCAACACCAATGATCATAACCGGAATATAGCTAGCACTTGACGTATGAAATCGACCCTAATCATCATAACGGAACATATTTGACCTTTTTCACACTCATTGATGATAGCTAAGCATAAACAAACTTAAGTTACCATTACTAAGGATAATTTCCTTTAAATTACTAAGATCGTGTTTAATTTAACACAAATGATCATAATTGGATCATAGCTAACTTTTGACGAATGTAATCGACCCCAACCATCATAACCTAAACTATTTGGACTTGTTTAACACTCATTGATGATAGTTAAGCATAAATAAAAATAACTTACCATTAATAAGCATCATTTCCCGTAAATTACCATCGAATTGCATAATTTAACACTGATCATTGTAATTCAATCATAGCTAACCTTTAATGTATTTGATAGACCCTAATCATCATAACCGAACATATTTGACCTTTTTTTACACTGATTGATGATATCAAAGCATAAATAAACTTAATTTACCATTAACAAGCATAATTTCCAGTCTCATTACTAACATTGTATTTAATTTAACACGAATGATCATAATTGGATCATAGCTAACCTTTGACATATGTAATCGGCGATAATCATGATAACCTAAAATATTTGGCCTTGTTTAACACTCGTTGATGATAATTAAACATAAATAAAAATAACTTACCGTTAATAAGCATCATTTCCCGTAAATTATCATCGAATTGCATAATTTAACACTGATCATCGTAATTCAATCATAGCTAACCTTTAATGTATTTGATCGAACCTAATCATCATCATCGAACATATTTGACCTTTTTGAAATTGATTGATGATATCATAGTGTATAATTGAATACAAATGATAATAATTGGATCATGATTAATGCTATCATCGTAACCAAACATATTTCGCATTGTTTGAAATTTATTGCTGATAATTAAGCAGAAATAAACTTACCCTACAGTTAATAAACTAATATTCCCACAAAGTACTATCAACGTATATAATTTAACATCGATAATCATAATTGGATTTAACCTGTAACGCATTTAATCAAAACTAACTATCATAACCGAATATATTTGATTCTAACTGATATAAGTTATCTATAATTATAATTAATAAATATAAGATTTTTTAATATTATTATTATTATGACGTATAATTATAATAATACTTATAATAATAGCAATGATGTGTACATAAATTATTATTAATAATGATATTAATAGTTATAAAATATATAATTCTTAAAAAAATTAAACACCTTATGGCGACGACATGTCGTCGTCATAGATGTTTCATAAAAGGCGGGCTTATTTCCCTCCAATTTATTTAGAGGGAAAAAAAGAAAAAAATTGGTTTTTACCTATCGCGACGACATGTCGTCGCCATAGATATTTCATAAAAGGCGGGCTTATTTGCCGCTAATTTATTTAGAGGGAAAAAAAAAGAAAAAAATTTGTTTTTTACCTATCGCGACGACATGTCGTCGCGATAGGTAAAACAACATTTTGTGTTATTTAAAATAAATCAAAATTAAAATAAAATTACGTGTAGCGACTAAATATGGCGACGATTTTTATGTCGTCGCGATAGGTTGCACCCTAAGGCGACAAAAGGGCGTCGCTATAGATATGCAGTAGCCAAAAATCAAATCACCCCTATGGCGACGACATGTCGTCGCGATAGGGTGACCTATAGCGACGAAACCGTGTCGTCACCATAGGTCTAGTCGCGATAGGGTCAAATTCTTGTAGTGTACTATATATATATATATATATATATATATATATATATATATATATATATATATATATATATATATATATATATATATATATATATATATATATATATATATATATATATATATATGTATGTATATATATATATATATATATATATATATATTAGGAGGTCCCAAGTCTCATATTTTATGTAATTTGTGAAGACTTGAATCTCAACCCATACTAATTAATTCATTAGAAACACACTGATATTTAATAGCAAAGTACTTTCCCTTCGTGTAAAAGTCAAGGGTTAAAATTCTATAAGGTATAGATTTATCTTGCTACTCTAATAAAAGAGTAACTTGAGGTGACACGTGGCAGCAGCACAATCATCCTCACCAAAAAATTTTCGCCTCTCTCTCATCTTAAAATTACCTTAATTACTAATAATATCATTTAATATTTTTTACATTTAATAAATTAAAAAAGAGATATTTATTAATGTTATTTCTAAATAAACAAATTTTTATAAAATAATAATTTTTTCTAAAGCATAAAACTTTTTTAAAAATACATAAATATTTTAAAAATTGGTATTTTTAAAAGTTTAGTTTTTTAAAACCAAAAATAATTAATTTGGGAGTTATTATAAGAAAATCTATAAAAATGACATTTTTATACGGTTTGTTTTAGAACAAAATGTTTATTTTCTTTTTTTGAAAAAAATTATTACAAAATTTTAAAAAGTTGATATCACTGTTTTATTAGTCATAGTCATTTCTCATACGTAATTTCAGTCATATTATATCTTAGAAAGTCATTTTATAATTAATAAACTTTATTTTATTATACTAATATTTTATTCATTCAACACGTGTAATACATAGGTTTACTAAAGTTAGTTTAATTAATAGAAGTATATTAATAACCGTTTAAAAGAAACACACACGGAAGCACATATCTTCAAAAGACTATACTAACTTGAAAACTCTTTGGGACAGAGCAAGGGACCACAATCATTGAATACCATTAAAGAATACCTAGCACTTCTGTGGTGACATAAATGAGAAGAAAAAAAATCTCATTAATTTGCTTCTAAATGCTCTATAGTCAATTGGTTTTATGTGGGAATTCAAATCTTAAGGCAGTATATGCAAAGAAGCTAGAAAACAAAAGCTGGATGGGGAAACAATTGTTTTAGTCTAGAGGTTTTACGACTCCTTTATCTTCAAAAACGCTACATACACGACTCTTGATTATATTTATAAATATGAGCATGAATGGCTAGATCACTCATATTTGCTTAGAATAGATGAAAGGCATTAGGAGAGTTTTATATGTAAAGAGAAAGACATAGTTTAGCATATGTAACTTGCATGTAATTACTTGTAATGCCCAAAAGTTACAAATACAACATTGGGCAGTTATTAGTTCCAAGGGCTTTGTTAGACACTAAAGGTCGCAATATAGTACCCCCAAAAATCATGAATATAAAACTAGAATAGGCTTCATTATTCATGGTGGCAACATATTAAAGATTGACAACTTTTTATGGGAGGTAGTAAAGTACGGTAACAATAAGTCTAGCAACTATGTAAGGTAATAACATCTAAAAATAAAACAAACATATTCTATCACATATTGCGGTAACTATTGGTTAGATATAGGAATGATGGGATATATAAGAGTGAATCTCACCTCTATTCTAGAGGATAGAGATGATGCTTGATCTCAGCAAAACCTGACAACAAGAACCGATTATCTTTATGTGTATATTATATTAAACCTAGTATCATAAGATGTGGCTAAAATGCTCCAAGAAACAACCATGTAAAAATTATTAAAAATGATAGTAGTATTTTATAGCAGCAGCAGATCAATACAAAGGTAAGGAGACACGAAAGAATGATAGTAGTAAACTACCACTATGTTACCTTTATGTTGGTACCATTTTAATCCATCTAACCTATGAGTTGCATATAGGTTAGTCAAAAACCGTATGTAAGTTTATATTGGGTTTAATCGAATTAGATTAAGCATTCAGCTAAATAACAACCAAACTATAGTTGTAAAATATATATGGTTAAAATAAAAGATGAAGAATTAAAATTGTATATAAACTAGAAGGACGTTTAATGTGTTTTCAGGTTAACATAAAAAAATATTAGTTTTGGGGAAATGGGGATTTCATAAAGATAAATAAAGGTGGATAGGTTAGAACGTACTGTAGTGAAGCAGTGAATGTAAGGAAGTGTACAAAACTAGTCAAGAATGTCAAATTATTTAAGAATGATTACACTATCATTCTTTATCCACGAGCTTTTATGATCCACGTGTCACGATCTGGATACAAGTTTTAGATAACAGTAGCCGTCAGATCTGTCTGTGGGTCCCCTCTACTGGATCAAAGAAAATTGACTAATAACTAGCTGGTAGGGTTTATGACCCTTGTTTTCATCTTTTTGTTTTTAGGATAGTGACTAATTGATTGCATCGATCTCTTAGTTATTAATATTTCTTTTATTAAAATCTATCATACATATATTTTTTACAGCAAACATACACGCTTTTAATATGCATCACTTGTATGTGACAAGGCATATGAACCCTCAACCTATTAAGAAAAAGAAATTATATAACATATCTTGATACTATTAGACCAAAGATTTTTATGTATTTTTATCAATATGTATATGTATATGTATATGTAAATGTATATCATGTATCTTATAATGTTACATTATTTTTCTTGAGTTCTTCTTTCTATCTCTTTAGTCATTTCAAATTTAAGTGACATACATATAGATTTTAGGTTTTTATAAAAAGTTGTTTTATCATGTAAAGCATCCAAATGGACTAAACTCATACATTTATAAGATACATACATACATTAACACATACAAAATAACTAATAATATTAACATCAAATTTCTCCAAACAAACTAGGACACACATGACTACAGGAAAAAAATCAACTTTAACAAACTACGTAGTAGAAGATCGTAATGTGTACCCATCACACTAATCAGCGCAGGTTCTAAACAATAGTTAATTAGTCACTCCATTTTCTAACAATAAACAAAACTTAGAGCAAGTTAAAGGCGCAAACGAGATCGAAAAGCAAACAAAAAGACCAAGTACAAACTTGCTTTAACCAACAACCACATCAATCTTGATCGATCAACCTAATCATATTACATACTACGGTCGAACAATGGTAGATTATAAGAAGAAATCAGGGCAGGGGTGTTTACCAAGAATCTAATAAGGTAAGATGTCTAACAGATATACTAAATATGTAAATTACATGAATTACAATTATTATTATTGTTCTTGTTGTTGAAACCGTTGTTGTTGTTGTTCTCGTCATCATCATCATCATGTATCACTGATTTGTACATGTATATTACGTAACTAAACTACTATAAAATATTTGCAACAAATAAACTAAATATGTAAATTGCATGAGTTACATTACATTACAAGATCTTCCCGATAAATTACTTCACAGTATTCTTTGATATGTATATGTGTACACACATAGGTCTCTGTGGTTACGTGTGGGACCTGGTTGAATAAACATGTACGGATACAAATTGAGTACAACTCTACACAAAAACTAAAATGTGTGCCCATGCTAGAGCACGTGGTGAGACGTGGGGGCATTCTAGTAGTGCTTTGTCATGATTTCTATGTTTGTGCCCATAGACTCTAATGGGTTGAAGTGACTAATACATAAATGACTCCTCATTCCCAAGTCAAGCAATTGCAGCCCCATTTGACATCTCATCGGTAGATTAGGCACACATGACTAAATATTTAATTCTCGAGACCACTAGCTAATTCACTAACAGTGATTTTAGATATTATATATCTCAACTTTCCTCGAAAGATTATTTACATACTATGCCAAACAACAACCTTTCATACTTTAAAATACCTAAACTTTACCATTATAAACTTAAGATGCCAAACTAGTAGAACACATGCTATTTATAAAAAGATAACAAGCATTTGTGTTTGCTACTTTTAGAAATAAACTAAGATCAATATATATAGAAAATAGCACTGGCGAATCAACGATGAATCTGTGACAGATTTTATGATGGAAGTTTCAACTATACAAAATTGAAAAAGATTTTCAAAAAGATTGTTTTTGTGGAAATGTGATTTAAAAAAGGGACAAAATTTTGATCGCGGGACAATTTACCATAATCAAATTTTACAACGGGTGATGGGAGATTTGCAGGCGACGGATCACTGACAGTTAAGTTGTCAGTAAATTTGTGATATATTACCAACAACCACTAAAATCCTAAAAGAATATTATTTCACAACAAAAATGTTTCTTGATGGTTTCCATCGTAAATTTGATGTTTGATTATCAGAAGTCCTAGTCAATCAGAACATTTCTATGTATGTTTTCTAGTAATGAAATTTTGTTCTAAAAAGGAAAAAAATATTAAAGCATGGAGTATTTTATTTATAAGAAAGAGAACAAAATATGACATGGTATTTGAGATTGGCTTGTTCAATAAACACCACACCTTTGAGGATTTGATTGTAGCAAGAGACAAAAAGATAGCATAACAAAACAACGCATATTAAGCCTAATAAAATATAATATTCTGTCTTGCATCAACGCATATTAAGCCTATATTCTCGCGGGAGCCAGTTTTGATCCATCTTTTTCATCATATATATACATATACATACATACATATGCATGTGGACATCCCAAGAAATTGATGTGTGAGATATAAGAAGGACCATTTGCAGGTAAAGTTAATTCACGTTTGGAGCGTACAAGACGTGTCAAAAGTTAATTAAAAAAAAGACATACCGTCAAATAAATGCACATATAGACATATAGTGATGCCCATAATAAACATTTTTTTTCTCCTTGTTTTTCTTTCTGTTAAAAGTAATATGCTCTTGAGTACGAAACCCTAAAATTAAATTTATGGTTTTGTTATTAAAATATACTGATTTCTTTGTATAAGAAATAGATTAAAGCATAACTACAAAAAAAATTAATTGTGTATGAACGAACGTGTGTTAAATGATTCTAGTAGTCTATAAATCACCTGTGAAATCACTATTATGTAAACATAACATCTAGCTATATCTTTCTTGGAAATTTATTTTCATATCTACAAGTTTTGCTCTAATTAAGGAACTATTAACTTAATCTATTGCTGCAAGAAGTTTTAAATTAAATTTATGTCATTGTAGGAGTAGAGCAAGAAAGCCTTGAATTGATGCATTCCCTAACAACTATATAAACACAAATTTCATATTGTTTTTTGCCCATTAATTAATGTTCGTTTACTAAAAACCACTACACATGGGACAACATATATTTTTCTTGATAATTTCTAAAGAAACCATAATCGTTTCATAGCTTATGAAATGATTCATAAGATTAAAATAATATTAAAACAAGAATAGCTTTTATTGTTAGAAAAAATGTGTGTGATTTTTTTAAAACAATATCAAATATGATTATAACCTTATGATTTTATTATTAAATTATATTTAAATCTATTTTGTAATACGTACTATTTTTAGAACGATCACTCACACACAAATCTACTACCACTCCTACACTCGTCAACTTCTAATGTATCTAATGTCAGGATTTGAACACTAATTTTTCTTAAAAAAATCTTTAACTTTTATCATAATGCTATCAACCTAAGTGACCGTCAAACATTATTTGTTTTATAATTAATCTAGTATTTGTAGGAATTGAGAATAAAACAACATATATAATGTTGTGGTAATTTTTTTCTGGCCAAAAAACTTATCTCTTTGAAAGGCTTTAATTTATTGCACAATTAAACATATATACACAAACATGGACATATGCATGCATGCATGTGATGTATGGACATGTGATCAGCCTCATGCATGTGTGCATACAGTTTGCATTGTGGTCATGTCATTGTCTGCAGAGCATGATGTCTTGATTTGTGTGTGGAAATACACCAGAGAGTGTGTGTGAGTATATCGATGGAAGATGGAAAACAATCAATGATTTTGCAATCTATTGCTTGATGATTGACTCCTCGCTGACTGACCACAACTCATGTGTCCCCTCTGTGTTTTGACCTATTTGTATTTTGTACACTTTACTTCATTTTCATATGTTAAGTTTTTCTGCAGCCTTTTGCTTTCACAGTCTGTAATGGCCCATTCATTTAAAGTCTCTTTTATTCCCTGTATATCTTAACTTTTGTTTTCTTTCTTAATTAATTCTTTTGTTTTAGAAAAAGTTAAAGCGTGTTAAATTAACGCAAGTGAAATGTTTTTCATTAACATAACGTAACACCATCACTTGTATTAATAGCTTAGTGGTAAGTGTGAAAAAATTCTTTTAAAGACGACTAAGATTTATACCTAGTTATAAAGAGTTTAGAAGGTCTCAAAATAAGGTTTTGTGGTTAAAAAAACACAAAAGCTAGTGTAAAACCGAAGGTCTTGAGAGTACGTAAACATTCGACAAACATCATAATTAACTTAATGAACAAGTTATGAATTTGTTCGTGTTCAGTTTGTTTGTAGCCCTAGAATTAGTTACTTACTTTTGAAAGAAAATAATGCACATTAACCATTTATTATTGGATATTGATTTAGTTATGGGTTTGTTGAGGTTTGGAATTTGGAGTCTTAAAATGGCCCAACTTTAGCCACGATCCATGTACGAGTTCATATCTAGGAGCATATGCGAAGTTTAGTATGGGCCAGCTGATGTAGGCGGAAGCAAAAGGATAAACATGGCCGGCCCTGAGGAGGGGCGGGCTAGACGACCGTCCAGGGCCCACTCGCTCAGGGGGCCCAAAAAAATTTAAAGTTTTATTTTATTTTTTATTATTTTTATTATTATATATGTTTTTAATAGTAATAGCCCGTTTAATCCAATTAAAAAGTTTAATCTAATTATCTTTTAACCCAAATACAATTCTTAAGGCCCAATTTTATTAAATAAACTTGTTATTTATAATTTATTTTCATCAACCCAACTAAAAACCTCTTTTAAAAAAAAACCCAAATCTGAATTTTTAGCCAACTAGGGATAAAAGGGAAAAAAATCCAATTTAGACAGGCGCTAGCAATGAGATCGAATAAAAAGATTTATCGGTTAGCTATTACATTATGTCATTCTATTAATAATATGATCTTGTTACGTTTATTGTTAAAACATTTATTTTCATTAAAAAAACTATTTGATATGATTTAATTCGTTAGAGCTTAAGGGCCTTTTTTTCTCATCTCGTCCAGGGCATTAAAATCCTTAGGACCGGCCCTGAGGATAAACTATTAAACATGTTGATTCAACGAGAATACTAAGAATAACTCTTTTAACTATCGTTGATTCAACGAGAATACCAGGATTTCATACTAACACACATTGTGATAGAGAGAAAAAATGATTTTTTATTAAACTTCAAGAACTAGTTTCTCCTATTGCTTACATGCATATAAAAAAAAACAAAAGTTGAATGGGTCACAAAACATAGACAGACCAAAACCTGGGCAAAATTTGAAAATAAGACAAAAAAGTAAAATAAATCATATATTTAAAGCCCAAAACGAAGACTTCTAGCCAAAGTTATAGCTATTTCACTTAATTTCCTTTTGACAAGCGATCTTGGTTCTGCATAAAAGCAATAACTTGCTCATCCACACTTGGTCCCACATCACCAGCCCCCCCCCCCCCCCCCCCTCTCTTTTTTTGTTAGTATTGTTTACTTTCGATACGATAGTATAAACTTTTTAATAAATATAGAGTTCGCACCCATTAAAATAAAATTGTTTACTTTCGCACGCCCACCACCCCCACCCCTCCCATGATTTGTCTCAAAGTCCACCACTGTGTAGGAGCATATATGTGTTGGTGACTTGGAGGTGGCAAGGCCCATAAGAAAATTTTGGTGTATTTCTGTGCGTACAAATTTCGCTTGATAATTGTTTGTATCTTTTAAATAAACGAATTATATTGGTGATGTTCGTGCTACATAGCTTTAAGTGTATTAGGGTTGGGTTGTTAATTATCTTGAACACAAATAAATGTATGACTCGTGTTTGAGTAAATCAATTTGACTCACAAAACTCGACATGATTGTCACAACATGCTACAAATAAACTATTTTGTGATTATAAAACTAGTGTGAGTTTATGAGAATGTCTTGTTATATAGTCTGTAGTTGTGTCCTTAAGACCTTAAGTAATTCCTTGAGGGGCTTGACCAACAAAAAGTGACCACGTAGGTCGGACGAGTGTGACTAAAAATGATGTGTTATGCGGGTTGAACACAAATGAGTGAGTGAAAAGGGGAATGATGGCATGGATTATTAAATTTAAAAAATGTCTCGATCTATCTCACGCCGTGAGCATGGTCACATTCCTTGTGTCATGCCCCAGTCATGCCAGGTGTGTCATGGTAGGTGTGGCGCGATGGGGTGCAATCAGGTGGTCAAGCCCTGGTCACGCTTCATACCACATGACATCACAAATACTGCTTAGCAGCCTAGCACATATTTTTTTCTCACTATTAACCATCACAAAACCTGTCATAAATAACAAAACCATCATATAGACCTTTAACGACGGACTCACGACTAGAAGTGTTTTAGGTGGTTTGTAATCCTACACCCCTGTGTACATCAATCTATATTCATATGGATTATCAATTTGCTAAAAGGTTTATCACATCTTTACAAAAAGAGAAAAAGATACAAGTGGCAGGATCACTCCTCAATCCTCATAGTCTCAAACTCCAAAATTTAAAAAGTGTGTATCATTTTAGCAAGCTTTCACATCTTCTGAGGTATCTTCATTTAGTTTTTCTTTTTGATACTTTTCATTTAATGAAAAGTCATCATCTTAAGTAATAATGGTAGGGGGGTAGTGTGGTACCAAAATTTAATTTGTAGTGGGAAGAATGGTTGGCAATAAACATAGAGAGAGGTAGTTCTAGGAATGAGGGATGTAATATAAAGTGAAAATGACTATACTCTTGCACCCCGGCTTTCAAGGTGGGCTTTTGTTCTATTTATTTTTATTTTACTTTTTAAATAGACTAAAAGTTTATTGAAAAATTGCTCTTGTGTGCTATCAAACAGAAATCACAAGTTTGTTTACATTATAAAAAAGTTAAAATAACAAACAAACTTTAGCTAAAAACAGCAAACTAGTTAGGTGGGCAAATTTATTTTATTAAAAGTACATTTTATATTTATGTGCTTTCAAGTTTAGTGTTAAACTACTTTTCTTTTATTTTATTTTTTACAATACTCAGTTGACTGACAAAAATCGATATCAATTGGCCGAAATTAGAAATTCAAATAAAAAATTTTCCAAGTCTATGACTAACATTATTCAAAATTATAGGGAAAGTCAAACACTTAAGTTGGCTAAAGTTCCAAATTAGACTTTCCAAGTCTATAGATAAACCCAACTCAAAAGAATTTCAACTTCTTTCTCTCATATTTACCATTTTAAGTTTCATTTAAATTTAAATAAAAGGAAGTAAAATCATTCTTAATATAAAATATAAAGCAGATATCTAAATATAAAATAATAAACCACATAAGAAAACCCATATGTTTGTAAGCTTAGATAACTAACACCATCCACATAACAAGGCGTGACGTCCATGCCACCCTTAGCCTATCATGCCGGGCACACCGTTCTCATAGGGTGATTACGGACGAAGGGGAAGAGAATGTGAATTTGATCATATGAAACGCGTCTGTCGTTAATCAACAATTATTTTTCTAGAAGAAAATATTTTAATAATTAATTAATTTAATTCTAACGTTATAAATACCATACAAATTTTAAAAACTTCCAAAACACTTTCATACTACTCCACTCTCAAAATTTCAAATGTGTCTATCTACATATGAAAAAAATGGATTTCTCATCTTCGTCATCATCATCTTCTGATTCCGATAGTGATTATACGAAAGTCGGATAATTAGGATGTCAAAACTTTGTGATGTTTTTTAAAAATTAAACATAATAGAACATTCGAAAACCAAAATGTGTGTGTTTTTTTAATTTTTTAATTGTTTTTCTAATCTGAAAATATAATATCTATGTATTTTTCAAAAAAAATTCAGATATCTTTTTCATTATCTATATCCGTCTCCGAAATTCAGAAGAAATCAACTCTCCAAAGTTTCAAATATTTGAATTTGAATACCTTAGAGATATTATAAAACCGTATCAGTTACTCATTTGTGATATCTCTCTGATTTTCATAACCGTCGTTCTCTAGTGATATTGTTTGTTAATATCTCCTAATATTTAACGGAGTCTGTCTCATAACTAAAATTTGCCACATATGAACTTGGATACTTCATCTTTTATAGTTGTAACATTAAATTTACGTTGGTATTATTGATTTGCGGTGTTAAACAAGAATTTTAATGTGGAAGTGATCACATAGGTTGAAATTGATGGACTTAGGAACTAGAATCTATTATATGTTTACCCGAACATCTTTGTGAATAGATTGTTGATTAGTGTTGGGGTCTACGGTCTCAAAATTAAAATTTTCCATTTTGATTATAGAATTGGTGTTGAATTATATTATGATTTATATCTTGGTTGTAAAACTTGTATATGAAAATGGTTTGATTTGTATTTGTATTATATATATTGGATTACGACATTACGTGGGCTAATGTATAACCAAATATAACCCATTAACACCTATAACATGGCTTACTATAATTTAATATAACACATCAAGACATAATAAGCCCCGTCACGATGAATTATGTAATGTATCACCGGATACATATTAATCTTTAACACCTTAAATAATATATTATCACCTAATATAAGACATAATAAGGCCCATCATGAAGAATTAGATAAGACATTACGAATACAACTCATTATCATCTAACATAACTTATATTTGACTGTATATATGTATGTATGTAGTCTACATCTCGTGAAACTCCTTGTACTCGTACTTCATAACAAATATAACTCATTAGCCTTGAAAACACTGCTGGGCCAAAAACTAATAGGCCTCAAAGTACTTTGTGTGGGTAGCTTGGTTGCATTTATTGGGCCAAAAACTAATAGGCCTCAAAGTTCCTTGTGTGGGTAGCTTGGTGCATTCATTGGGCCAAAAACTCACTTAAGCTTAATTTGTAAAGCATGAGGTAATCGATAACCGGCCCACTAATAAAATGTTTCTTATTGGTGAGAGAGACCCATTTATCCATAACTTGGAATCTTGGATTATGATTAGGCTTTGGGAATATTTTTAAAAAAATTAAGGGCGTTTGGAACTCCTCTTAATTCCCGAATAAGTTTTTTCTGAGACAACATGTCAACCGTTCATAATAATATTGACGCTTTAGAGCTGACTCACCTAGGAACACCAGCAACGATGAAACTTACCATTGTTGGAAAACCCCTTGCGCCAAAACTATAACTCTCATATCATTGGATCAACCGAGCAGGGGCAAAAATATGATAAGTAAATAGCTTTGGTCATATTATTTAACTTAAGAAGCTTTATTATTACAATTTAGCTTTTTTAACTTGAAAGACTTATAATTAAGACTTAAGAAATACCAGTTTAATAAAAATATATATACAAGTAGTTAAAAGAATAACATTATTAGGATCACCAAACACAAACTAATCCCATTATCAAGATAAACAATCATTTGTTTTCAAGGTCGTGCATTGACGAAGGACAACTTGTTGATTGGGCATTTTGCACTTACTTGCTATAGTTCATAATACCATGTTCATCCCTATGCCCTCTTTCCACGCATACGGAATTATATCACATTGTTGACTACGGTCAACACGCAACTATCATTTTAAATTTTTTTTAAAATAAAATACAATTCTTATTTAATTAAGTTATCGATATAACTAGGTTGGTATCCAATGTATTACACAGGTTGAATAAAAAAACAATAAGTAGTTTAGTTACGGAAAATTTATTAATTATAAAATGATATTTTGTGATATAATCATATGATATTATTGAAATTACGTATAAGTAAGGATTGTAAATAATAAACAATAGTATCATTTTTTTAGAACTTTCATTTTTTTTTCAAAAAAATAAATAAAAATTTTGTTTCAGAACAAACCAGTTTAAAATAATATCATTGTTAATAATTTTCTTATTATAACTCTAAATTTTAAATATTTTGGTTGATAAAAGTTTTATTTTTAAAAAACACTGAATGCAAAATATTTTATATATTTTAAAAAGTTTAAATTTTAGAAACATTTCTTATTTTATAAAAGTTTATTTATCTAGAAATTACATTTGTAAAAAGACATTTCTTAATTTATTAAAAAAATATTTTTAATCTAATTTAAAAAAATAAATAATATTATAGTAGTCGATATAATTAATTAATAGGGGAAAGAAGTGAAAAATTAGAATAAAACTCTACAACTATATCAAATGTCGACATAAAACATTCTCTTTTTTATTATAATAGATAGATTTAATTATATACCTATATAAGTTAACAAAAATTAACAAAAAAAACGATAACTTTAGTGAACGACTACTAACATGTAGGCATGTAATGGAAAGAGTCAAATATAAAATCTTACCTATAAGAAGCATGGTTAAATTTTTCCAAAGAAATATATTTACTATTATTATTATGTATGAAGCACTTTTATTTACAAAATTAGTTTTAAGTAGAAAAACCACAAAAACAATATAAGTTACATAGTATTTAAAGGTATATTGAGAAAGAGAAAGATATGAGGTTAGAAGGCTGTCTTTATGTGTCACACTAGACATAAATACAAGATTTTATTTTTTTTTATGGACAGACTAGTGATAGTTAGTTGTTAGTATCACCAAGTTAGTAATATTCATAAATGTAAAGGTTTGAACCTTAGATATCCAAAAGAGGCAAAACCTCCACCTCTCCCTTGACCACAAGATTTTATGGTCTTCATATTCCGCTACTTAAATTATTAAATAGTCTATTATGTATTAGAGAAAGTACACAAAGCAGTGAAAATTGTACACAACTGTTGAAGATGAGCAAAATGAAAGCAAAGTGGCTGTTAGTTAACTCTGTCTTGGCTTCTAAGCCAAGGTATCAGAAAACCCTTTGCTTGAAATCAAAGATTTGATGATAAAAACAACTGTATCTTGAATGTTATTGATGTAGTCAAAGGAACTAATTGCTGCATCCATAAAGAATAAAAAACATAGGGTATTTGACATTAAATGGCATTATTAACAACCATTTTAGCCTGGTAACAATATATCAACTGTTAACACCAAAATGTACATCAAAACAACTGTTAATCCAACCTACTTACCTAAAAAGGAAAGAAAAAAGAATTCGCCACAGTGCCGATTAGAGGCCTGCGCAAAGAATATATTTTTGTTTGATCTACCAATGTGGGTTAAATTTTGTCATAGTTGCTGCTGCTACTTTTCTGTGTTGTTAGTACAACTTAATAACTCCGATTCAATCCATGTTAGCCAAGTTAAAGCTCTAAGAAATTTGTGTCCATTCAAAGGAACCACTAATTAAATTGCCTCTCACTTTAAGTCTTTTTGGATTAGGTTCAAGCATTGGTGCTTTCTTTAACCCGAGTTTACTAGCAACTTCTTCATTTGGCGTTTTCTTGTAATTGATAGAGCTGGAAGTACTAGTTTCTTTACCAAATCTGTCCTTTGACGTGTAATCTTTGTCAGTTTTTAAACACTCGGGTGCTGGATAATATCCAGATCTTTCAGATTGTACTTTCTTTAACCGTTTAAGCCCCTGTGCAACCATGTAACTGGGGTTAGTACAGAAAGAAAAGCATAGAATGCTTGATCACAACATAATAATCAATAGTTTGTAAGGATAGACTACCTGATGTTCGAATTTTGAAGGGACAGAACTAGTTGGTTTTCTATGTTGAGGTTTCAAGGATGAACGCCGTTTGAACCTAATTTCTGAGTCAGAGTCATCACTATAATGACATGTACTTTTAACATCAGCTGGTGAAGCTTTGTGCATTTCCATAGCTGTTGTATCTTTAGAAGAACTATTATCACTATGCATCTGTTGAAACAAAGATTTGCCAAGGTTAAACTATATATAGGATGAGATAAAATATTTATGACTGTTGACTTTTAAGCAATGAGTTTAAGCTTACATGATTATCTATGGAACAAGTTTCAGCAACATCCATGATCTCAGGATCAGACTGTTTTGAATTGCAGTCCTGCTGAAAATCAATCTTGCAATACAATTTGTATTTATCGTTTTCAGCTAGTGGGTACAATTTAGATAGCAGAATCGCGTCATTTCCGTTTCTAAACTGATGTTTAACCTCATCGATGATATCTTTATCCTCCTCAAACATGTTGGAAACTGTCTCCATATCAAAGAGTTCATCCCTTACAGAGAGTGTAAAGTTTGTTCCACAAGGCAAGTTAAGTGACTTGAACTCTGAAACAATTCAAGAAATACCATCATTTAACAACATCAAAACAACATTTGGATATATAAAACACTGGAAAGTAGAAATGGCAATTTCAATCTACTAATTGATGACTCGGTCAGCTCAGTTATATGAATAAAAAGGTAAAAAGTCACCCAAACTGTATATGTCAGCTCATTTTATTCAAAAGATTTTTATTTAGTTTAACTATTTTAGTCATATCGCACACATTTTTTACAGAAAAAATATATACATACAGAAGTAAAACATTTTGACACAAAAGTTACGAAGGTTAACCCAACCCAACCAGCCCATATTGCCAACTCTACAAGAAAGTAATGTGCCAGTATACCATGGCGAAGGCAGACAGGATGCAAATAGCAGTTGCAGTTGATATATGCTACATAACAGTCACGTTTGCAGACACTGCAAAGAATGGTTGCATGAGAGTGTTGGGAAACACCCATGCACTCTCTTGATCTTATCAAGCACCAACGAGCACGGTGTTGGAAACGTATTAAATTCACAAATGATGCCTTAATGCTAAGCTTAGATGCATTATCTACAGAAGAATGGTCTAAATCTTCATGATCACCAACTGATGAAATAAGCATCGCCTCTTTACACAAAAGTTCCTCATGAGGAATCAAAGGTGTTCGGTTAAGAAGTGCATAACGACGTGTAGCTATTGAACCCAACGGGAACCAATCACCAATCGCAAAATTCACAGCCTCGCCACAATTGAAACCTATAATTATACCACTCATCAGATCAATATGACAATAAAATTTTTTTAGTGATTTTCTAAATCATGATTTGGAAAATATATTACCATGACTAAACCCTGCATGATATGCCCGGGGGAAGGTGACAACATATTCCCCAGGCTTTTGGACAGCCTTGTAGACTGGAACACCATGTTGTGACAAAATATTAGGAGGAAATAAGGTCGTTTTCCCTAAGAGAACATCAAAAGCGCCGTCTTCTCCTTCAGTTGACAGAATATCATGATCATACACCTTTTGACGAACAACATTTTCGAAATCCAGGGCAGCATGACCAGGAACACCATACCAGGTTTTCTCAGCTCCACAATGATGGTAATTTATGCTGTAAAAATGAAGTATAACAGTATAAGCATAAAGTAAATAAAGTAGAAAAACATATAATGAAGTACATTGACAAAATACATACCTGTATAAGTAATGGTCTTCTACATGCCAGGCGAACATACTGAATAGCATCCCTATGTAAAGCATTGGTTCAGTAACGCCCTGTAAATCATTAAATTAAAGATATGTGAACAAAGCATACCAATTAACTTATATATACTTGCAATAAAAGAAGAAAAACTAGTTTAATACCGGAATTGCTGTTTCTAGCAGACGTAAGATCGATCTGGATAGTCGTGCCACTTTCTGCAAACAAAAAAGTTAAAAGCTTGATCTTAGTTAATGGAACATGCACAATCTGGCATATATAGCAAACAAATATTCATTATTAGCATATATATCAGCAGTAAAGTGGATGAGATCTGGAACGCATAGTACCAGTTATAAATGACAAAAAGTAACTGAACATTTATTGCTAAAAGCAAAGCAAGATTTATAAATGAAGGAAAAAGGAGTCAAAACCTTTAAATTCCAATTGCTATTTCCAAGTTCATCAGTTGGAGAAGATGAAAATGCACTGCCATCAACATCACATGCATACTCAACACTTTCGGTATTTCCAGAAGCTATTTCATTCCAAAATTCTTTTTCCACATAGGTAGCAGGAAGACATCCAGAACTATAATATCTACGAGCAAAAACCTTGTTCGCCATTTTCTCAAATTCACGGAACGTGTAGTTTCTGATAAGAAGAAGGCTACTCAAACTCTGAAGCAGCATATGAAAAAGGTAAAAGGCAAAGTAAACTAAAGGAAACTTACCGTCCACTGAGGAAAAATGTAACTTTATCATCAGTATTCCACTCAGCAAGACGAAGAGGCTGCACTCTGGTTGTAAACCTAAAACCAGCTTTCTCTTTCATTAAAACCATGCCTGCAGGTACAGAAGCACTCAAAGGCGAAACAATCTTGCATATACCTGAAAAAGGATTCCAAGGAAATAATTTATATAACATTCATGTGGTACTACTAACTAATGTACATATTATATCTTCTGTCACATCTATTGCTAGCAGTTAGCAAATGTATTGCAGATTAATGAGCATACTAGCAGGCTTACAATGTATGCATAAACACATAGACACACTTGTGAATAGATCACAATCCCATGGAAAAATTAATGAGCCATTACCATATTTTGAAGCTTCTGGAGCGATTTTTTGCAGATATACCAAAGGATCCTCAAATTCTTCCTTACTTGGAAAGTATACAGGGCACTCTGGCATCTTATCTGTCCAATCAAGATCCGTTGTGTCAAACTTCTCAACTTTTTGCTTTGACATAGTATCTCTCCCATTTAGAACACAACCAGATTGCACGGATACATCAGGATTTCTAAATGATCTCACACCACAGGATGCAGAACCTCTCAAAGCATCTCCACTGCTTCTAGTCATTAGGTTCATCACATTTGTATTGTCATTCAATGTGCCTGCTTTAATTCGCTGAAGCCTCTTATGCTTCAAAAACTCTAGCTTGGCCTCTCTGGAGAAACATATCCTTCCTTCCCCCTAGTAAGAAACAACAAAATAACAGCTATTTTAATTCTGGATCTATACTATTGGGCATAAGTGCATAAGTGGTGCGAGATCATAAACACATCATTAACACACATCAAATCCTATAAGCTACTATGAACAAAAAGATATACACATATTCCACAAGAAATTCAACAATCATCTCATAAGATTCCTACAAAAGGTCACTGTTTTGTTCATTCAATTTATTTCCATACAAAACCTTCAAACTTCAGTGACATGTGGAATAGTATCTTTCAAACAATACAACAAATCTACCAATTAAATGTCAAAGAACCGCATTAAGGAAGGTTCTCAACAAACTCTTTACAGAAATCATATAGACGAAAATCAAGTGGCCAGATCATCGCTAAGGAGAATAAACAATCAATCAAGGGAAAAAGTAAACCATTAAACAAATTATAAAATTCCACAACGCCAACAGAATTAAAATCATAAATCACGGTGCTAAATTAACACGGTACAAAAAGACAAAGTGATGACAGAAATCACTTTTACGTCCTCCTTAATTCTCAAAAAACTAGACACAAAACAGAATAAAAAGCGCAAACGAATAATTTCAGATAAATAAAACGAATTCAACACAAAAATCACATAATGCAATCAATATCAGAAAACTTCAACACAAAATTTACCATCTCATTCCAAACTTCGTCGCCGTGACCCTCCGTCTTCTCTCACTCCACCAAAATCATACAAACCAAATCAACGAATCCAAAAACGAGCACAAAAACGCAAACACACCAAACCTCAAACCTAAATCACGATCTCCGCCATTAACACCAGTACATTCCCTCAAAACCACCACCAGACGAAGAGATCGGAAGATTCCACCGGTGAAACTCCGTAATCTCCGACAACGGCACAAAAGCAACACCGGAAGCGCGTATCCTGTTCTTCAACCGCAGTTGTTGATAACAACTCGTTCAGGTGGAACTCCGGCGGTCAATTCCGACGAAACTCCGGTTGAGTGATGAACTCCGGCGAGTTTTCCGGCGGCCGGAGGAGAGAGGTTGGGAGAGAGGAGAGAGGAACAGTAGATGAGATACAGAAGGAGAGTATGGCTTTAGAAAGCCGAAAAAGAAGAGAGAGAATATTATTTATATTATTGGTGAATTGTTAGTTCGGAATTTATTTTTGGTTTATATTTGATTTATTCGTATATTATATATTATTATATATATTTAATATTTAATTAAAAATAAAAGAAAAAGAAAAAGCAAAATGAGTGTGAACCACGAAAGAAAGTGGTGGTTAGGTTTGTTCAACCAAATGCACCCTTTGCCGCTCAAAACGTGTCGTTTTATTGCTTCATTTTATTTCCCAAACTACCCTTGAGAGTTGTTCTTTTTTAATATTCGACTGAAATATTTTTTATTAATAATTAATGATAAATCTTTAAGTCGATTGATAAAGTTGGATTAGGATATTATTAGTGACACCCTGTATTATATATAAAGCAAATTCAAAAGTGATGAGCTAGTTTAACCTCTTTGAGCAATACATTATTAAAAAGGCTCTTGTTTTATTACATTTGTTTTTTAATTGAATCTGTCATTCAACGTATACATGTCAATAAACGACGTCTTGAGGCGGCTTACGCAGCTCTTGCCGACAACGTGTTTCAACTACTATTTTTAGCATTGTTTTTTCCTTGAGCAACGTGAGATAAGGCTCTTGTTATAACCATATTCGTTGTCACGGCCTTCTTTCTTCGTTAAAGTGAGACGACAATTTTCTTTAAAAAAAACTTAGTTTTATTGAATTTTCTGATGAACCAATTTACAACAACAGTTTATAGATTTATTAGAAGAAACAAAAATTTCGTTCAAGACTCCGAAATAAATATCTTAAAATAAGATGCTCGTGAAAATACAATATACTAAAGAGTGTGTTCAGACGTGCCTTTAAAAACCATACTTTTTTATTATTTAAAAAAAAGTTACATTAACACTAGCTTTTAATAATGGAATTAGAAGATTCTGGTTTTAATAATTTAACTAAAAATAAAAATACTAACCATACAAAATATAAAAATGTAAAATAGAAACAATATTTTATTTTATTTTATTTTTTAAATTTTTGTAAGATATTGCATAATAGTTTCCATAAATCATGCGTTTATTAGGGGATACGCTGAAACCTGTGAGCATCTCTCGTGTAAGCAATGGCATGTACACAGCTGTACTTTAGAAGTTGACACTAATCATTAGCTTTCAACAGTCGCTGAAAACGACACATTTCCATTTTCCAAGGGGTCTATGTGTAAATTCGACTGTTGTTTTCTCGGCTCCGGTTTTTGACGGAGTCAACATTCAAACGCGGTTTGGCCGGTTCTTTTGGCCCGGGTCAGCCGACGTTTTGTTTTCATTGTATTAAGTTCAGGTGTAAGTTGTGCATCTGGAGTTGTACGTTGGTCTGGTTTTTGGAAATGAAGATGTGGCAAAGGGATATGAGTTGTAAGATCCTAAATTAGGTCAACTGAAAAGGTAAGACAAAGTTTAGTTCAATGTTGATTGGTTGATTCTTATCTAATAGTGCATGGGATATTTTTGGTTTCATGTTTGGTCAACCAATTTCTTTTTTTCAAAGAAAAAACATGAGTAAAAGTCAATGTTATTTTTTAGGGTTAATTGCATAGATGATAAATTCAAAGTTCGTGTAAAGTAATTTGTTTGAGTGTTAAGTAAAAATAAAATAAAAAATAAACAGATATAAGTATTAATTAAAAATATTACGAGTTTAAATATTAAGTTTAATATTTTAATTTAACTTAACAGAAAAGTACATTCAAATATTTAGTTTTGTTACTAATAATTCATTTTAATTTAACCAACAAGTTAATGAAAGTTATTTTTAATACCCAATTCATTACAAAATTAAAGTTAGTATCCAAGTTTTCTTTTTTTGGCTAGCAAACCTGTTATTCTATCCAAGCCACAGGAATTATCTATGTAATTAACTTTATTTTCTATTATTATAGAATTTTTATTATTATAGAACTTGTAATGAAAATGTTATTCAAAGTGGTAATGTTTATAACAATATTTAAAAAAAATGTCCATAAAAGAATTTTAGAACACATGCCATATGTTATAGATGATTGATATAATTAAAAATGTATATAAATTAGAAACTTCTTAAAAGTCAATGATTATTTCACATTAATATAAATATTATAAGTGTTGAATAAGAAACTAATTCATTAATAATAATTATAATAGTATTAGAACGAGTCATGTTGTATCAAACAAAGTCAACAGATTCAATACCCTTGATTTAAATGTATATTTGTATCAAACAAAGTCTTTCGTATTGGTATAATGGAACGAGCCACAACAAACACTCAAAAGTAATTAATTAATATAAACCATATAAATAGTATGATGATTCTAAATTGATTCCAATTCACACTCTTGGTGTGTTTGGTTAAACGGAATCATTTAGATCCTATAAGTTGGAATAATTCTATTTTCTAAGGTGTTTGGCCGGTAACATAGGTATAATTAAACTCAACAAATCCATTATATAAAATTCCCTGACAAATGTGTGGGATGTATTAAAGTATATAAGAATTTAATGTTTTGGTAAAACAAATCTCAATAACAATTTCACTTTACAATTATCACTATTATATCATATGACAGATTGAGGAAAAAAATTATAATTAATAACGAAATAAGAATGGTGAAAGGCGCTCGAGGTACAAAACCTCAAGATGTATGGATCATAACCATGTAGACATGCCAATAATACTAACTATAGAGAACTCTTTAAAGCACAATAACTCTACAAGTTTATACCATGATCACATCAAATGACAACAGAATTAATCAAGACTGGCCACGTGAGACGGATTGTAAACAAATATATTAGCTTTCTCTGGACCATAGCAATACTTAGTGACGGTCCTAAGGATAACCTATGATGGATTTAATGCCCTTTAGTCATTAAAGATCAGAGTACAAAAATTAAAAATGTTAGAGTCACTAGAGAAGAGACCTTCAGTAACACTGAAATATGCAGAATATAAAATTTCCTTCTTTACTTTAAATGGCATTGTTTAATGAGTATATTACTAACAAAGAAAGCATTTTTTATAACTTCACATGGAATCTTCTCATATAATTTGTAATTCACCAATATAACATAGATAGTCGAGATTTAAAACACTCTGAGTCTGTATCTTTTTCTTGGTGTATTTCCCATCCTATCATACGATAAATCCAAGTCACACTCATAAGTATGTTGGTCCATTTATATCCTCCTTTCACTCAATCCGAAGGAGTCAAACCTAGAAAAAGAAATGATGCACCACAAAAGGATTTTGGGGTTGTCGGACCATAGATAATATACAATTATTAAAAAATTGTTTTTTAGTTCTTGAGAAATATGTTGGACTATGTTGGGAAAATGTTTTTTTGTATTTAGCCTGTCATGAGTAGATTAATCGGCATAGTAGTTGAGAAACATTTGTTTCATTCTTCATACGTTTGTTCCCCCTTTTTTAGATATTTTATCCTATATCGTTGAGAATGATTTTTAAATTAAAATATGGTAACGCGTGTTATGAAACTAGGCATTTTCTATGACTACAATGAAATTAGCTTGTTATTCTAGCATTTATGTTCTATCTAAATGGATATTAAGTCATGATAACTAAAATATTTAGTTATTAAAACTAAAGTACCTTTAGTCTAGCGGTACTCGGTTGTGTAAAATGATGTTCTTTCCGTAAGGCTGAGATTTCGAGACTCACATTAGACAATGATGTAGTATTAGGAGTATACTTGAATGATGTTAGAAAGAATTAGTTATTAGAACCTTAAACCTATAAAATATACAAATAAACATACTCACGCAAAAATCCATTAACACAGTATGACCATTGAGATGCTTTTACCTATCATTGAGACTCGAAGTAAACTTGAAAAAAAAAGAGTAGAGTGTTTGGGGTTGGGGTGACACAGAACAAACGGATCATATGGCTAATACTCTATGCCGCAATTTTGGCTCCTTTCCTTTCACATATTTGGTCTACCAATCAGGATCAATATAAAATTGATAAGAAGTTGACACCAATAGTTAATAATATCACAAAAAGATTGTTGAGTTGGAAAGCTATAAATATCTCATACACTGACAAGATAACACTTCCAAATTTTTTGTTTGAAAGCCTCCCTACATACTTATTATCGGTGTTTAAAGCGCCTATACATATATTAACAATCTAAAAAGAATCAAAAGGAATTTCTTATGGGGGGCTTAATCAACTTACGAAAAATGTCTTCTGTTGCATGGGAAAAGTTGTTAGCTCCTAGGTCACAAGGCGGAGAGGTATCAGTAGAATACAGGCGACGAATATGGCCCTTCTTATAAAGTGGTTATGGAGGTTCAATTCTGGTTACGATACAATATGGATCATCCACATAAAATCAAATCACTCGAATAAAAAGGCCAGAATACTTTATAGATAATAAAACTATAAATAAGATATGAAAAATACTAATAAGCTGTATGAGGATCTATCTAAACTAGACATTCCCATACAAAGTATGTTTGAAAGTCAAATTGGGAATGAAAAAATACATTCTTTTGGCTTGACTATTGGATACACAATGGTAAGCTTCAAGATTTATTTAACATCTTTAAACTTGAAAGAAACAAGACAATGTTGATGCTTGAAATTGGGGTTGATCGCGTATGTTGGTATGGGATGTGGGAAAGAATGAAGCAGCTCATGCATCAATGAGGTAAAAAAGTTTAACCACAAAAAAGAAACAAGGCAAATTAGAAGAAAGAATTGTTGGTTATGGAAGATGTGAAAATTAAACATCTGAAGCAAGCTTGAATTAGATGGACAAGTGAAGAAGATGATAACTCGAATAGTTTTAATGGCATGATCTAGAATAAACAATTGAAGAACATAACAATGGATAGAGGATAATTGACCAATTGTCTTGGTGTTGAATTCCAGTGGCAAAGGCTACTTCTATTCGTGAAATGTTGATTGTAAAAAACAATTTTAAAAAGAAATATGATGTGATGCATTCCATCATCTTATCATCTCATATGGTATATTTAGAAGGTGAGAAATGATAATGTTTTCAGTAATTATAAATGGAGTCATGACACAATTGCAAAGGAGATCATATAGAGTACCTTTATTTGGATTAAAGGTAGGACAAATTTCAATTTGTTGGAATGGAAGGAGTGGTGTAGTTTTAATGTTGTTTCTACATGTGTTCTTAATATTGTGTATTGTACTTATAGCTACCAGCTAGAGTTATGTTTATATAGTAGTTTTCTTTTCATTCAATAAAAATTTATAATTAATTATTTCAATTCACAAATACGACATTAAACAGGTCGACTAGAAACACAACACAATTCATGTTCAAGTTATGATTAGTGTTTTTAACACAAATAAATAACGGGTCGCGTTGGGGTTCACTTATTCTGTTATTCAACCACTTAACCCAAAATCTTTTTACAGACCAACCTGACACAATTGATATCTGCAGTTACAATCAGATATTTTATAGGTTAAACGCACCCAAGTCCAAGTCAAATAGACTTGTTGACAACATAAGACCTAATCGTATCAATCTCATAATCCCTAATAAGTCGCCAAAAGTTCAACTCAGATTCATTGTCTCTGGCCAAATGAACTAAACTCATAATCTCTATTAAATCAAGTTGCCTTTATGTAGAGGGTTTCTACTAAAATAATGTTATAATGTAGGGACCTTTTCGTACTTGCATAAAACTAAATGAATGCTTACTATATATGTTAGTTGATTTGACCCTTGCAAAGTTTATTTCTGCCTAAACAACCCAACAATTTTTCACATGCAAAGAAATAGAGATACTAAATATGGGATATTAACTTTGATAATAACCTTGAACTAACTAACACACTAATAGACTCTATATCTATGTATCATGACTTGTATCTGGTCACATAATACTATTTAACTAATTAAAGACGAGTCAATCTCACTACATCAAATTAATAAGTATCTATCTACCGATTATTTCCTAATAAGTATGTTTGTAAAACGATATACTTTAATAAAACATTTCATTTTTGAATAAAACTTTGAATACAAGATATGTTTTATGTGGCACAAAGTGGTTTGTTGGATTTCTTTCATGAATCCCTAAATATGAAATAAAAACAAAAGAATACATTTCACATTCATAGAAAGAAAACAAAAAAGGGCAGAAGGGACAAACCTCGAATTTGAACATGTTGACCAAAAATTCCACGTTGACTTGTCAATATCGTATGTTAGTAAATAGTAACCTTTTTTAACGTTCAAACATAATACCTATGACTTTTATGTTGTACAGTAGTTTTCCTAAGTTTGACTTCCACAGTCAAATATTTACACCTTAACTTTCTGTTTTTAATTGTGTTAAACATCGAAACGTGGAGAAACATGATAAATTATTATTATTATTATTATTGTGTTTTCTGAATCATTAGTTTGATTTGATTCATCCACGCTTCTTATTCGTTTGTTTCAGATTTTCTAACAACTGGAAAACCATAGAAAAATAACCAAAAAAATATTACAATAAACAAATAGTTATTTATTTATTTATACGTTAATGTATTTTCCCAGCTTCCATATTTTCATTTATAACTATACATGTTCTCGTAGAAATCTAATATTCTGAAATATTTGCATGCGTGCGCACACGTATATAGAGGAAGCTGGTTACTATACAAAATGTTTTTTCGTGTGAAGTGTACGAAGTTAGGGGTGGATTATCATGTAAAGACAATTAATAATCATGCAAAAAGAATTACACTTGCGTGATATTATCACGCAAGGATGGAATTGTCATGCAAGAATACCTTCCTGCGAGATAATTCCGTCTCTTGCGTGATAATTCCGTCTCTACATGATTAATTCTAACACTTCCTTTATAATTCTACCCGTAACGCTTCTTCTTGCGTGATAACTTCATACGCTTCGCACGAAAAGATCACTTTGTATAGTTCACTTTCTCCACGTATATATTACCCTTTTGTTTATTTTTCCTTATGTTCATGAGAACTTTTTACTAGTAAACTCAACATGTCAATACTCTGCTAATGATGAGATCAGATAAATCACAACTTGTGTTCCGTAAATGACCTTTAAGATATTATGATAGAAAAACAATGAAAACGAGATTTAAACCTAAAACCTCTGTTATATTATATGGAAGCCAACTACCATAACACCCCTAAAAAGGATTATTCTTTTGTTTACTTTCAGCACCACCTAAATTACATGGATATATACCTTTCTCTTAAACTAATACATTACTTTCTAAATGTGATTATTGTTTTTGGGTGGCAATGATTCCACTTTTTCCCTTCTTATTGGTGGGGTTTATTGGGCTCTTTTTCCTTTTCCAATTTTCTTTTTGATTGCATGAAATCATGAGATAATCTGCAGATATGAAGGGATTCTTGTCTCAATCCTCACCCCACTTTTCCACTCTTTAAACATACAATAAATGTTGCTTCTAATTTTATGAATTTTAGCTTTTTTTTTACTATATACATGTATTGTTCTTGAATACATTTTATTATTAACAGCAAACATAAACACTTATCATACATTAATCACAACATCTTAACCTCATATGGCATCGAGGAAGACATATACACACTGAATACTATTAGACTACAAGTGTTTTAATGTTTAAAATAAAATTATCAAAATACTTAAAAGTGAACAAAGTGTTATCTTTTTTTTGTGTAGACATGGACACAAGAATCCACATTTCCATGAGAAAGAATCTTGAGGGTATCATAAAGACATTTAATGTTATGAAAACAATGTAAACAAATACCACCAAACCCACCTCACCAAAATTAAATACATTATCTTTTAAAAGTTTATTTATTTATTTGCCCCTTTTTGGTGTATACTTTCTCGAATTCTCCAAATTGGATTATTGGATGAGCTTAAAGAAGGCTATAAATTTTGACCCTTTTTAAGTTGACCAAGTTTTATGGATAGTGATGTTTCTTAAAGGGTGTTGAGGACCATGACTTCATCATAGAGAGCATCTTTTGAGTTTGAACCGGTCCAATTTTTAATTCACTAATAATTCGTAGATTAATCAAACCAATAAATATTTATTAATCGGTCTTTATGCATAAGAAAATTAAATAATACATAAGATGTAACAACATATGATATAAGCTCATAAATTATAAGTTTTTTACGTATGAATCGTCTCATTTCTCCATCATGTATCTTTAATTAAGATGTATATTACTAACTACCTTCTAGATTGCTTCCAAAATATGAAGTTTAGACTTAATTATTATTTAATAGGGTATGAATCGAGTTTTTATTATAAAAAGTAAGTTCACATCTTAATATGTGCTTCATGTGAATCTAATTATTATTAAAAAACTATGATTATAAAAGTATTCAGACAAATACACTTGCTTTTTCATTGAAATCTTCTTACACTTAAAAAATATGTCATAGAACAAAATATAAGTGTTAAAAGTTTCATGCCCAAACTACGTATCTTCCTTGGGATGATATATGAAATGATCTGGTTTTGTTTTGAAGTAATTGATGGAAAATATAGAAGTTTTAGGGATTGGGCTTCATGATGATGATTGCGTAATGAGGCCCAATTATATACAACAAATAACTGAAAAAAGTTAGAAATTTTTTGTTTATTTATTTGATTATTTTATTTTTTAAATACATTGACATAAACCATGATTCTCGAAGAAATATTTTAATTTTTGCTCTTATCCAAATTGATTAGAGTAATGTAAGCCTGTTAGGGGCGTTTGTGAGACCCAATAATTAAAAGTAAACGTATAAAATAATCGATTTTCTAAGAGTTTGAATTACATGACGGGATCAAGATCAACGAAGAAAGTCAAGAATTTGTTATGAACTTATGTAGAAGTATCATTGACTTGCAAGATGTCTATAATGATCGATTTGGATAACATACATTATATAGGTAAAGATATGAATATTTGATTAGTAGAGAAACAGTTAGGGGTTGTTTGATTTGCGTCTTACCGGTCAAAATGTAGACATTTTGACTGGTTAGCGTGTTTGATTATCACCTTTTCACGTCTGATCCGGTCCGACACTACTGACACATGCCTATTTTTCCTCTTCCTGGTCAGTTTTGAAACAACCTCTTATCTGGTCATCACCTTCTGACCGAGTAAGAGAAATCAAACAATCTCTTAATTTCTCAAGGCATCCGCAATGTATCTCCAACAGCACTTGGCGAAGTTCATGTCAAACTTCACAAAGACTGGGAGGTTTGGTTCATTCTTCTCCGATGATGATCAAAAACAGAAAACAGAAGAGGCGGGTTAATTCATCTACAATCAGTTCCATTACAAAAATTTTTGAGTAAAACATACAGATAAATTTAAGGATATTGAAGAACTGACTTGACATGAAATACCTACAACAAAGTCAGGAGATGAGCTTTGAGTGTGAGATCCATAACCTAAACTCATAAATAATTCGTAGAGTGTAATTAACGGAGTTCAATTTCAGGTCGATTTTTGTAATAAATTCTATATCATGTACGTAAAACCAAATTCATACATAGGTTCATCACTTCATCAAAGAATAAATACATAGCTACCCACAAAACGATAAGAAGTATGTTTCAACGTTTGGCTTATTGGGCATAACTCATAAGTAGACTGCACATTCACACGACTTGAATTCTTTCACTTTATGCTCTTTGTTTGTTTCAAGAGCTGAACTTGACAGTATTTCTCCTGTTTCATAACACCAATGGCAGAACAATATTATTACATTATAACCATAGGTACGAGTCACTATAGCATCAACTGTTTATTCTAGGGAGAAATACGCGAAATGTAGCTGGTGAGAATACCTGGTCAGCCTTCTCGGTTGACCGTCCGATCCAAATGAACCGTCTTCTAACAAGCCAGTCGTTGGCGACTTATTACCATTGACTGACTCTAAATTGTCAGCAATTTCCTTCACACCCTGGAGAAGAATAGTGCAATACATGAATATATTGTTCCATTTTGTACTTTATCACAAAATTTAATAAGAAATTATGCGACTATAAAATCAAGTAAAAGAATATTGAGGGAAAAAAAGAAGAATTTTGAACTTAAAGGGTTATTACTAAAGAAAGATTATAAAAAAAGTAGCAATAAGAGAACAAGTAACCTCAAGATTCAGCGTTCCCCCTGATGTGAGATAACCAGCAAAGGATTTGCCAGCAAGTTTGAATTGTTCCTGTTTTATTACAAAAGAAATAAGCAATAATAAGGGCAGATATTCCAACACGGTGATGAAGAAAGCATAACATATATCACAAATAATCTTGTGACAAAAATGTAGAACGTTGATGTGTGCCCATATACGCCTTTTTATAATTTTGATTTCATGTGACATGATATTGGATTTATAGTTTATAAAATCTGTTTAGATAAAACATTGTTGATGCCAGCTATGTGGAAGTTAATTTTTACAAGAAAAAGTAACTGAAAATTCAGTTGTATATATAAAAATTTAATTCTCACCAAAGCGCCAACAAACAAGTTATGTCATAAACTGCATTGAAGGCCGTCAAACCAACCAAATTAGGAGTGCGACTTTCTGTATGGTTCAATTTGAAACCAAATTGCATATATGAATCTAAAATTTCTTATTTGTTCCTAACTCAAACCAACATAATTCAGTCCAAATCAACCCAAATTCGCTTAACCTAACACTATGTAACGACCCTAACTAAATAAAAGAGAAAGAAAAAGAAGGAACTGTGTAAGTTGGGAAAAATAATAATAAAGGAGACTAGGATCTTAATGCGACAATGTTCTAAAACTATGATTAGAAACTGATAGAGTCTAACCAGTCGAATGTTGTGATTCAGTAGAAAAACAGATTACAAGAACAAAAGTAAAACCCAATTCGAGATGGGGGATCTCCTAAACTCTTGACAGAATATTTAATCTAAAACAAAAGACAAACAAAACAACATAACTATGATATTTAAACTCAGAAAGAGTGGGAGCCGTTATTCCCATCTCCTGACTTAGTGCGGGTTTCTACCCTCATGGCCCCACTTCCTAATTTATGGCTGATTTGTTCCCGGGTCAAGAACTGGGGTCCGAATCTTATGTGAATCAGATCTGGGTTCGTATTAGAAACCAATGTTGGATATTCAACATATCTCTCGACTTATGTTTACAAGTACATTGTTAGGTATCTACGCAGCGAAATACACAAAATCACACACACAAGAAAGCAATAAGCAAGAACAGAAGAATTTAACATGGTTCGGCTTCGGTGTGAATCCTACGTCCATGGGCTATTCCGCTGCATGGATACCTAACATACATTGCCTTTAATCACAGAAACATTAAGGGCCCGGTGCAGTTTTAAGTCCTTGGGAATACAATTGATTCAATTGAATTCATGCTTGAAAATCAATTAAAAACACTCAATTCATTGGAGACATCAAGCATACAAGGTAGCTGAGAAATTGGGTTCATTGGTTGTGTTCTACACTTAGTTAGGCCATGTAGTCAAAGGCACTCGCCACAGCAATACCACGCTGCGTCCATCAAGGCGCTTAGGCGAGTATTCCAGCCAAAACTGGTATGAAACATCCAAAATTGGTCTGAAACATCTAAAAATGACCTGGAACATGTCTAAACTAAAGCATGTCTAAACCCCTAAAAATGGCCTATTCGTATTGTGTGCCTTGCTTAAAAAACCCCTTGCTTTTTAAGCACCTTGCGCCTAGGCGACAAGCTTGCCCTTTTCACCTTGAGTCTGCCTAATGCCTTCAATCACCTAGGTGTTAGGTATGATTTCTCAGTTCTCGCCCAAATCAGCATTAACTTATAAGGTATGTTTTAGTCACTTCAGTAGCATAGTAGCATCTTGTGTGTTAATTTATTTGTTCATGTCACTGATACTGTGAAGTCCATAGAGTGGTTAACTGAATTTAATAGTAATTTAAAAAAAAAATTGATGGAAAAAGGGTCTATTGTCAAAAGCCCAGAAAGTCTGTGCCTAGGCCCTCAGATGCAGCCCCGTGCACTCGTGCCGCCTCGCTTCAAAAGCCCCATTTTCAGGCGCTCACGCGCTTCAAACCAAGTTCCGCCTAAATAACATCTGAACAAGTCTGAAACAATTACAATAGCCCTAAACAAGCCTAGAATCAACCTAAAATAGCCTAAATTAGCCCAAAGCAAGCCAAAAACATGTCTAAAACCTCTAAAAGATTATTATTATACTATGCACTTTGCTTAAAAAAGCCCTCGCCTTTTAAGCGCCTTGCGCATAGGCCCAAGCATAGTTACCGAATTCGCTTCAGTGCCCGCGATTTCCGAATTGGATCGCGATGTACCAAATCGCAATTCGCAATAGTACCAGTCGCTACAACAATCGCGACCCCAAATCACTGGTACGTCGACCCAATTGAGTGAGAAATCGCAATTTCTTACTGATGAACGTCGATTCCATGAAGCTTGAAATCCCAATTTTAGGGCATTCGGTTTCAGGTTACTGCAATTTGATTTGGGGTGTGATTGATTTGGCGGGTAATTGGAAATTTTTTACTACCATGAATGTATCGCGACTCTTCAATTACAGACATGTATTCCAAATTCCCGAAAATCATTCTTTAATTTTCAAAGGACATCTCAAAGTTACCGATTACAACTTCTTTTTTTTAAATAAATTGAAAGTTGTTTGTATTAGTGATATCTTACGCATTAAACTTATATTTGCAATGGGTATAAGATATACAAATTGTTTTGACTTTTAAATTGGGTATATCAAACCATACTTTATGGTACACCGTACCGGTTCGTACCGAAATGAACCTACCCCCTTCCGTACCGAATTCGTTCAAAGTAGCGAATTGCGTACCCGTACCGAGTACCCGTACCAGAGCGAACCGCGAATTAGGTAACTATGGGCCCAAGGCTCACCCTTTGCGCCTTGCCATTTGACAATGGACTAATGTAAAACACATTAAACCTATTAACCAGATTGTTTTTATCTTTCCAAAGTAACTACTATTTTTGCATGGTAATTCTTATGAGGCTTTCTTAATATTTTCAAGTTTAATTGATTGTTTCGAGAATATATTTATTATATTCTTTTAGCAAACTACCTGATAACTAGAAGTGAAATATACATCTTGATCTATATATAACATGAAAAAGTGATATGTAAAATGATATTTGCTTATTGATAATATAAAAGCAAAAGAAGTATTTATCTTTTCTTAAACCAGTAATATCTTACGATAACATGAAAAAAGGATAAAATGTAAATATATATCAAACAAGATACTTAAATAAGAGTTTTCATTCCTAATGCTAAGCAACATGAAAATGGAATGAGATGGATCATTTCATTCTGCCGCTCATTCAGTTACCTTGTTTATTCCATTTCACACCATGTCTTGTGTGTGTTTGAAAAAATATAGAAACCTTGATAGTAATTCATTGTTTGTTTGAAATAGACATTAGAATGTTCTTCCTGCTCTATAGGTTTATAGTTCCTTTTCACTTGGTGTACTGAGATGACATTACTATAATGCTATGATCACGAGAAAATAGTTGTTTAATGAATAATGGTATCCAAATATTGAGGTGCTACACAACAGGTGACCTACTAGACATTTTTTTTCTGGTTTAATGAACTATTATGCAGTTATATAAGCTTATTATGCAGAAAATATGAAAAAAAAAACTGAAAAAAGCTAGCTATAAAAAACAGTAGTATCACCTGTGCTTTGCCAGTCATCTTAGTTCCTTCAGCCTTGTTGCAGAGGTACCACACTCCAAGGTTAGTTAGATCCTATTTACATAATTAATCATTAGTATATCCCCCAAAATCAATCAATGCTGATCACTAATGAAACAGTAAATTTGCAAAAACAAGTGGCATGGTAAAATCTTAACAAATTGGCTAGAACCACACGGTTTGTAGTTTTGTACAAAGTGAATATCCAAAATACTTGATACTTTCAAAAAATATGATATTCTGATTACCTGTTTTTCTTCCAATGTCATTATCTTGCCATTCTGCAGGATATGATGAAGTGTGTTAAAAAGAATTGAAATAACATAAGGACATCACTCTTAGCTGTTTCACAATTTAAAGACGCCAACTGTTTATTTCATAAATATCATCAAAGAACACTCACCAAACCAGAAACCATTTGATTTAGTGAATCCAAGTCATAGCCTATTTGGGAAAGATCATCACGGACATCACACACCTGTTGTGCAAGTTTAACAAGTCAATAATAATTCCACAATAAATTTCATTGACTGATAGTGCTTCGGATAATTCAAATATTTTCAAAAGTTATATCTTTGGTTTAATGATTAGGCCTCACAAACTTACCTCACTTCTAATCAACTTGGATATTTCCACCTGCTGATCCATTTTTCCATCCAAGTTCTCAATCCTCTGTGTCAAATGTTTCTTGGCTGCCTGATTAAAAAAAATAAAGATTTACAGAAAGCACGATTTTAAACGCATCACTGAGGAATTCCCATAAAAAACGATAAGAATGATGTCTAATAAAGAAAAAAAAATGTCAGTTTAGGAAATAAGATGCCACAGTATCTGCAGATATAATCATGTTCATGTTCAATGATAATAGTAACATTCCTCTTGCTGAAGGTTAAAAAGGAATTCACAATGTAGCTAATCCATCAAGAAACTTTGATAAATGATGAAACAAAATACAAATTTTGTAGAATATTAACTATAATCTCTAACATAAACTTACGGCAAGAGCGTCTGACACTTGTTCCAGATGCTTTGTCAAGTTTGAGACAGCGGTTGACATGTTTTTCTTTGTCACATACATGAGGTCTGAGAACGACAAACCCTAAATATACATTGAAAGAAAGATGTCAAGCTTCAGACACTTGGAATTAACCCAAAGTTACACAAATTAACCAAAAAAAAGGATATAGAAAGGACAAAATGTATTATTTAGGTATTCTATATGCTGAGTGAGAGAAAGGCATGAAGTGCAACGAAAAATTATTCAATATGCACAACTAAACCTGTAACACATAAAAGTAACAATTTAAGCTAGTATGGTAATTAGAAGAACAAGAGAAACACAACTAAACCTTCCACCACATGTATCCGTAACCCACGGCACCAAGCGCAGCAGCTGGTACCACTAAAGATGTTACATTACCTGCATCAACATAAGTTTTGTATTCAAAGAAATCAAATTGAATTTTATCAAAAAGCAACATAAGTATATGACACATATAAGCAAATTCAAATGAAAACATATAAAATGCATGACAATATGAATCATGAAGCATCCACTTGAAGTTCGTTAGAAAAGCATGCCAAGGCCGAGAGCACATACCACCAGTACCGCCATTCAGAACAGTGATCTGCCTTGAAGAAGCCAGCTGACGAACTTCCATCGCTAATCTACGAACCTGAAAATTTTACTAGTAGCATGAAAAACGATAAACAGATGCTTGTAAACCTACACAATTAGTGTAGCTTAGCTATGTTGAAATTGCTATATGTATACACTACATTGAAAAGAACAAAAACATATCACTAGCTTTCCAGTCTAGTCTGATTCCAAAGCTTTACTTACGGAAGAATGACAACAGAATAATGATCAGAGCATGTCTAAGTCTGCTTCGAAAACCAGATTACTGATATAAAATCTCTCCAGCACCAATATAATCATAAAATCAGTTTTTACAACAAGCTATTTTAATGAATTAAACTCAAATTCTGACCAAATAATGAACAAGTTACAACCAAAGTAGTACCTGTGCAGCAATCGCATCAGCATGATCACCATCACCTCCATCCCCCTGGTTTTGCTCATATCCTTTCACCAAAGCCTGCCGTTTCAAATACCAGAACTCAATTCAAAGCATTAAACTCCACAATTAACTACAAACACAACAATATACCATCACATGCAAATCCAATTCAATTTACCTGAAGTTCGCCCAACACATCAGAGAGTTTACCGTTTTTCAGCATCAACGTACCAGTGTACCCTAAAAACGCAACACATACATCGTGTTAACATATCTCTCTCACACAGAAGCAAATTAGGGCTTTAAAAGGTATGTATAAGGTGATCTGTTTATGAAAGTGATACAGGTATATAAGAGTAAGAGAGAAACCTGCTCCGACTAAGATGATGATCTTAGAGAATCCCATTCCTGCTTGCATCGCCATTACTTACGATTGAAATTTTGCAGAAACGAATAAATCGACGCCTTCGATTTTGGGGTGAAAACACAGAGAGATTTGTTCCAAAAGAGACGACTAGTGGAACTCCTTAAGGGTGAAACGATGTCGTTCCGTCATGGATCGGAAACAAACACACGAAATCAAATCTCGTTCGTCCGATTTCCTCCTTTTTAAAAGTCAAAACAAATAAAAAAGGGATTAGGATGTATGAACCTTGTAATGTATTTGATATTTAAAAGAGATATTTTAAGATAATCTTAATTTTATAAAAATTGCATCGCCTTATGAAAAAAATATATCACATATTATCATCACTAAATTTAAAAAGGTGATGATGAAAAATTAAAAATATATCACATATTATCATAACTAAATTTAAAAAGGTGATGATGAGAAAAATGAACTTAAGTGGACTTGAAATAAAATTAAAATTAGCGTTAGTGATTGGGGTGGCAGGAGTGGTGGGAGGAGCGGCTCAAGAAATTTGACAAAACAAGTCGGTGGGACACACTACTTCATGCTAGCGACTTAGAAACATGAAGAAAAAAATTAAGTTTACTCACCGACTTGCCTAGTGTACAACTATCAAAAGTTTGGGTATTTTTTAAAATAATAACAATAATACAAATCCAACTAAAGCGTTTTTAACACGATTAATATATTCCCCAAACACTCTAAAAAAATATGGATTCATCATCATTATCGACTACTTTAGAATTTTCATCTTCAAGCTCAAACTATAATAGCTCATTTGATGATAAGGTTAGTGCAAAAATTATGGCTCAAATCATACTTGTTTTATAGAACATATAGAAAGTATAACATTTATAGATAGGGATCATTTGGATGCTAACAAATGCCTTGTGGAAAGTTTTTTTGACGAAAGTTGTCCTTACGGCCCCATCATGTTCAAGGAGAAGTATCAAATGCGTAGAGACTTGTTTTTTTGTTTTTTTTTTTTTTTTTTTTTGCAGATTGTGTACAATATAGAAACACAATATTCTTTTCCTAGGGTATTTTATGATACTTGTGACATCCGTCAATTAACGTGATTGTCCGTTATCTATTCTGTGATCGATCATTCCTCATCCTTATTTGACTCTTTATGTGGATATCATGTGTGCACTATCATCGTTGTGTGTGTGTTCATTATAATCATATGTTAACCTTAAAAGACTTTTAAAACATCCATTTTCGAAACCGTCAAATATATCATTTATATATATATATATATATTAAATGTTATTAACATAACCATTTCTTAAGTCATAATATTATTAAATGCACTTTTACAATTAATATAAAACATCCAATAAAGCCGTTTTTCAACCGAACCAAATTTGAGAAAACTCGGGGGTTAAGTGCAGGGACTAAACTTATAATTTTGCAAACTTGGGCTGGGTATAAATACCCCATACCAGCCCTAAACACCCATTTTCACCATCTTCTTCATCTTCATCCTCTCTACACACACATCTTCTTCATTCTAGCACCAAATCCAACCCGTGTGGTATTGTTTTCGTCGTCTAGACTTCATCTACAGCTTAGACTACTCGTTTCTAGCAGGTAGACTACCTTGGTTGTCCATTTTCTTGCCTTTCACTGTTGTCCAAAACTAGGGTTTCGGGTGTTTGGGTTCAACCCGAACACACAAGGTCGTATGGGTGCGTGTGAGGTCTTTTTGCTTGTGTTTCATGTTTGTGTATGTTTGTTGAGTGTTTCTGGAAGTTCTTGTGGTGTAAAACTCGCGTTTAGAGCAGCTCGGGGGCTGCTCAGCCCGACCACAGTCGCGATTCTGCAGTTCAGGCGACTGGGTCTGTCATGCGATTGAGCCGTGCGACTGAGTGGGTCGTGCGACTGAATCATGCGTCTGAGTCAATCGTGCGACTGAGTTGTGCGACTAGGCATGTCGTGCGACTGTGTGATTGTATGCGATTGAGTCATGCGTATGAGTGATTGTGTGCGATTGAGTCAGGTGACCGACTGAGTGTATGCGATTGTGCGTGATTCGCACGACTGGAGTCCAATCGCACGAATGAAGGTTCAATCGTACGAAAGTAGCTAATTCGCACGATTGAAGGTTGATTCGTGCGTATGGAGGTTGAGTCGTGCGATTGAGTGTTGTGTGGTACGACTGAATGCCAGACATACGAATGAAGGTTCAATCGTACGAATGAAGCTGATTCGCACGATTGAGGGTTGATTCGTGCGAATGGAAGTTGAGTTGTGCGTCTGGTCTTGTCGTGCGACTGTAATTGTTGTGTTTGATCTCCTTTGTGTGTGGTGTGAGTATGACGTGTGATGTTGAGGTAACATTAACACAATAGCCATTGTTCGGCCACAAAGATTAAAGTCAACGCGAAAAAGGGCACAAATACTATTTTAAACAAATCAAACTGACGCTTTACAACCATTAACCGACTTGTAACTATTGACACATATTCAATACTTCTTCAATAACAACACGACTTTTACTTAAACATCATCATCAATGGCAACAATGTCTTGTACTTGGATCTACATAAGATCTAGTACGTGTGTCTGTTTATGTGTGCTACACGCGACCCAGCCGATACGACCCGAACCGACCAATCATCATTATTGTGCGCTTATTTCATATCATTAATGCTTAACAATAACTATCAATAGGTGTTGACTGTTCTTTTGCATTCAACATTGGATACATCGATCATACATACTTACCACCTAACAAGTGAGTTTCGTGGCCCCTTTTTACGCTTATACAATATTTCAATCATTTACAACTTGGGGGAAAAGTATGCTTACTCATTTTCAATGTTGTACAACTTACTTACATTTTACATACAAGGAATCAACGTGATACTGTGTTACAAGTACTATTTGATACATGCTTGGGTCTGTTGTGTGGTTCTATCTTTGCAACTATTTAATTCCAGTCTGGGAACCGACGGTTAGGTATTGGTAGTACTACTGGGTTGACACCCCCACCCTCGTTCGATGGTGTACTAGTTGGTACCATCAGTGGCCCCAGGAACGGGCCATTGGGTGAATATATGCCGACAATTTCTTTGTGTACGTCGCTAGGTTTGGTTGCAAAGCTCATGTTATGTGATTTTACTTGTGTATATAACTGTATTCACGATATTCAATTACGCTTACATATTACAGCATCACTTACATTTATTACTTAAACCTGCGAGCTCACCAACAATTATGTTGACCGTTTTAAGCATATTTTTTCAGGTGATCATGCAAGTCCAGGAATCTAGGTGTGCTGCCTTAGTGGAGACCCTAGGATGCATTTTTGGGACTTATCATATTTTGACAAACAATCTTTTGAACAATGTTGATATGTGTAAACAATTACAATCTTTTGAAACTTGTTCCCGGGTTGTGGGAATTAACATTTATAATTTCAACTTTATGTGATTATGTGTATCATTATCATGTTATGCTTATGGCTATGTTGTCGTGAACATTGACTAAACACGACACAAGTCCCCTTGTTGTCGGGTGTCGTCATGACACGCTTGTCATCATTTATTATATTGCATCTCTATCGTTTACCATGTGTTATGACGATCCCGGTCTCGTTACATCCCCGTGTTTCCGCTTTTAGCGGGGGTGTGACAATACTAGAGGTAAAACGTCTTTTACCCTTGTTGCAAAGTGTACATCAACTCAAATCATACTCCTCCATGTAGGCTCACATCATACTTGCTCAACTATCATTCGAGTAACTCGCTTATTCACTAACCAAAATTTAACTATATTTTAAAACAAATGATAAATAACTTAAGATATAATTTAATTTGCGTCACACAATACCACTCTATGAACGATTATCTGCTACGTGAATTCATTGTTAATTTGGTATAAACGTTGTTGTATAAATTACCCTTTGTATTCAAGTCCTTCCGCTTAGACTTTATTTAATTGACAGATCGATCAGTGCCCCCCTTTACCGCGATGAATGACCAAGAACTCGCTTCCAACACGATTGACTTTGTTCTGTCATTGCTAGTTATCAGGTCTTTTTTATACGTGGCTCCAAGCCTTTACCAAAACCAATTCTTTCTCGTGAAACCACTTCTTACAAACTTGCTTCGTTCATAATTGTTTCCCTCGTCGGGCTGCACATCGTTGTCGAAGTTTGTTGAGTTCGTCATCATTTTCCTCAACGTCATCGAATTGTAGGGGTGACGATATTGCTTACCATCCTTTTATAAAAGGATATTATAACATGTGATGCACAATACAATGTGGTCTCATAATTTTCAACAATATATTCAACGCAAATTCATAAAAACTTACATAATATATTTCATATATTATAAAACAACCAACACATGATTCAAAGCAATGGGAATAGACAAATTTTGGAAATGGTGTCAAAGGGGTTACAACTTACAAAACACAAAAGTCAAAGAAAGTCAATTCCCGAACCATTATCCTTAGTCCCCAAACCCTAAAAGGTCACCAAGGAACTTATCTGGTGCGCTCTTGACTACCCTCGTTAATATGCACTTTCTTCCCCACCACCTTCCATTGATTAATATTGTTGCAGACCTACCAACCACCTCTCTTCATTACACTCTGACTCTTCAGAACCACCATAATGCCATAAAACTAAAAGACATTATTACCCTTTAACCCTACCCTACACAAACCACACTCATGCACAATGGACTACTTTTTGGTAATTTGACTCAAAAATAAAAAGAAAAGATTCAAAAACCATAATAAAGTTTGGTATTTGGTTAATTATTAATAGGTTAATAATTAACCTTTGAAGTTGGGCTTGAATCAACTTTTTTGGATGGCCCATTGTTGCCATCATCAACACTAACAGTGCTACCACCGCCAGCGCTGTTAAAGACGGTGGTAGCACTGTTATTGGTGCCAACAGCACCAAGGGCGGTGATGATTTGCTGCATTGCAGATTGAATGTGGTTGTTGACGGTGTTGGCACTCAGGAGGTTTAGTTTTGCGGTGGGCATGGAGTTGGCTACCACTTGTAGTCCCACAGTTAGTAGGCAGCCGCCTCCGGATATGGTGGTGGTGGTGGTGGTGCTGTTAGGGTTCTGCCCTGCGGGGATGATGACAAACCCTAGAGGGAGGAGAGGGATGCATGACGGATCTTCACCGTTCATTGTAAGCTTGATGGCATCGACCTCGACGGTCGAGTAGACCACGAGGCTACCCGACTCATCGGTGCAGCTCTCCTGCAGCACTAGCTCAACATTCTGTGATGAGTTACTAGCCACCTGTTTACAAAGTTGACAGTTTAGCACTATTAAAACGTAAATAAAATCTACACATTTTATTTGGTTTTTTAAACAGTAATGACACCCAACTTGTTTACTGGCCTAAAGAACGTTTGAAACTGACTTTTTAACACGTTTTAAGATTGTTAGGCTTTCAAAATGAATTTAAACATTTCGTTAGGTCTTCGCGGAATAATAAACTTACATTCACACGGAGCAAGGAGATACAATTTCCCGGATGAGAGCCATTCGCGATGTGAGCCACTTCTTCCAACGGATTCCCGTTTGAGAGAATATCAAACTGCCATTATCAACACACCAACATATTAGAACCAAAGCTAGACGTATAACAATTTTGACATGTTTATTTATAAATATAACTAGTAGTTATATTTTTATTATCTATTATCTCTAACGAGTCAAACAAGCAAGATAAAACAGATAACATATTATTATTAGAGTGATATATTTATGAACCTGAGATCGGCGACGTTCATCCCTCAAAAGATCAAAAACTTGATAGTGCGGGTGAGGAAGCCAGGTTGTTGATACTGCAGTCAGGATCAGACCATTGGGTTGTCCTGGTTCAGTGACTTTTCTAGTCGTTATTCGAATAGTTTCCTCAAGTGAATCCGAAAGGGCTGTCCACGATTGCCCACACGAGCCGGTGATGTGAAGGCAAAACATCCTTACCATCCTTTGAGCCACATTCATCAAATTGGTTCTTGCTTCTGGTGACTGTATAGCTGTAAACACACATTTACATAAATATCATGTCATGTTAACTATTTAATCAATATAACTTTGATTTACAGTACCTCCAATGTCAGATATATTTCGGGCCATAAGACTTGCAAGCCTCTCGCATTGACGTTGTAGAACAGCTAGCCATCGTCGCGCTCCAAATGCCATTCCACTGCTAACATAATCTGTGAAGATCCCATGGACCAGCTCATTCTCAGCCTCAGCATGCTCAACCCATGTAACCTGAATTTATAAAATGGTTCACAAGTGCATAACAATGCCATTATCAACAAATTTATACCATACAACTGATGTAGATATCTCACCCTTGAATAGCCATTAGGCATGTCTTGTATAATGCAACCGGAGGGGTGACGTTTGTATCTAGTAAGCGATGGCTGGTAAGTCGCGTGAAAACTGTCTAGTGGGAAATCAACGATTGCCCAACTTCCATCGTCTGAATTTCGCGCACAATATCGAAGGAAATGAACTTCTCTAGTTGGCACAAGTGGGGATAGCATTTGAAGTTCAGCATACATCTGTTCATAACAAAAGAGTGCAACAGAAGTTCTTATAATTCAACCAAAATTGGGCAAAAACATTAAGCCACTATACATTTTGTTTGATAATTAGTTTCTCTCAGCTAATCTCAAAACTAAACAAACAATAAACTACTCTAAACATAATCATCACCAAAAATAAACTCCAAATTAACAAACTTTATATACTTGCACCAATCTTCTTTCACCCGCTTCACATGTGAACCAATATATATTAGAATTAAACCCATAGGTCCAAAAAGTACTCATTATTCACACCTTCTTACTCAACATGCCCAACTAAATATTATACCACCTCTAGCAAAAGACAGTATATCTACTCACCAGCTGTAGAGAAGCATTTGCTGTTCCGTTAACACCAGAACAGATGACTTGAAGCGTTTTCGCACGCGCGATGATTGAGGGAAACAACTCCATCCATTTATCCTACAATACCCAAATCATCAGGAAACATATTAAAAAACTTCATAATATCTATTCCCAAACCAGAAAAACATTAATCCAACATGAACAAACAAGTGACATACTGCATCAAGAAAAGCATCAACAAGAGTGATACTATTAATAATCACAACCGAGCTAGCGCGAGAAGCTTCATATCTCAACTCATTTGGATCAACTTTCCTACTGATCATACACGGGAACATCTTCGCATGTTCATCGAAATTAAGCACTTCTTTGCCAGCATCATTAACCTGAGTCCAAAGTGGTTCTCCAACTCTGCACATCTTAACAACTTCATCCATGAAAGATAATGCACATTGGATTGCAAGAGGCTTTTCATCATCCATGATGATTAACCCATTAGCAGCAGCAAAATTGGAACCTTCAGGTGTCATTAAAGGATTGATTTGCATGATATCATTGCAGTTTGGCATGCCATCTTGTTCATATGGTCTGGGATACATATTCATATCCAAATCAAGGTTAGAGGTCATCAATGGAGGTAAATGACCTTGTCCTTGAGTTTGCATTGGATTGCCACCACAGAATTGACTTGCCATAAGGCACACACGATCCAACTGCAGGAAAACATTCATTTCATGGTTTAATACAACCAAATAATTACAACTCTACTGATCTTTATCAATTGAAGATAAAGAAGAGGTCAATTTTAGGGATCAAGAATGATCAAACTTTATTTATTTTTATGTTTCAAATGCAAAGTATGATAGATATTAAATTGTAATTGTAGTTTCTATTTGTGTAGTGTTAGTAGCTATAATGTTAGAGGCATATTTATATTTTACAATTTTCATATAAGTGAAACTTAATTAATTAGCATTTGTATTGAAATAACATTTTAAATACTTGGTGGCATACATCATCCTAATTTCAAATTAAAATTCATTTTTAAAAAAAGTTGAAACTTTTTTTACCATGAAATAAACTCATGTGGTCGAGAGTATTTAAGTTGTTAACCAACATGATCATGTAAACACAGCTTGCGTTCGGCACGCGACCTCAGAAAGTTATGGTACTTTTCTTGTTGAATTACTAGTTTGACATACAATTATTCAAACACTAAATTAAACAAATAGTTACCTCCTCTTTGAGCCGAGCATTCTCCATACGAAGTTGTTGCTCATCAAAAGATATCGAAGACCCTCCACAATTAGAGCAAACAAGCGAACGCAATGCATTTTCCAGTCGACTGTTTTCATTTCTTAGATTCTCATTATCGTTTCTAAGGATAGCATTATCCGACCGGTCTTGTTGCGCCTACATAAAATAATTAACTGCAATTAGAAGGGTCTCATAGATGGCCATCATGTCCAAAAGAAAGAAGGGTCTCATAGGCACTTAATGTGCAACTAATAATGCACAATGTACACGCAATAATTGCACTAAGGCATGTGCTTCTTACATGATCAATAATACCACAAAAGTGGAGCCCATTAGTCACAAATATTAGTATATATGGTATAGTAGTAGTGAGTAAGGTGACAACAACCCTAACCCTAAAAGGACATATATTAAAAGAGTGTGCTACCCTTGTGGGAGGATCATTTAGTCATGTTGTAGGAGGTATAGGGGTTGACTGTGCACCCCACCAACGTATATTAATGGGAAAGCAACCAAATTTAGTAAATGCATCTCTAAAGTCACCAAAGCTCATATTTGTGGTTAACTTACGCTTACAGCGGTACACACCACCCGACCCGACCCGATTAAATCAGGTTTCATCGTATTTTAAGTACTCATGAATAGTCAATAAATAATGTTACTGTCACATTTATTAAAAACAAACTTATGAAACTAGTCTGACAGCATATATAACTTATATCTTAGAGCAAAATATGAAGTAAACACAAAAAACGTTTTCTTACTTGTGTGTATATTTTTTAAAACTACTCACCAATTAAAAAACAATTAGTTATGCCTTATATCTTATATTTATTGGGCTCTCAGATATAATATATAAAAGCCAATAGCTTGTATATCATGTGTTAATTGGTACAATAAATTTATGTGCGATCTTTTATATAGTTGTATCACAAAATTAAATGCATTTACATACATACATATATGTGTGTGTGTCACTAATTTAATTTTGTAAGTTTGAATTTGAATTTTATATGGTTATAAAACGGTTATGGAATTGAAATAAATGGTGATATATAGCACATTTCTTTTTCAATAACGTTTAGCTATCAAATACAACATAACATGCTTACATGTGTGTGAGAGAGACCGCGTGTTATGTTCATTTTAGTTATTTTCTTGAATACTATATTCACAAAATCTCATTTCATCTTCCCTTTTCATATAAAAAATCATCATTTCCTTTTGACGAAAGCATAAAAGCGATTTAAACAGTATGTACGTAATCCCATTTTGCAACTTATAAAAAAGATTATAAAACGTAATAAATTAAACCAAAACAATTTTAAATTACTATAAGCACATAATTCTGTAAGATACTATTACTACACACACACAAAATAATAAAAAGAAAAATAAAAATAAATAAATTAAAAATAATAATAATAAAAAAAAATCAAAACACGTCTTCTTGAAAAATGTGCTTGGTGTATGTACGTTTCAACAGTGTGCATTAAATTTTAGGTTTAGCCAAGAAAACGATAACATGTACACCCTGCCGGAGTAATGAAGGGATGTATGCTAACGTGCGCACCTTCATTTGTGTACGCCGGTTTTGAAACCAAAACTTCACTTGCCGTGGTTTAAGCCCAAGCTCTTGGCTTAACCTTAACCTCCTCTTATCATCTGGATGTGGGCATTCCTTAAACAACCTACAAACGTACATAATAATATTAACATTTTTATATACACATGATTTCTATATATGTATGCATATATATATATGATGTTTAATGTTCACTTTATGATGTTTAATGTTGGTTTTGTTTTATAAGGTGTTTATGTAATATGTAATCATATATGTTAGATATATATGTGCATACGCTTCCATTTCTTGGATCTGGTGAGCTGTGTGTCTGTGGTAACGCTTCTTCTTTGTAGGAGGCTGTTGTTGTTGATCGGTATCGATATCGACCTCGTTTCCCGACATCCCGCCTTCGATTTGATCGCTTCCCGACCCGCTTTCCATCTCCTCCTTCCCTTGTCTCACCATGTTATCCATCTCTTCCTTCTGTATACCAAACCAAAAAAAACATATCATAAGTGGTTAAATGACGGTGTTTCACAAATAAAAGGTCGAGAGTTTAAATCCTACAGTCCAAATGCAGATAAAACTTAAAAGTTGTTATTAAAGAAACATAAAAAGAGAGAGAGATTACGGGGATGATGGAGGAGAATTCGGTGAAAGGCATGAAGTTGAAGTTAGGGAAGATGGATTCAGATGAAATACCACTTGCAGCACCCATGTTTGACATCACTTGACAATCTCCGTACATCTTATTTCTGCTACAAATTAACACTTAAAGATCGTCACCAAATGGATTATTTCGCTTGTACAAAGTGAGAAATCATAGTCTAGTTACATGCATTAGATGAAATCATACCGAAAAACACTGTAAATGAAATCAATGGCTCGATTGTTTTAGACTCAACATCAAGAAACAAAGACTGTCAAAGATGATGTAAAAAAGTTTAAAAAGATTTTGACTTTTTTTCAACCATTGGAAATGAAACAGTCAAGATCATATATTCATATATCCCATATCTAAAAACCACCATCAAAGATGAAATTAACCTCTTTTCTAGATTTACACACACACATATATATGTATATATATGTATAGAGAGAGAGAGAGATGATTAGATGAAGTTTACCAGTGTCGGTGTAAATTGAGAGATGAAATGAAGGTCCTTCAGTTCTCTTTCTTGTAAAAATATTTGTGGGTTTGGGTTGGTGGTAAATGAGAACTTAAATACACTCAAGAGGAAACCGATTGACTCCTTTTGACCTACTTGGCTGTTTCAGACACGTGGCACCCTTTCATTTGATGATGCGTGCGTTTCATACTTCTTGCATATGAAAGTCAGCTAAAAGTTTTTTGAAGAAAATTAGAAAAACGTATAACATATTCTTCTAGTTTATAACCATAGTTCATAAAAATAATAAATATAGATATGTATTCACATATATGTTATCTGAAATCCTTTACAAGATTAATTAATTGCATGAAGCAGTTGAAAAAAATATAATTGAATAGCATGAAAACAAATAGGGGATGTTGGTCAAACTAGTATAAATCCAAAAATTTGAAGTTAGAAATTATGAAGTTAATACACGTTTGTTATAAAGCGTGTGTATTTTATTAATATGTCAACAAAATACTGATCATGCACGCAGGCAAATTAATGTTGTTGATGTGTAATGAAATTGTTATGTATGTATCATATTACACTTAAATTTTATTTATGTGTTGACTTTTAATTACTTATTATAAGTTATTATTATTTGTAAGAAAACTTGTAATTAATTATTTTTTTTCATCTATACTATATATAAAGCATATGAAAGTGATATTTTAAAATACCAAAAAATTAAGAACACTTACTATATTCAATGCATAAGGTACAACCATTTTTTGAGGGTAAAATAGTATTTATAACATTATTTACACATTACCTATTATAATTAGTTACATAATAACCTTACACTTACTAACAATTACATAAAATTTTATATTATCTACTCATAAATCAAAAAAACATAATATGTTTAAGATTTTAGTTATATCTTTTAATCTATCACATTTAAAAACGTTTTGATACTACAACTTAACATGTGTTTATTTTTAAACGTTTTGGTGTAAACTTTTTACTGAAACGATTTGTATTTTGTAAGGTATAATAAGTTAATGCATATATACAAGTCGTCATGCAAAACTCCTTTATTTACTGTTTTGAAATTTAGCTTAGAAAAAGATAAACTTTTGTAAATACTACAAGAATAACACAATATTAAATGCACGTGTCAAATGTAAAATGTAGTCCCGCCGCATTGCGCGGACACCCTTCTAGTAAATACTTACATCTATAGTCGTATAAATAGATGATAAAAAAACTCCTTGCCAAAAAATTAAATTAATATCTTTATATATTCTAGTGTTAAACAAATATAATATTCATAAATCCTAAAATAAAATGTACATTAAGTATGAAAAACTTCATAGTAACTACAAGTTTTTAAGCATTCCACTAAGAGTGCTTTTATACTAAAGTATGTCATTAAACTAAATAAAAATAACTTAATATGCTTATAATTAATTTTAGTGTTTTATAAGGTAAGTATAAAATGTATAGTTGTAGTCTACAAGTACACACAATAAAATAAAGGCATAATACACACACATATCAGAAATGGACGCGTTAAATACGAGTCGTATCATACAATACGACTCGTATTGGTTTGCAAAATATCTATTCGGTCAACTTATAAAAATCTTACGGTTCAATCGTTACGGTTTGTATTGACTTAAACTTACAGGATCATAGCCTTATGATATAAGTAAGATTTCATTTTTTATTTAAATTTTATGATTTATTATTTATATTTGTATTTTTAATATTTATGATTTATTAAGTGTATATTATTTTTTAGGTTTATTTTTTTTCTTTTTTGTAAATGTTTATTTACAAATTTACTAAATAAATTAATTCATCATATTAAATTTATAAATTTACTAAACTGTTTTACTATTATTGATATAGTTTTATATCACACATTTATGACGGCTCAAGTTATTTAGAGGCTCTAAACAGTTTTTTGGTACTTAGTAAAGTTGCATGTTATAATTTTACGATTTCGCTTTATTACGATGAGTCAATATATTATTGGATTTGTAAATAAGTGTTATGTAAAAGTATTACCTCAAAAATAATATAGATTAATACATTGTAAAATATTTAAAGAGCGAAAATATAAATTTAAAAAAAAAAAATTTACTTAGTCAAAAGGCTCATTACTGATGCATAAGTTAAAGTCATTACAACCGTAATAGCCAATACGATCCATAAAAGTTTATGAATTGACTGCTTTGATATTTTGTAGAACAATACGAGACATATTTATGGTGATATCATGGCTTGGAAAAATATATTATTTATAACAATTTTTATTTTACAATGTATCCTATAAATAAGTCCTCTAGAACAATATGATTATTTTTTTTTTATTATATACACTATTCAAACAGCTTCCCAGCCGGTTTACCCACCGGTATTTATTAATCACATACTATTAACTTCAATTTCTTCCGATTACTCTAATTTACTATTTTGATTATTTATATTTATAAATGACATAACGATTTGACGTATTTAACACAGTGATCAAAATATTTTTTCATTAAAAACAATAAAATGACACATGTTATACTCTAAATAATTTACTATAATTTTACCCTTATTATAGATAAAGTAATAAAAGTTTTCATTTTGAATAAATAACATATATTAAACTAAAGAAAGGTATGTTATTTTGTTTTTATATAATTACTTATCTGATTTTCTACAATATTTTAATATTTTAGGTGCTTAAAAAAACTAAACACGTTAAATGATAAAAAGAATGGGTATGCTTTAATAAATCAATTGTAGTTTTTTTTTAAAATTTCATATAAGTTTTATCACGTCAAAATCAAAGAAAATAACTTGAATTCATTAAGCTTAATAATATGAGTACTTCTTCTAATGACTGTACGTTTATTAGATAATTTATTTCGAACATCCGATAACTCACATACACACACTCCTCTACCTCAACTTTACAATTTGCACCACTTTGTACAATATAAAACTAGTCTTCAATCTTATGAAAAGCAAGATTTTAAGTTACTGTCAAGTTACAAGTCATTTGAAATTCATTTATTAGTTGAATACAAGTTAAAATATAAAGGAAGAAAAATTAATACTCCAGATGTTTATATTTATGGAATATAGAAAAAGATATATAAAGGGAGCGAGGTGCATGAAAAGCTATAGACGTTATAAATGAAAGTCGGGGTGATTTGATTTAAATATTTCATACAAGTTCATTGAATTTAGTTAAGTTATTTCGTATACAAAGAAAATGACACGTACGTATATAAGAGGTTGCTTAAACGTCAACGTATGATTTTGACATAAGATATACTAATGTATCACTATATTTTATGAGTGATAGAATCTGTTTCAAATATAACTAATTTAATTTGAATAAAAAAATATGAACAACACAATAAAGCACGGGAATACATAAGGACGTCACACTTAATTGTATCACATGACAAGAGACAAACGTGTCATGAAACTTATTGATGCAACATGTATAGCAAGTATACATGCTTCATATACAAGCATCATGTAAATGTTCCGTGACACACCATTGTACGCACCAATGTTCCATGGCGCGCTATTGTACCCATCATGCATCGATATTTAAAAAAACATATAACAATACTATCACTGATGCTATCTAATTTTTCTTTTTGCCCTCATATTATAACTAACTATAAGTTTATTGAAAATTTTTGCCCTCTCAATCCATCCTTTTACAGTTATTAAAAATGTTAAGCCTTTTAATTTGCCACGTCAACTTTTAACGCTAGCTCTAAGGAAAACCCAACAACATCATTTGTGCAATCACACGTAGCTTCAACTAACCACATAACGGAAGCAAAAGGTTAAACAATTGAGCATGTTGATTCAACGAGAATACCAGGAACAATTCTTCTAACTATCGTTGATTTACAAAAAATATCGATATTCAGGAATTCATACTAGCACATACTGTGATAGAGAGAAAACAAAGGTTTTTTTATAAACTTTCAATAATAATTCCACGCATTTCTTACATGTATATAAAGAAACCAAACAAAAGTCGAATGAGTCACAAAACATTAACCACATTTCATAGTAAGTGCAACAAAACCATCACCAGTAACCCTCGTATGATCTCTCTTGACATCATTTGTATAATATGACACAACAAACTATAGTGCGGTTTTAATCATACAAGTTAGCTACTATAAATTCATTTATATAAGTTATTATAACCAAGCACATGCAACATAATCAACAGTTAAATAACATAATGTGCCATAACTAAAACCATACTTTAACACACACTAATTAGCCATGTTAAACTATTAGCCATGTTAAACTTTTAACCTAGCTAATAGTTTGATCTACATTGGTATCGAATTTAACAATGTATTGTTAGCATTCGGAATTACCTTATCAGTTTCAGTTGATTTCATTTGGTTTGAATTAATTTGTTATTTGTATCAGATTATGTAATGATTTTAAATTGCTTATCACTATCATATCTTCACTAACAGACTCATAGTTAGGTTTAGATTCAACGTACTTTATTTGTTCAAAATCACATCAAATTCGTATTTACAAAATCATATAAGCTTTATAAGATTCTTACATTTTTAAAAAGTATTAAATTTTGGACTTGTAAAATTTTATTTGTCTAAATAATAAGACTATCAACCAAAAGTTAAAATGTTTCCTCAAGAACATAGTGGAACAGTTATGCCTATAGGCTAGTCTATATACGTTTGTTTTCAGCCAATTATAGACTGGGCCATAAACAATAAAATGAAAAGGGGTTGTGTGTGGGCTCAGATTTAGGCCCAATGGGTATCAGCCCAGTGGTTTGACATGGCACTAGAGAAACATATGAAACGAAGATATCATCGTTTAGCACTTTAGCCCAGGACTTCTTGATGTTTAAAACATAAACGCTATGTCCTCTTTACATTTGTTATGAGAAAATTGCAAATATGGTCTCTACGGTTTGACCATATTCGCGTAGTTGGACCAGAAACCAGGTGTCTATCCGATTCGATTCGCATAGTTCAAACTATCAATGAGTGAACTACTTTAAACCAAAAAACAGACGGGTTGGATCAACTTAGATTTACATGTTGTGTCGGTCACAGGCCCAATCTACCATCGTCTTTGATATTACTTTTGTAATCTAATTGGCTATATATCGCAAACACAAACATATATTTTTATATTTTTGTTTTTTGATATCTATGTCCAATCTTATTATAGTATACTTCGCATACTTGTAATTTTGTATTCTTTACTATTTATGATAACCAGTCTTGTTTTCGCACAGTCCAACTTAATACCATACCCACACCTCCCACCCTAAGGCGCTATTTAGGAATACTCTACAAAAGACCACATTTTGGGGTAGAGATAAATAGTAGTGCAAATACAGTGAGGCGTGTGGTATTAAACCATGAAAAATCCATTAAAAGGACCAACGGGACAAAGCAGCACGAATACTCCGACAATCTAACAATATACATATACAAGATTATAAACTCAAGAAAAACCAATTACAAAGACCATAAGATAAAACCTCAAAAACACTCTAACGGTCAAGTCAATATACTTTTACTAGTAGATCACAAAAACAAATCATAACCTTAATAAACTAGATGTCATAAGCATGTGGGTATGGGTATGATTGGTGTGTCAACCTCCCAAAATGGTTGTTTTAGGACTTTTGAGTTGTTAAAAGAGTTGCCATCACATTATGAGAATGTTCCCCTTTAAAAGGATATATATATATATATAGGACACTCAACATGACAAATGGTCAACCAATTCATTGTCTGACTCTAAGTACAAGTCAATGGGCCATTTTGTAATTTCAAAATACCGTGTGGGCCTCATAGTCAGTCTTTCGGACGGCAACTGCTTTTGGCAGGATTCCTTCAAAGGTTAAAATATTATTATGAGATGTTAACATATTCCCTATAACATTATTATTTTTGATGTTACGAAATCCAAATCACCATTAAACTTTCAATTGTTTATTCAAATGCATTATCGTAGAGTTTTTTATATATTTTATTTATGTATTTTTAAGATGGTCTTTTATTCAACGGAATTTGGGTTTTTATATAATAATAATAATATATATGTATGTTAAAGGAAATTATTAATTATACATATATTTAATAAGTTGGTTTAGGTTTGTGGGTGAAATCAATATTGGTATAAAAAGCTCCTACGTAAGCTTCTTTATTAAACTAACTCCTGTATAAACAAGTGTATTTGATCTTTTGACAAGGCAATCTTAAAACAATATCTTTTTAGTGAGAAATAATCAAGAGATAATCCAAAATTTATTTAAATTCATTTATGACTGTTATTTTTCTTATGTATTTTTTAATTTATTAATTATCTCAATAGATTGATGATTATGTTTTTATATTGGAACGACTAATTGAATTACTGACGAGCCAGTAGTTCACCCGATCATCCCCATTAATCGAGTACAAAACCTTGAAGCCCTAGGCTAACACATCCCCAAAAGAGAGCTTTTATACCAGTCTGTTCCCATCAATCTGAACTTGAAACCACATTCAAGATAAAACTCATCTTAAGTGAAAAAACTCATTGACCCATCTGGAAAACCATTAAGAGCTCTTTTATTTACATAAAGTGTTGAATTAGCTTAACTCGACCACTTGAACTGATAATTATTGATACATTAATAATTGTGTTTTTTTAACGCAAAACGTACAATCATTCGGGTCCACTTTTCCTAACCCTCTCAGAAAAAAAATACAACTAGAAACACCTTGTGACTCAACGGTATACTTTTTTGCTCATAGTAAAACTTGAAATCAAAACATTTTAATTTAAAATTGGATTGTGTGGATTGATGATAATCATGTACTAACGTATTTCAATTATTTGTTTAGCTGTGTAGATTTATGAAGTCAAAGGTAGATAGGAAGATAAATAAGATAACGTGACGTCAAGTGATTTCTTTTTTATTTTCTTTTTATTTTAGTAAGTCTCCAAACAAACTAAACGTTCAGTGAATAGTTCAGTGAATAGTTCGTAAAACGTTTGGCGGTAAGTTCGTTTATTTTCGTTCGTTTAGTAAATGAACAGATACGAACAAGAAAATTTTGTTCGTTTAGTTAAACGAATGAACATGAACACAAGACGCGTTCGTTCATTTATGTTCGTGAACGTTCGATAATGTGTTCGTTTATGTTCTTTAATGTCCGTTTGTGAACGTTCGATAATGTGGTCGTTTATGTTTGTTAATGTGTTCGTTTATATTCTTAATTTTTATGTCAGTTATTTTTATGACTATTATATCGAGAATATTTTTAATATTTATGTTAAGTACTTATTTATTTTTTTTATATTTTGGGTAATATTTGTAATAAAAATATAAATTTTATTCTAAAATATATCTATAATCATTTATATTCGTTTGTTTTCATGAGTTTTTTTGTGTTCGTTATGTCCATGAACAGTTGTTTGTATTCGTTTGCTTTTGTTTGTGTTTATTTGCGTTCGGTAATTGTTCGTGAACAGTTCATGAACATGTTCATTTTCTAATAAACGAACACGAACAAGAAATCTCGTTTGGTAGGTATTCATGAACAGTTCATGAACAAGTTTATTTCCTAACGAACGAACACGAACAAAACCTTGTTCGTGTTCGTTCGGTTCGTTTGCGGTGTGTCATCGATGCAGTGAATGGGAGCCGATAATGATATGCAGCGGTCACCGAACCTTTTTAACTTTAAATTAAAGAAAGCAATTGACCCAAAAAGTCTATAAAGACGTGCGAGGCTTCACGCGATTGGCGCCCTCTTTCTCTCTACAATTCATTTTATTATTTTAATCTACTACAAATAAGATTAGAAATTAGATTAAGAAATAATCAGATAAGTATAAAAAATACTCAATATAGCTGAGTTCTCATATGTTTCGTTAAATTCATTTAAATTCTTTTGTTTTTTAAGTTATTCAATCTGAGTGAAACTCTTATATGAATTAATAATAAAGAAAAATTGGATTTAAATTATCCATATTATTGCCTATTTGCAAACTAATATTACTTTTATTAATTTCAAATTTTGTAACTAGTAATGGTACCAGTCTAACTGTTCATTAACTCAATTTAGTTTTTGATTACGTAACACGTGACGTTACTCATGACATGGCATGTAACATGGTGTATTACATAATTAGAACAAAAAATATAAATATAATACTTAATTTTTGTGTCTCTTTATCTCATATACGTCACGACACAAGCCACGTCATTTGATACGTTATCAAAACTAATGGACTTAGCGAACAACTTGGACTGTTATTAGTAATAAATCAAAGTTGAGATTAATACATGGCAAATTATTAGTTGGAATAAATATTGACCAATAGTTAATGGTTTGAATTTATAATATCCAAATTTCTATTGATAAAAGAACGTAAAAGTACGACCAAAATAACGTTATTGAAATATGTACTTAGACTATCCACAACGCAGTGCCCTTAGCCCCTTTCCTGCCGCCCTTCGGAAGGGCTGCGTTGTGCAGGTCCATCCGTCCTTCACCTGCCCTTTGTCAAGGGCGCTCCATGGATGCATTTTGTGGGGCCCACACACAAAATTGTGTGTTGTTTTGTTTTTTTAATGGTTGTTTGTGTGAAGGATATTGTTGCGGGTAAAAGTTGATTGTGTGAAGGATGGATGAAAAGTTAGTGAAAAGCTGATGTGACATGCTGACTGTGACTATTTGTGAGAAGGGCGGTTTTTACCGTTGTGTACAGTCTTATATAATAAATTTATGCCTCCCTAAATAATTGGTTGTTCTATTCCATCTAAGGGTGGGGTAGAGATATGTGAGTTAACCGTTAAAAAAAAACAGATCTAATATTTTATAAAAATAGTTTTATAAAATAATAATCAAGTTTCAGATTATTTTAATTAGGTTACCATTGATTTTTTTATGCTAATCATATCATTAAAGAAAATAAATAAAAATAAAATGAGTTATATACTATCTTTGTTAAATAAAACTCGTCAACGTTCCCCTCCACAATTCCATCGATCCATTAAATGTGGAGAAGCTTAACCACCATTTCCAAAATCCCCATACAGATACAGACTCATCTCACTATATTCATCAAACATTCGTTCAATAAATTCACCATTTTCTTGATTCAATCTTCAAATCCCCATGAAATTCTAACACCACCAGTCAATCTTCCACCACAGAGATGAGCTCTGAGAAAGAGGTGAAACTCGACGACGAACAATTAACCGAACTCCGCGAGATTTTCCGATCATTCGACCGCAACAACGACGGCAGCCTCACCCAACTCGAATTGGGTTCGTTGCTACGGTCCTTGGGTCTCACACCGAGCCCCGATCAGCTCGATGCGTTGATACAGAAAGCTGATACCAACAGCAATGGGTTCGTCGAGTTTTCGGAGTTTGTGGCGCTCGTGGCGCCCGAGCTTCTGCCCGCGAAGTCCCCGTACACGGAGGATCAATTGAAGCAGCTGTTTAAGATGTTTGATCGGGATGGGAATGGGTTTATCACCGCGGCTGAGCTGGCTCACTCGATGGCGAAGCTGGGCCACGCGTTGACCGCGGAGGAGCTCACGGGGATGATCAAAGAGGCGGATACCGATGGCGATGGGAGGATCAACTTTCAGGAGTTCTCGCGGGCGATCACTTCGGCCGCTTTTGATAATTCTTTTGCATGAAAGACTATGATTCTGATAATCAGTATGCATGTTTTTTTCATTTTCAGGTATCATCTTATATCAAAACTGAGTCGTCACAACTTTATATATTTTCTTCTTTTTTTAATGTATTTGATCATATTAATGTCACTGCAACGCGTGGTTAAATCTATTGGTTTTGTATATGTATTTGTGTAGGCGGTTGAAAAACGAGCTTGTATATCCCACCTGTGTGTGTATGATTGAAGGCTTGTTCGGATATTAGACATAAACCGTTGCGGATGATTGTTTGTTTGATCAGCAGGGCGAGCTGTGGAAGATGTCGCGAGTATAAACACACTTTCGGGCCGAATGTTTAGACACAGAAGCTCTCCTTATTTTCAGATTTTTGTTTATTTGCTTGTTTTGAGATAGAAAACTCATGTTATGATGATTTTGGTTTTGTAGTATTGTTAATGGTTTGCTTGAAGGTGTTGTTGAGATGATGTCTTGTTTAGAAGATGTGATTATGACCCACCAACAAACCATGGTTCTTTGTGGTTTGCCACTAATTATCTTTGGGTTAAAACTGAATGTAGATTATATAATATTATGGCAAATCGATTTGTTGAATGGCTTATGTAATGATACCAGATTGATGTGAAAATATTTTCAGAAAAATTCATTAACATAGAAGACATCATCTTCCTGTTTAAACTGAAACGAGCTTATTAGATTTGAATGGGTAAAATACATGACTAAAAGTAAAATGGGATTGAATAAATCAAACAAATGCAAAGTTGTTTTTACATGCTTGTAACTTTCTGAATTGTTCTATTTTATTACTTTCACAATCTTACTTAATACATTTTGTAAAACTAGGATAAGACAGACAAAATGACGCGATCCAATCGGACCAAACTATATTTGGCTTACTTCCTAAACCCGGGCATTTTGTCACATATGATAGTTTTTAGCCAAAAGAAAACATTATTTGAATTAAATGGGAGAAAGATGAATGAGAAAAAAGGTATTACATAACTTTTCAACTAGACAAGCACTCAATATGCAAGTTCTAAACATACTTATTAAATTCCGTAAGACGTTTCGCTAAGGGTTGCGACACATCTACGGGAGTCAGGTAAAACTCAGCTTGCAGTGAACAAACGGCCTAAAGGGTTCAAAGGCTTATTATAGGCAGAAAACCAATGGGAATTTGTTGGTTGTGAGTGTAGCAAATGGGAGATTTATTCATTGCTGCTGAGGGTATTTGGACAAAAGAGTTCCAGCTCGAAAGCTACACTCTGTCCACGGTTGAAGCCGTATCGCTGCTGTTGGGTTCAGGACACTGGTTGGGTGAGCTGGGTGGCATTCTTCTGCAGATGGTTGCTCAATATGAGGCTATTGGGTCTTATGGCTATCATATGGATAATCAAAATATTGTCATGCTTCTCCTTTATAACTATCAGTACTCATCTACCCAAATGACCTGGATGGCTGATGATGGATCTACGGTGTTACTGCCCTACTGGTGCATATGAACCCGTTAGACTGTTTTTTATTTAAGTGAAGGCGTTGAATTGGCCATTGTGTATAACGGTGGTGGGTCTTGCTATACTTTCAGCTTACGTGGTTTGTCACTTTGTCCTGTAGATGCTATATGACCAAATTTGTCAGTGGATGCTATTGTTTGAGTCGGTTTCTAAGTCTGCTGAACTCCTATTAAAAAATGCATATGTTCCACTCGGTGCGCATGGAAAAAAAAATATATTTTATACTGTTTTAAGCATCATGAAATCTGCAGAAAATTTGTTATTGCGGGAATTTTTTCGCATTGGATTTATTTCGCATAAAAACAATGGATGTAAAAACCCATAGGCAAATAGCGGTTTGGGCTGTATGTGGATGTTTAGGCTTTTCCATGCCGCAGACCATGCAGATAAAAGACAAAGAAATAAACGTATAAAACATAAACCTGGGTCCAATGGAGAAATGGTTAATGTCAACTCTTTTTCGCGAGTACATGTCAATGAATTTGGATATCATATATTCATATGCAAAGTACAATGGTCAAACATGCTGTTAACTCGTTCAGAAATCAAATGTGTTAACAGATATAGAGATGCTGATAGAATTTATGACATAAAACACTATTTAAAACCATGGGGTTGAACATAAAGAGAAAGGTATCCTATGATACCTCAAAACTAAAAGTGCAGATCTTGCATTAGGCTTTCTTCTTCTTGGATTTGAGCATCACGTATCCAATAAAGACCGATAAGAAGCAGATCAAAAAGACGCCAGCATAAACAGGTATCAGGATTGCATATTCTTGAGGTAAGAAGTAATTGTGTACAAAGTGGTCCTTGTCAACAAAGGGCTGAACGATACATAAAATGATTTAGTTCATCACAAACTTGAAAATTTGGATATTAAAATAAAGCATATATAGAAAATGAAATTGAGAATGAGCAAAACTAACCAGCATAATCACCCAAAAGGTGTAATAGGTGAAAATGGTCACACTGATGCTTGCTAAAATGAACCCAATAGCCCTGTCTGCCAATTCCATTGTATGTTCACTCGTAGCTGGAAGGTAAATTTGACAACGTTAACAAGACAATACTTATCTCCAATGGCACATTTTTTATCTAAAGGACATTGTTAAAACACAGAATAAGCTGACTAACAAATTCGTAGAAAGGGTCTTCTAAAAATGCTAACAAGACAGCACTTTTAACTATTCGTATGCATAATATCATGAATCATCTTTATTTTTTTGTAAAACCTAATACAAACTATCTATTATGAAAAAAACTTACAAGAAAATCAAACGACCCGGACTAGCAACCAAAACTGCTGGTTTGGTTCATAGTTTTCTGAAACTGTAGTTAGCAATTAGCCAAGAATTTTCATCAAATTGTGGAACCAGACCATGAACACGACTAGCGTTCTTTGTAAATAATACTTAAACAAATCAAGCATATGGTATTAAGAACTAAAATTGCAACAACTGTAACATTGATTTCAGAATTCAGCATACTAATGCAAATTTTGAAGATCCAAACAAGGGAAAGATCCTACAATAAGAACCTAAAAGACTAAAATTAGAATAATGGTTTCTAACAACACATTGTAACTTAAACAATGGCAAGCTTGTCCATAAAGTAAATTTCCCCAATTTTTTGATCTCTATAGACAACCAAATGATCCACAAATATATCAATATCAACAAAGTTCAGAACAGAAATTGCGATGGCAAAAACTTCAACTACAAAACCCTAATTATCTATCAATTTACAAAATACATTAGAGATCGAGGGGAAATTCATCACAGAGAATAATTGAGCATTACGACACTGGATATTATCGGAACTTATGAAACGGATAATAGAAACTTACTCGTGGTTTTTGACTGATAAAAGCTAGGGTTTCTGTTGAAAGTTCAGATCACGGGTTTTGAAGATCTTTCATCATGTAGTTGTTGAAGAATGAAGAATCAATCTGAAGAAAAGTTTTCTTCACAGTTGTTGGCGTTAAAATTTAACCCGGCCCATATGCCTTAATGATTAGGACCGATGTAGGGATAATAATGGGCCAAACATTGAACTAGTGTTGGGCTGTTGGCCATTTTAGTCACAGGCATATGGTAAACTGGTAAAGTGAAGGCATCATATATATGCATATTCATTGGGTAATCGTTGTTCAATACATATAAGCCTATATATACTATGTGCATATTACTCTATCGTTAATAGATAATAGAAATGAATAGTAAATTCTTTTTTTCCTATTTTGACCGGTGAACTTTCGAGGTTTTTGCCACCTTAAGGTTTTTTTTTATTTGCGTCCCTATTAGGGCTCTTGATATGCCACAACTACCTTTTATTCCCCACCTTCGTTTCGGAGAAAAGGCGCGTAGAGACAATAGCCTTTGACCCATCATTTCCGGCGTTACTCCGCTCCGACATAGGTTATTTATTTGTTGTTTGACTCATGATTTCTAAACGGTGAGGAACAGTATGCTTTGGTCTTTTAAGATGGCTCTTTACATGCCACCATCTAAATGGAAACCCGTTTCGGTTGTTGGTAGAACATGTGTGTGGTTGTGATAATGTAAAAGGAGTTTTATTTTTATGACGAGGCAATCATATCTAGTTTGCAGCCATGATAGGTTAGGACTTTTGCGCACGTAATATTCATGTTATAGGTTGTGGTATCTATTATTTAGTATTTTGTGATATTGCAAGGAAGACCGCGACGAAAAGTGTAATCAAGATTGGTTTATGGATATTGGGTTTAAGCTTGTTTATTAAATTAGCTATAGTTTTTTTAGAAATAACTTTTAATTCCTATAGTCCCATTAACTGTCTATACATCTTGTTTGTATTATACATATCCTCTTGAGAACAGTTAGTTATAAGTTAAAGTCATAGAAGCTATTGAAAATTTTGAATTTTTTTAAACATAACTAACACACTTTTTGAATCTACTCCAACATCAATACCAATGTCTCTCATAGGTCTACAACCCTTAACCACTTGAAAGGAACGTCTTTACTATACGTACACACAATGATACCGATAGAATATGAGCCGCTTGAATATTTTTTTTAAATGTTGATCATTCAAGATGTTTACGATGTTTAACGGGGGTATATTTGGACACTAATACTTGTCAACAATTTTATACATTCAATAACATATAAGGAGAAGCGTTCAATTCGTTTAGGACACCAATACCTATCAATTTTTCTTTATAAATGGCTTGTGAAAATATTAAAAGATTTCTTGCGAAAGTGACGGGCATTAAAAGAGTATTACAACTTTTTTTATAAGTTGCGTGATTGACTTTTTTTGTTTCTTAAGGATCAATTGAGATTTGTGCAGATTTAATTACGGAAAGATCTATCTTCAATTCCTTCTCCACCAAAATGCTTTTTTATATTTATTTTCGTTTATTGTGCATGATCTAGATAAAACTTCTTATTTGTGAAACTTTCGAACTACTCAATAAAATTTGTGTTTTAGCAACTTGAACATCAAACAATAACATTTTGTTCTATGAGGCGATAAGTATTACAATAATTGGTTGTGTTTCTAAAAGGATATTAACCATATATAGCATAATGACATTTTAAAACATAATGGATGAGGCTTAAGAAAATAAAAGGGACAATTTACGACATAACTTAGGTTGAGCATATCCGTATCATATATGTATGTATAAAAGTACGTATACATGTGACATATACGTCCGTGTCATTAGTCGTGTAATCATATATTATTTCCGTTAACTAGAACCAATTGTAATGTCTATTAACATGGGCTTGGTAGATTCAGGCAGTCCTAGAGAGTGTGAGATGTTCAAACATTAAAATTTACCCTATATAAGAACGTATTATTGATTTGAATCTAAACCAAGAGTTTCTGATTAAAAAATGTATAAAAACATTTAAAAAAGTGACATATATTAAGTCCATAATTTGAATATAAATTGAAAGATTGTTTAACATCAACATATGTTTGTGTTTAGTAGATTCGGCTGTTAAAAGATAATTTTTAAATCCAATTTATTTAATGTCCTACATAAGATAAAACTTCTTTTCCGTAATAGTGAGGTGATAGATATACATATCAGACTCTCTCTTCACGAAAAGGATTAATAAAGCCCAACTCTCGTGACAAACTCACAAGCCGAAATACGATGACAAATCAAACTCCAGCGCCACAAGTGAAATTTTAAAGGTTTTTTCTATTACAAACAAGTAAAAAAGTCTAGAGATAAATCAGACTAATAATATTCTACAATGACTACTAAAACTAAATAATATTCGAAAAAAAACTATTATGAAAAATGACATCGGTTTACATTTTAACAACCAGAGCTGTAATATTATAGATTATCGTTAACTACTCTAATGACGACAATTTGAAAGGTCAAACCGCATTGCAATATTACATGCCCAAAATGATTGAAAAAAAGGTTGGCAGGACTCCATCTAATTCAGCCAATGGATTCTGAACTAATAACATAAAGATCATGTTCCATGAACACCAAATAATAAATCAATAAAAATATAAGATAAATAGTTTCACATAGCTCAAATTCATGACAATGTAAACACAAAGATGAAGTTTGTCTTGCAACAATCTAACAGATAAAGTTCTATAATCACCACTTAATGACGGGTGTACTGAATCCAATTTCCCAAATAAAAATGTGTAAATAGGAATCGAATGGATGCTACAGAATCAAACCTGTAACTGGTGCAGGCTTGGATGGATGGTGTTGGTCTTCCGGAGCGGTTGGAGACTCGCTTAAGTGAACTTGAGCATAATCATCAACCATTTTCTTTCTTTTTTCATCTTCAGCTTTTTCTACTTTCTCTTTAGTTTGTTGTCCAACTTCCCCTGCTGCTTTCGCTACTTTGTTAAAAGCGCCAGTGACCCATGAAGCACTAGTAAACACATAGCGGTTTTTCATGATAGCAGATCCTGCATTGCTTACAGTATTCTCAGCAGCAGTTAAAGCTGATTTGGCTTTCTCGGAAACCTGAAGTTTCTGGTCAACTTCTTTGACTTTATCAGACACGATTGACGTTCCCACATTGACTTTTTCGGTGAATCCAATTTTCTTGTCAAGGGAAGCAACTTTAGCGGATGCTGTGGAAGTCAAACGATGCTTCTCATCGAAGGATTTTGCTTTACCGATTGCATCTTTACCCAGCACAAAACCCTTTGCAAACATGCTGGTCACAACATCCTCTGCCTTACGTAGGGCAGAGTCGTTTCCAGCAGGAGTATTGCTACCAATTGGCTACAAAGACATATAATAAACTCTAAGTGGGAATATAAATTGACATTAAATTAAACAAAGGTTTGTCAAAAAATGAGCTTACCTGAGTTGCAGCTGTAGCAGCTGGTGGAAGCTTGTATTCTGGGTCTAGGGTTACAGTGACAGTTGTATCAACTATTGTTGCGCCCTTGTAAAAAACACAAGTGTAGGAAACTTAAATTAGGCTATCTTGGATTTAGATAAAGTGGCAAATGAACTTTCATACTTTCAACTAGCAAAATTTAATAGAAGATATGTTAATCAGTAATCACATGCTCAAATTTTATATCATATCTACAACATCCTACAACTTGAGGTGCAAGTGTTTAATAGGCAATAAATGACCTTTCTTTTTTATTGACTAACTAAAGCACCTCGGTAGTCATTTTATATTGTCAATCTGAAAGAAAGTGAATGAATATGGAGTAAATTTCTTTGCTGATATATGCAACTGAACAAGATTGTGACAAGCAACTTAAATGAATACGTAAAAAAGCGCTTAAAGTCTTTAAATGTTGGTTTGCATTAAGAAAGTAGAATCAACCTACAGAAAGAAATGTGACAATATTGAATCTTGTTCACTAGAAAATTTTAACTGATATAATATTTTGATGTCTTTGATAAAAGTATGTGGATATGTGTGAAGTTCCACCCTCGATCAGATCCATGTAGAAAAGCAAATTACCGAAAGAAGAACAGCAGTGTCTGCTCCTTGAGTATCCGTGAACGTGACATACGCGATTTGGGAGCGCTCGTCATGACTGCATCAAGAAATTACAAATGTAAATGTTGTTAACTGTAAAAACAAAAAATAAAAAAGACCGCAAGGTAAAAGTGATCTAACATCCTAACCTTTGTGTCTCAACATAAACAATGTCACCAGAAAAGGAAAAAAACTCCCTTACATCACGCTCAGAAGCACCTAGCGAAAGATTGCTCACTTTAACTGTCTTAATCTGCAAAAACAGCAGATTAAACATCCTTGTTAAATCATACAGAAACAATAAAACTAATATTTACAATCAAAACTCCAAAATGATATGCAGATTAATTTGATCCAAGTATTTCATTCCCAACTATTATGTTCTATTAGATCAAATTCGCACTACTTTCATCCATTTCATCAAATTTTACAGATCAAACATGTGTTATTTAAAGGAATTTAACTAGATATCCCACTGTCTAATATAAAATCTTCTCAATCGCAAAATGTAATATGCAACTAACGTTTGACAATCAACTTTTAAATAAGATCCTTATGATAAATATATCAACCGTGATTTTGAATCTCCTCCAAATCAGATCAATGAAAACTATTCCTTGATTGTTCATTTTGACGAAAAATAAAACTCATAGATAATCAGACGGCAACTGATGCAATATAACATCATCACAGATTCGATAATACTCACAAATGCCCAATCTACTATCTATTCTCAAAACTCAACAAAATCCGGATCAATCGAATCATCCAAAACTCAAACTCACAGTTTTCAACTATCCGGACTTGCATTTGACTAATCCATAGGGTTTCAAACACCAAAAAATCAAATCCACTAACAGATCTACTATTCTACTCTGATTCAAATTAATACAACGAATCAGCCTCTCGTAAACAACAAAAACAAGTCAGCAACATCAACGATAATACCAAAGCAGAACAAATCAGCAAACATTCAAACGAGATTAACACTTACCGACATTGCAAACGCTCGATGCACAGATCAAATATAAAACAGAAGAAAACGATGATTTTCTCTGATGACGGAAATGTTCGCCGGAGAAACAACGACGGCAACGGTCACCGGAAAATGGAGAATTAAGGATGAGAGTTGAGGGGTTTTGAAAATATATGGAGCTGAAGGATTTGCGTTGACGGAGTTGTGATTGAATTTTCTCGATTTAAGGAAATGTATATATATAAAAGAAGGTATAAGTTTTGATGCAAATGGTACAAGTTTTGATGCGTGGGTGCGCTTTGACGTATTTGTACGTAGAGCGCGTTAAGGAAACGTGGAGGCAAGTAGTGACGTGTTATTGCAGCACGACGTGTGATTTGGGTCGTATGGTGGATCTAATTGGACAATAATCGGCATACTAGTATACTACCACTTTTCTATGAAATTAAATAATAATATAATATGATTATAAATTATAAATTTATAATAGTGTGTTCAGGGTTGTTTAGTTAAAATATTTTGTGAAATTTTTTTGAATTGGAATTATAATTGGAATGAAATCTTGTTAAAATTGATTATATATTTGGTTGTTAAATTTTTAGTGGAATTAGATTGTTAATTTTTGAATATTTCAATAAGTTTTTTCAACATTTCATGGGTAACACTAGAAGGAAAGTGAATTTAAATTAATGTGTGAATTTTTTTTATTTTAATTTCATATGGTGTCTAATTGAATAGGATTTTGAATGAAAAAATTTACGGTTTCAATTTGACAATTTTATGAATCACACGTTGCTTAAATGTTAAGTAAATAAGTTTAGAAATAATGCATGCATAAACCATATGTATATTTTGTCTCTTGTTAAGTTGTGTTGAATTTAGAATGGCTGGTGCAACCAAAACCAAATCACTTAGACTATTTTGGTGCAACTAATAAAGAACTTCCGAAGCTAAGTATGTAACTTTCGAAGGAAATGGAGTTCTTCCGAAGACAAGTGCAAGATCATCTTCTGAATGAAAACTCCAACTTCTGAATACAAAAGTGTTCTCTTCCGAAGTTCAAGACTTAGAAGAAATCAAGAGTTCAACTTCCGAAGTATAAAGATATGAAGAAGTCCTCAAGACTCGGAAAAAGTAGCCTCTTCCAAAATATAAGTGGTTTCGAAAGAACTTGTTCTTCCGAAGCCAATTAACCTTCGGAAGACACTACTATGAACCAATAGACATAAGTATGGTCTCTCTGACACACCGCTGCAGTTCTCTGATATACTGCATGGTGTTTTCTCTAAAGCTCACGTAGTTGACCATACTTTATTCCACTGTTCACCTTTATCAGTTAGTACAGTTGCCACCTTAGTTAGTGACAAAAGGTAAGTAATGGACATGTCATGACTACCTTATCTTAGATAATACTTTATCTAAGATACATTAACTCTAGCATTGTAATATATGTTTTAGTCATAGGTTTCCAACTGGTATCGAAGTATGGCTGTAGGATCTAGTATATATAGATTTTCATTGTAACTCATGTAACATGCTTGTAAAAGTCTTGTAAAACTTTGAGTTTAGAAGTAATATATACAAATACCTTGAAAATTATTTCCTTATGTTCTTTGTTACTTAATATATTATAATCAATTCTTAGAAGAGATTATGCATTATCATCTGATCCGAGTGTGTTACAAGTGAGTTTGAGAGAAAAACTAAGTGTTAATGACATAAACCGATCCTGCAAGTTGAATCAAAGATGAAAAAAAATATACGTTAAATACAATCAAAAGATAAGAGGTGTATATCTACTTTTATTTTGTACCAGTTGGCTCTCCGGTAGAATATCGTGGAACTGATGGAGTGAGTTTAATATATTTAAGATTTTAGGTTCAAACTTAATTCATGAACTTTTATACAATAACGGATATCTTTCTTACTGGATGTTTCTAGGTAATGCAGGACTATAACGTCAAAATCAATATAACAGTTGACATATTGTTTAATAAATGTTCAATTGGATATCAGTAGTAATTCTAATTGTCATTAAAAAACTATTTTTGTTTATGTTATATATTTTTAATTTTATGAGTAAGTTGCTATTTATGTTCATTTTCTTTTTGTTTTATCATTTGAATACAGCTCACCAACACCATTCATTAGGTCTATTAACTTTTTGTGTAATATGAATAAATTGTCATTTATATAAATAAAAAAAACATAAAATAAAAGGAGTTTTTATAGGGCCTACTTATTAGAATGACTTTATGTAAATAACAAAAACATAAATAAAAAGAGTTTTTTAGGACACACTTGATTAGAAAATTACCCCCTTCACACAATCACCGCACAATTTGGTTTTAATAAACACTTGAGCAAATAAATCTAACAAATTATGGTCGGATAATGCTTAGATCAAACTGTTGGTCAATCTAACTTGAAGTTGCAGCATGCAAAATCAAACAATTTATTAGATGATATCGGTTTACCGTAAATGTGTCGAATTCCTGGTCTATTAAGCAATTTCAACAAAGATGTTGATTGAAATTATTAACGGTGCTAAGGTGTATTCGACATCTAGTTATACGGGTGAAGACGAAGCTAGTCTTTCAACTATCATGCGAAAAATTCGACCAACTTATATTCAAGTTATACTTAACGTGATATCTAAATAAGATGGAAATACTACCAAAGGTGATTAATGAGTTAATCATACAATTTGCCAATTTTTAATGGAGCAAAATAATGTATAAGTGAAAATGTATTTAGTGTAAAATGTAATGGATACCTTTAAAACTAAAACATATTCCTAATATAAGTTGCATACAAAATATATGTCCTAAATATGTGTCCTTAACTAAACATTCTGATGGCCTGTTGACTGTTATTGCATACTCATCCAAGAGTTCAATGGTGAAAGTTAAAAAATATAGATGTATAGATAATAAATAGTTTTACTTTTGGTTTTCCTTTCAAGCATTACCAATATATTAACACAACTTGATATGATTAGTAATAGTCTATTAAATAATAATAATAATATTTTTATTGAATTATATAACATTATACTACAACTCATTTAGCAAGGTCGGTGTGGTGTCCCACCGGCCTTGCCACGTGTCAATGGTCATTGGCTGCTTCAAATACTTTTTTTTTATTTTTTTTGCTTTGCCCGCATTAACTTTGTGTATATATACTCGCGTTTCTGCATTAAAACTTAGTTGCGCATTTGGCGCAGCGGTAAAAGGTAAGATTTTTGTTTGACATGTCGTGGGTTCGATTCCCATAACAAAAATCTTCTTTAATTAATGACTTTTTACCTCTTAAACACTTTGTAATATGCCACTTTCACCTCCTCAGGTTTATGAAGCTCCGGTATTTTTGCGCGCATGTCGTTGTAATTTCGAGGCCCTCTGCGTTTGGACGTAATCGAAAACGCCTCAGTTCAAATATAAAACGTTTCATGCTCCTATTTTTATATACGTCTTATTTACAACCACTTATTTTCATATTTCTTAGTTGTCTGTATTCTTATATTTAAAGCCGAATTGACCCGGTCAAATATAAAACACCTATGTGTCTATTTTTATATATGTTTTACTTTCAATATTTGCACTATCACCCCTTAAAACAGTTTTAAAACTTTGTAAAATGCTGCTCTAACCACCTCGAATTTTAAAAGTTTTGAGTTTATTCATGTGCATTTTACTAACATATTTTTGTATATGTGTCGGTATAAATTCGAGTCAGTGTACATATAAACGTAATTGGAAATGTCTCGGGTTTTGACTTAAATTTAGTTCAAAAACAAGTAGGGTCGATTAATGCTTTACCACAATCCATATGATACCGCCGCAACGCGCAGGGGTAACAAAACTAGTTAATAATCAAATGATAATACTATTTCTTTATTGATTAATATTTCTTTATTAAATTCAAATTTGACCGGTCTTTTTGACCACTTAAGTTTTTAAAGTTTAGTACAGTTTTTTTTTTTAAATTAACTTTTATGTTCGTATTTTAAGTACGTGCCGGATTAAATAGAAAACATATTTGTACGTATTATTATAGCTTTGAGATTATCTATATTTCAACATTCACCAACGTTTTGGCGTAAGTTTTGTTCGAAATTAGTCGGGTCAAATATAAAACGTTCCAATTAACGGTATAAATCCGAGTCGCTATATGTTTCAAGGTAAATTAATTCGGAAACGAGTCGGAACAATTGTCATCTACGTGTTTTTTCCAATGCAATTTCAGTTCAATAATTTTATTATTTTGAATTCAAGTTGAAACAACTAATAAAACTTTTGATTGAAATTAAAATAATTTTAAATACTATTTGTCTAAAACATTTGGGAGTAAAACCAACTTAATCTATATTTTTATTATTGAGTTCAGATTTGACTGTGTCACTTTCACCCCTTAAGTTTTTTGTCAACCCCGGTAAAATTTCTACTCAAATAACTAATTTCTTATGTTCGTATTTTTAGATATGAGTCGGATCATAAATCAAATGTTTCCATACATATTTTTTATATATGATTTAAGATAATCTGCATTACAACGCTCACCTACATTTTGATATAAGTTTTGTTCAGAAATGTGTCGAGTCAAATATAAAACATTTTCATTTAACGTATTACTCTAAGGTGTCAATGTAACTTTAGTTCGAAAACAAGTCAGGACGATCATAGTTTATGAGCTTTATTTATGTTTGCTTTGACCTGGTTTTCGTTTTGATTATAATACATTTTATGTTCAGCTGTATAATTTCAAGTTACTTTACTGTTCGCAGTGAATTTAGTCCGGAGGCAAGTCAGATCGATTGTTGGTTTATATTTTATCACAACACGTGCGATATTACCACAACTCGCGACCGATAAATAACTAGTTATGCATAACTAGTTGATACAAACATATGTTATATTATCTTTGATGAAAAACCAAAAAATATCTATATCTACATCTACATACTCTAATAAAATGGGAACTATGAGGACACGTGACAACATCACATTTTTTCTCACCAAAATTTTATCGCTTATCTCTCCTATTAAATAACCGTATTAACTACGAAAAATATTATTTACTTCTTTTTAGATTTAAAATATTTTTTACTAAAAATAAGAAAGAAATATTTTTATTAATAGTATTTTTAAAAAATAATACTTTTTAGAACATCAAACTTTTTAATAGCTACAAAATATGTAAAATTAGTGTTTTAAAATGTAAAATTTGATAAACCAAAATAACTAAAATTAAAAGTTATAATAAGAAAAACTTTCAAAATGACATTCTTTTAAAAAACAGTTGTTTTGTAAACATAATGTTTTACTTTATTGGAAAAAAAAATTAAAAACAAAAGTTTAACTGATGATATCATTATTTTATTACTTATAGTCACTACACACGCTAAACTTTAATTGTATCTTACTTAAACCATCATTTTATAATCAATAAATTTTATTTTATATAATATTTTATTTATTCAGTTCGTGTAATGTACGGGTTTAATAAAACTAGTTTGTTAATATTCTAAAACAGTATAAATTTGTAGGGGTGCAAACGAGCCGAGCCGCTCGTGAGCTACTCGAGATCAAATCGATGAAAAGCTCGAAACGAGCCGAGCTTTATCGAGCTCGAGCCGAGCCCGAGCTTGAAAGAAGGCTAATTTAATTATCGAGCCCGAGCCCGAGCTTCATGTATCGAGCTCGAGCCGGCTCGCGAGCCTAAACGAGCTTTTTATTTATATATATTTATTTATATAAATAATATCTATTATGTAAAGTTATGATAAAGAAAACAATTAAATAATATGAATAATGTTATATATAAAATATATAATTATAGATTTTAGTTAAAATTAAATATAAAAATATTAAAAATAATATTTAAATAAATAAACGAGCCGAGCCGAGCTCGAGCTTGAAAAATATTTGTCGAGCCGAGCTCGAAAAGTATTTGTCGAGCCGAGCTCGAACTTTAAAAATAATGCTCGAAACGAGCCGAGCTCGAGCTCTCCTAATTCATCACGAGCCGAGCTCGAGTCCATACAAACTCGGGCTCGGCTTGAGTCGTTTGCACCCGTTGTAATGGAAAGAAGATGCCGTGAGAAACGTCAAAACTAGACCTGGCAATCCCAATCCATCTGTCTAAACTTGGGCTGATTTGGACTTTGAACAAAAAGATAATGGGTTGGTTTGGGTTAATTATTATTCAATAGGGTTAGGATGGATTCATTCTAATGCAAGAGTAAAGGTAAGCAGGTCAAGATGGATAGAGAAAAAAATACAAGAGGGTCAGGATGGATTCTTCTTTTTTTTTTTTCGTAACATAACACACTGTTGTTGGCAATGCTAAGTGGATAGTAACCCATGCACTCTATTCTCCACATGTAGCTTCTCCCATGCAGGTGCAAGACTCGCAAGACTCCCAGCTCGTCTGGGTCAATTTGTTGACCCGTAACACGAATTCGGTTCAAGTTAACTAATCACATGCAACTGCCCAGTCAGTATGTTTCCATGTTCGATGTTAACTTGTTATCTGCTATGTTATATTCAAAGTGAAGAAATAACAGACATGAATCAATAGCGTTTTGTTTAATGTATGCAGACAACTTTTCCATTGCTAATCTATTTTTGGCAAGCTTGGGTTCAATCAATAGTGATCTCTAGGAACATGTTAAATGCAATTTAATTTATCCCGACCCATACCCATCCCGACCCATACCCATCCTGACCCGAACCCATCTTGACCTATACCCATCCTAACCCTTTTTTTAATCAGCCCATCCTAACCAAAACCCATCATAACCCAAACCCATCTTGATCCGTCAACCAACCCAATCCGACCTACCCATTTTGCCACATGTAGTCAAAACATATCCATGCAATACAAAACCTCTCTTGCAGTCCCCAAAGTGCCAAACTATAAACCACAAAGCCACGTGTCCATTCCACGTGTCCGCTTCATTTGCTTTCAAATCGCCGGCAATGCAACACCTGCTCCACCACCACCACCGCCGCCACATCACCCCCTGTAAACCATTGCTACTACACCCCTTCAATTCACTCACATCAATTGTCGCCCTAATTACGCATTCTCCGATCAACTCTATCTCCGATCACCGACTCACCGTTGCAGAACTTTTCCCCAATTTCACAGTTACGATCGTCACCTTCATTGATCGTTAGGGTTTCAACTTCACCGGAATTGTAAATTTGTTTTAGGATTTTGGAAGAAGTTTATCGGTATGAGTTTTCAAGACATTGAAGCTGGTCTTCCGCTCAATTCGAGACGCGGAGACTACAACAATGGCGTAAGAAAACAAGATGCCACACAAGCTGTTGCTTCTGGAATATTCCAGATCAATACGGCGGTCTCTACGTTTCAGAGGCTGGTGAATACCATTGGTACTCCTAAGGACACCCCTGAGCTTCGTAATAAACTGTACGTTTGTTTTGGTTCAGTAATAACATCTAGGGTTTGAAATAATTGTTAGAATTCTGCGTGAGAAGTTTTGGATTTTGATGTATGATTGATCTGAAACTGTGAATGTCATCTGTGGATTGCTATTGGATTCGATCAATGGACTTGTATTGAATAACAGGCACAAAACCAGACTGCACATTGGGCAATTGGTGAAGGATACATCAGATAAACTTAAACAAGCTAGTGAAACAGATCATAATGCTGGTGTTAGTGTAAGTGACACCCTCACCTCTTCCCTTTCACCTGCACACATACACACAGATGACAGATCCATCAATTGTTCATAAAGTATCATTGTTCTTGTTTCTTGTTGGTGGGATTAGGCTAGCAAAAAGATCACAGATGCTAAACTTGCAAAAGATTTCCAAACAGTTCTGAAAGAATATCAGAAGGCGCAGCACCTTTCAGCTGAAAGAGAAACAGCTTATGCACCTTTTGTTCCTCAAGCTTCTCTTCCTTCACAGTAAGTTGCAGTGGTACTACTAACTTTAACCAAATTTACACGCGAAAATCTTTGTGAATGTCGAATCCAGTTTCAGTTATTTGCAGACTATTTCTTGATGATTTTTGGTTTTTATGTTTAGTGATCCAGCTAGTGAAGTAGATGCAAGCTTAGACAGGGGCCAAGAACAGCGCGCTCTTCTCGTGGACTCTAAAAGGCAACTTTTTTGAAAACTATGCTTGCTTGTTATTTGGTTAATGTATTCGAGATCTATGTGTTATGATCTCAAGTTCTTTTTGCGCTGCAGGCAGGAAGTCTTGCTGCTGGACAATGAGATCGCATTCAACGAAGCTATAATCGAGGAAAGAGATCAGGGAATACAAGAAATCCAGAACCAAATCGGTGAGGTAAATGAAATTTTCAAAGATCTTGCTGTTTTGGTTCATGAACAAGGAGCTATGATCGGTATGGATATCTTTTGTTTTGGTTTTTTACTGTTACATCCTTCTAAGATGGTGGTGCATTACACCCCAGTAACTTATTTTCAGATGATATTGGCTCCAACATTGAGAACTCTCATGCTGCTACTACACAGGCAAGATCTCATCTTGCTAAAGCATCAAAAACTCAAAGGTCAAACTCTTCCATGGTAAAGTTTTGTGTCAACTTTTTAATTGTTAGAACCTGTTTGAATATTTCAGTTTATAACGCATATGGTATCGTTCCAATATGCTGTTTGTTCCTTGATAAGTTTCCGATAAATACTTAAATATCCAACTTGCCTTTTAAGGGTCATTACAAGATTTTAGTGACTATGATTTTGGTTCACAGGTTTCCTCATGTCATTACTAAAGGGTAATGTAGATATTTGATGATTATCCACATTATGTTACTATTTTTATCTACAAGTACCTACAACACTTACACATCTGCATTCTTTTGTGCAGACTTGCTTTCTTTTGGTGATTATGGCAATCGTGCTTTTCATTGTGATTGTATTTCTTGTAGTTTGACCCAAACTGCCAAACGTGTGTTCATATAAATAAATTCAAAACTTCTTCCGTGGTCATTAGAAACTAAATGGTCTAGACTTGTGAAATTAAACCCAAATGCAGTTGGTTGGTTTTAAATATATCATGAGTCATTTGCTTAAAAATCACGAATCATTTGGACCTTATGTTATTTCTTAAATCATTTGCCTCAAAATAATTTCATCCTAAACAATTAAACTTCATGTTCTCCGTCGAATCATTTGACTCTTAAACTCTACATTCATTTTATAGGGGCCCCGGCCGCACCGCCACTTCCTTTAGTATAGTCGTTCAGCCGGTTGTTGGTCACTATAGTAGAGATAGTTAACTTCAAGCGGGGTTTAAGGAAGACTTATTATGAAGGAGACCAAGAGAGTGAAAATATAATAGATATTGCGTCTCTGTTTCTATTTCCGACCCGAGTTTACTTAACGAGAAAAAAATAAAAAACTTTCACTTCCTCTCCTTTCTTTTCTTTTTATTTGTATTAATTTCTTTTCTTTTCTTTTTTATTTCCTTTCAAAAGAATTAATTTTTAGGCTTCAATTTTTTCTTCCACTTCTGTCTTCTCTCATTTAAAATATGAAATGAACTCAGGAATTTAATTTTCTTATTTCCCTTTCTGAAACACAAGTGTTTTTTTCATTCCTTTCGTTTTCTTTCTTTTTCTTCATTTCTTTCTTTTCTTATTTAATTGAACTCGGGAACATAACTAGGAATTCTTTCTTTTCTTCCTTAATTTAACAAATGTGTAATTCTAGAGTAATCCAGTCCAATTTCATAATCCGGTATTGGGCCTGAAGCCCAGTTAGAAAAGTCTAGCTTCTTCCAGTTAAAGCCTTTTAGGGTTTACAAATGCATTCTCTCTTTCATTCGATACACAACTCACGATATATACCTCCGTCTATCTTAATACACTCATTCTTCACGAACAACAGGTTAGCTTCGAAATCACTACCTACATCATCAATCTATCAACGTTAATTGGAATTGTCGTATGTATATATGGTTTCATTGTTTTTGTATCTTTTATAATCTCTTACAGTGCCTGTGATGGTTATTAAATATACTTTGAGCATTCACGCCATGAAATCAACCTAATCTGAGGCACCAAAAATCATGATAAACTTATATTTTTCAATCATTTTGTGGTGTATTTTGTTTTTGTTCGTATATTCTTTTAATTTTGTTTACGATGATTGCATGTGACGATAAAAAGACAGGGACATCAGATCCCCAAATTGGGGATGTGATTGATCAAGTCTATAATGGGAATCTCTCTGATGCAATTTATTTGTTGTCTAAAAATTTTACATTTTTTTTATAAAATTTTGAAGATTTTATTGTCTTTTGAGTTATATATTTTTTTGATAGCTGTTGCCGGTGATGGTTTATAAATATACTTTGAGTTTACACAGTGAAATCATTTTAATCTGAGGCAATTTATTTTATGTTTTCTGATTATTAGGATTTTGTGAATATTTGAATTTTATTCTGCTTGTTGATGCTCAAATTATCTTTAGGTTTTGACATTTTTATGTAGCAAATGATGATAAATCAGACAGGGACATCTGTATTCTCTAAGAACATGATGATTTGTCTGTGGGAATCTCTCTGATGCTCAAATGGTTTTGGTTTTTTTCACTTTTAATTTTTTTGAAGATCTTTATTGATTTTTTTTTGTTTTTATTGCTATATAAGAGAATGGTGAAAGTTTGCCAATGATGCATCTCAATTGCACGTATTATCAGAATTGAACATGATGATACCCAAAATATTGTCACTACCTCTGAGGCAAACAATGATCAAGTTTGTTTAAATCCTATGGTATTTACTCTAAGTATATAAGTTATATTTTGTGTTGCTTTGTTAATCAAGTTTTAATCTTGTAATTGCTTTGCTGTGTTTTTAAAGTTTTTTCTTTGATTCATTTGTGATTTTTTTGTTAAGCCTGATGATTGATTCAAAAGAACGGAGATTTGAATGATGAACTTTGTTGAAGCTAAACGACATTTGTTGTTGGGCTCCAAAGTAATCAATATGTAAAAGACCTCACTCTTGAAAATGAAGGCTTGATTTCTTAGCTGAACACAAAAATTTGTTAAGAAGCTGTTCAAGACATCTTTTTTTCTATGTTACATGAACATGAACTAATCTTTTAAGACTCCTAATCCTACTCAAGTATTAATAAAAACTAACAAAGGACTTGATAAAATATGATCCTGCTAACCTGCTTGAAAGTTGAAAAACATTAATAAAAACACCTCATAAAAGAATCGCTGAATTGTAAGTTTACAGAGGAAAATTAACCCTCTCAACTTTCTCCACTCTGAGTAGAAGAGTCAATTTACAAGTATGGAGAATACGGGTGCCGCTGAAAATCAATTGCTTTACTTGAAAAATAAGGCTTAATAAAATTTAGTTGAAAGAAGCTTTATCGAATAGGGGTGTTTACTTATAGTTATAGAATTCACAGATCATATTCTTATGTTTTGTTCGTTTGCAAAGGAGTATGGTTGCAAGTGTTATCGTGGTGCTTTGCTACTGAGGTTTTTATGGAATGCTAGGAACGGTTTGATCTTCAACTTCAAACTGGTTTTGATATCGACTTCATTCTTATGGATGAGGCATAGGGTGAAAATTGAAGTTTTAGAATCTTGCTAGTGGTTTTTATAATTAAATATTGTTTTGTTGTAAAAATAAGTCTGTTTTCCTATATTATCGTATTGCATTATTTTTTTATAATTATTCGTAATTTAATGAAAAGTATACTTTGAAGATTTTGACAAATATTAATTATCGAAGGTTTATAAGAATGCTTACGAAATTGCCGCTTATAAAGTATTGCTTGTAAAGGACATAAATCATATACTGCAACATGTCAACTTGTCATTCCTTGGTTGGTGTCTTGATTGTTTCTTTTTAATTTACGAAGTTTTCATTTTTTATAATAAACAAACTTCGATTATTATTTGGTGACACAAATTAATCAAATACCCTTTTCTAAAATTTAAGTTTTGTATATGATCATTGCTCCCTTCAATATACGGGTTATGCCAACTTTGCAAAGTATTTGTTGGTCCTATTTATGCTTCAACATACTAGACATAATGCTATTTTCTCTTTACACGTCCATTCACAAAATTAAGCCGTCACACCTTCGTATATTTTTTTACATACTTAATCACGTTTATGCCAGCATCATAATAAGCTCAACGATGTTCGCAAACGTACGGGTTTGATTCTAGTTAGAACAAATTTTATAGTAATTATCTGGCACTTATTCTAGAAGACATGTTTTGATTCATACCTATTTTTTCAAACCTAATCAATTGTTAAATAAATTCCTTGCTGTCATCCAACCTACCCATATGTTATGCCTAATTAAATGTTAATTTGTTATTTATTTAAAACATAGACCTAGGATGGGGCCGGCCCTTATCCAAATCCAAATCAATTTTTAAATATTAACCTTCGTGTAAACCCAAGGAGATAATACCAATTTTCAAACAGGACCGAACATTGTCCCTTCAAAACCAGTTTCAACCAGAAGTTGTTTACTTTGATCTAAAACCTTATTTTGACCAAAGTTTGACCGAACAAAACAATTTCACAACATGAAATCAGAAGAGCCTATAGCTACATACTCAATGTTATTATAACGTATCAGTAAGCGAACCGGTCGTATTACTGGTCGACTGCTCGGATCATATTTAAAAACTAGATTACGTCACTATTATATATATAGTTATATATAATACAATATAAGTATTCTATATGTATATTTTATAGTTATATAAAAAACTCCGCAATAATTATACATCTAAGACTGAAATTTATCATCCGAACCACCTGTTAAATCCATTAAAATAAAAACAATTAAAAAATAGAAAATCCGGTCCTAACCGGTTCCGGTTCAACCGCCGAACCTATTCGAATTGGCCGGTTTTTAAAGAAAGAAACTATTTGGATGGATCGGACCGGTGACCCAACCGAATCCCGATCGGACCGGCCGATCGGGTCGTGAAATCATTGTATATACTTCCGCATAACTCTAGAGGTAATACCTCTAACTTTTAGCTAATATATAAATTACTGTGGATTAAACATTGCTTAAACCAACCCTTCAAAAATCCATATATACATCAAATTGAGCTGATAACCATTCTTTGACCTAAAAAAGAATACAATAACTGCCAACCTCACTTCTAAATTCAACGTACTCCTGAAAACGATGATCGGAGGACGAAAGCTTATTAACTATTACTTCAAATACCAAATTTACAAAAAAACAATACACAGATACCTACAATTCAACAATCGTTGAACACTCTTAACACATATCTACACACGATATAGCAGATAAACTTAAAGAAACAATGAAATCAAAATTCAAAACCTTAAAAGTTAAAACTACAGAAACCCTAATACTGCAAAATCAGGCGTCGAGAACAAAGAGTACAGTAATACTTGCGTTTGGTCTTGTAATACAACGGAAGAAAACACAATCTCCACTGGCTCTCAACATCCATCGCCTTTATCACACCACCGCAGTACGGACAACACCCCGGTGCCTGTTGTTGTCCCACGATCCTCTCGTCTTCATCGCACACGAACACCAAACACATGATCTCAAATCTCCGTTAATCGATCGATATCCTTTGAACTATTGCGTATGTTGATCGGATTTGATTATTTCAACGTCGATAGATGAATGATTCAGACAGTTGATTGTTGATGTAAAACTGTCGATTGTGATTGTGTGATTGGTATTTATAAGGTGGAGATGTTGGATTGAAGCGTCGAGAATGTTCTGGTGAGTGGGTATTTGTGGGATTTGTCGTCGGGACAGGTGGCGGATTTTGGTGAACGAGGTGGAATGTTCCGAGTGTTGTGGAGATGGTGTTGTACGCTGTGCAAATGGAGTTGTATGTGTTTTTGGTGATGGTGTGTACGTGTTGGTAGCGTGTGAACGTGTGAGATGAATATTATATGTTTTTGTAGCGGTGGCGACGACGAATAGTCGATTACGTATTTTACGGTCAACTAGTTAAAGGCTGGTTATTGGGGTACCCAATGGCGAAAAAACATTTCATACGTTCGCGAGCATGGATAACGCTAGGTAGATCAAGCCCACCAACCATTAATTCCGGAGAAAACCTGCCACCCGAAGACCCACTGTGGTAAAACCCGACTTACCGACAACATTTTGTTGTTGATAGGACTCGAACTCATAACCTCTCCTAAAGAAAGTCATGAGACTACCACCCCATCAAATGGTTGGTGGTGTCACGTTGGTTGAGTGGAGGATTAACTATTAAGACTTAATTTTAATATTAGTTTAAGAAGTGGCTTAATTACGATTATTGTGAAGATTTGATCACATCACTTTTAACAGGTACTCTAGCAATTGCTAAGTGTTATGTGATTTGTATGATTATCAAAATTTTATATACGATTTCATTGAAAGAAATGATTACGAGCGAAACGAAAAAACATACATTTATTATAAATAAATATGATTATACAGTATACACGCGGAAGGTGTTGTAACAATAAAATTAAGGTAATTAGGTAAATGTGTTATTAGGCGGACAAATTTTACTTGAATCTACAAATTAACTACATATACTTATATGGCTAGCACTGCAAGAATAGATTTATAAGAACTTTAGAACACAAATAAAATGAAAAAATCAAAACAGATCTAAAATTTAAATGTTAACTCAACGTAAATCTCAGATGTGATGAAAACTTGTTAATATCACTAAACAAATTACAAAACCTTAAACCCTAAATCCTGCAATACACAGAATAAGTGGATTTAAGAGTAAACTAGTAGGGTTAAAAAAAGCCACCCACTTTATGATAATAATAAACCACAAAGACTATTCTTAGATTATGAACATTGATCTTTTTAACATACTCCCTCAAGCTAAACATGCATGTTACATTTAACTTGAAACAAAATAACGAAAAGAAAGAACCATGATAAGTTGGTTAATAAACAGAACCAAAAAGTTAATGATTTTGTTAAGATATCATCTTTTTCTTTTTCTACTTTATCGTCATCATCTCCTTCTTTATCATTTTTATTCTTTTTATCTTCTATCATATTTTTCTTTTTCTAAAATCATGTTCTTATCATCTATAATCTTCGGTTTTTTTTCCACTCTTATCATCATCCTTTTTCTTCTATGTTTTATGTTAGTGTTAATATATATATTTTTCGAATGTTTTGAGCAAGTATCTAACCCAACCAAACAAATTGAAATGGGTTGGAACCAAAAGCGTCCGGAGATATGATACTATATTAAATTCTAAACTATTCTAGTATACGTACTTCAGAGAATTGTCTGGATTATAGGGAAAAGATAACAGATTATGAAACTGTGCTTATTTATTAATCAAAACATTACAAGACAATGTTCATTATAAACAATTAAAGTGGTTTATGTTTATATAATTCATAGTGGATTTGGTTATCACTTTATTCTTTTCTGACATAAGAAATGCCTAATTTCCATTAACCTAAAAAGTAAAGTAGGGTAGACATTTGATTAAGAAATTTTGCTTATTTATAAATCTGTAAAAGATTTGCGGATAAAAAAATTATATGCTAGTTTATAAATTATAGTTTATATCCCTTGAAAAGCTAACGATCCTTAGATCAATTGGTTTGAAAGAAGACATATCATGACTTTCCAAAGTGGAAGTCGTGGATTCGTATATCACTTGATGCAATGCGCTCAAAGTGGACATGGTTTTTAATACGGTGGCGCTTTGGGTGGTGGGTTTCACCTGAAATGATGAACGTACCTGATCACTTACGTTGTGTATGTTCACTGCGTGAGAAACATTTCACCAATAATTTAACCAAAATGACCGAGATTTAAATTATTCGCTACTCGCTAAAACTAAGTATCCCTTAAAAATATCCCTACATGGTATGAAACATTCGAAACTATTAAAACGAAAAAAGAAAAACAAATTATTATTTTCATATTCTGTTTACACATTCCAATCGCGAGCCATAATCCAGTGTGGACGGATCCACAACCTACAAACCAATGGCCACACTCTACTCACCACATTACACTACACTCTTCACTTCTTTGAAAACCCACCCTACGACGTCGTACAGGAGGATTCCTTCATCCCTCAATCTCCATTTACGCCGCCGTATGGCCTCCAATTCCGACGCGGCGGAGGCTCCGGCCGCCGGAACCACCGAATCAACCTCCGACGTACTCGTGCAGTACGTGGTGCTCCGACGAGATCTGATTGACACGTGGCCCCTAGGTAGCGTTGTCACACAGGGATGTCATGCCTCCGTCGCCGCCATCTGGTCGCACAAAGATGATCCCCACACTATCGACTACTGTAGCCCCAACAATATTGATTCGATGCATAAGGCGAGTTTTCTGTTTATCTGTTGTTTAATCAGCTTGACCGATTTGTAGTTCGAATTTTGTGAAATTTCCGTTAATTTTTTGGTTATTGTATTGAAGAATGCATAGTGTTTACTTCTCAGTTGTTGAATTTGAGATCAGAATTTGTAATAATCAGTTGTAAATTTGTTATTTAGTTTTAATCAGTATACTTGTATTCTGGTTGTTTAATTAGCATATTGGCTAACTACATTTTAAGAGTTGTGATAATGAACACAAGTACAAAGTTAAGATAGGTTTATATGCAATATAGTTCTGCTTAGATGCATCTCTATGAGTTCATTTGGGGATCTATGATTACTTTTAAGGACAAAATTGCAAGATGTTTTAAGGGTGTTTGAGAGTGAAATAAGCAGTCTGAAGTTGCTGGTTATTTCTAAAGTTGATATAATTTACCTTTTCGTTATGATTCGAGAGGGTTGAGTTTCAAGATGTAGCGGTAACTTCTTTCCCGGCACCTGTTTTTTATGCTTAGCTGATTGATAGATTCAGAATTTCGCGTAAACGGATGCCGTTGATCAAATGTAATAGTTGCGTAAGAGATGTGGTCAAGTGTAAGAATACTATGGAGCATGATGTTTGTCAAGTTTAGACTTAGGGAAAAAGCAGTAAATGAGATTTATGGTCGGATGTATATATTCATACTCGAATGTTGAACAAGTGAAAGTTGCTTAAAACGTTCCGAGGCACTGCATATTTTATCCTTGTTTGTTACTCGTATGGTCTTGATGCTATTATCATAGCACCATAGAATCTTTGATGTACATGGTTCCTCTTAACAATCTTATAACATGTAAGATGCCTTTGAAAAAATGCAATTAAATTTACTGTCTTTGAAGTCCATTAACGGATGCATATCTTACTACACATGGTAAAATAAAACAGCCATCAGGGTCAATTAGTTGTTATGTGTAAAGTTATGGTAATGGAGTTACTAAAATATGTTTGGGTTGGAATGTTGTAGGTAACTCTTGAAGTAAAAGGAGAAGCACAATTAAAGAACTTGTCAGAGAAACTTACAAGCAATAACATCGCGCATAAGCTGTGGATTGAACAGCCTGAGAACTATCCTACTTGTCTTGCCTCCAAACCGTACCCTAAATCTGTTGTTTCAACATTCTTCAAGAAGCTGAAACTATGTAAGTGATTGAATTTGATGGTGTCAAACTGACGAAGTTGAATTTTGTTAACGTTCGTTTTTAGTAAGATAAACTATACAAGCTACATTTGAGTTGCTGTTGTTGTGTATACAGTATACATGGCTGACTGTAGCTGATTATTACTTTGATCAATTGACTTTAGCTTTGGGCAGGTGACAAAATGCATATACATGGTTTCAGTTTCCTATTTTTGAATACCACATTGTGTTCATGACCACCTCCACGATTTCAGTTTCCTATTTTTGTCTCTTTTCACATTACAAATGCAGCCATTTCAACATTGATACACTGTATAGGCTAGTGCAGTGCCTTTTGGTAGGTGACCGCTACATCTGGGTGAAACATGGTGTTTATGCGTCGCACCAGGTACACTAAACCAATTGCAATTTCGATGGTTCTGGTTGAGGGGTGTTAGACCCGTAACTGCAACGCTCTCCAGTCTCCCTTAATGCCAAAACTATGGTAACCAACCAACACATTGGCTGGGTTCGCTCTAGATCATTTCAATAATCTTGATTTCTTTGACATTTCTCTGTAGGCGGTTTCAGTATACTAACTGAATTTAAGCCCGCTATTTGTATCTCATTCGAACCCTGCGACTTGTTAGTGATGTTACTACACATGTGAAGGTTCAATTATGCCAACTAAAGGTGATAGCTGCATATCACGCACTTTATAATACAAAATTACAAACCATACATTTGTTGAATGGGGTTTGAAACCACACTGATACCTGAGTGTGTCTTTGTGAGATGGGATGTCAACCCTCATACATATTTTGAAGCTACATGTGTGACTTACCCACAAACACTATCTAGGAGGAAATCCATCACCGTGGAAAAACCATCTTAAATCAGATTTGTACTTGATATCTTAAAGATTTCAAGCTCAAACTATCATCCCATGCCATTGGTCTAGAAAGCCAACTGCTATAAGACATAAATGATAAACAAACATAAAGACTTAAGTTTAAGAAAAGGTTAAGGCGTTTGATCAAACATATAAAGTGCCACAACATATATTTTCTTTAGAACAACTCTCAACGTACTCTTAATAGGACTTTTTTCTTAAAAGACTTTTTTCGAAAATTATGAATCCTGTTATTAGTGGTCAATCTCAATAAATATGTCTAGTTAAACGCTGTGATTATAATCAAACATGGTTAATGCAAGTGAATAAAAGTCAATACATGCTAGGAGAAAATTTTAACCAAGGGCCTTCCGGTTGAAATTTACGTTGGGATTTTTAATTTTGCCGCTTATTTTCTTTGGTAGTGGGGTTGGATCTACACGTAAGAGTACTGGAGTCGAGTGAAGACCAAAATACCTTAAATGGGAGGGGTTGGAGGACGAAACGGTATGAAGTTAATGCATATTATTACGTTTTTCATGTCTTACGTCTATTTCTATATCTAGTTAATTTATACTATATAATATAGACGTAGGATTAAATAAAAACTAAATTTTGTCAAAGTATACCAAAAATGATTTTAGTCACCTCAAAAGCAACTCAAACTGACTCCGATCAAATTCATTCCATTGGTATTAGAACCGTTTCGTCCTGTAGTTAGATCTATTATTGGTGATAAATCATCCCCCTTAACTAAAAATCAAATTTTGCTTGTACAAAATAGACAATACAAATTGTAAAAGACAATATAAAATTCAATCGGTAAAAATTCAATCATATAGCACAAATTTGAAAACAAACAGTATAAAATTCAATTAGATAACACAAACTTTAAAACAAATAGTACAATATTAAAAAACAGTATGTTTTTAGCCTTCTTAGGCAAAAACAAAGTATATATATTATTTAGTACACGTCTTAAATACATATGATATGAGACAAATATAAGACACAAATATTTGACGGATTATGCATGAAAATTTCGGGTTTTACTTTTTTTTTTTATAATGAAGATTGAAAATTCCGTTTTTCGAAATACATCCATAGTCCATACAAGAGATGCTTAAAATACTATTTCTTAACAATCTACGAAATAAAAAAAGCATACTGTATTGTATTTAATATAGGACAAGGAAATCATATATGAAACTTTAAGCACTTAATTTTTTAGTGCAGACTGGTATTCTTATAGCATAATCCACTCAAACAACCAAATTTCACCTAAACATGAAGTCCATTAAATACATTTGAAATTTCAATTTATATTATCTAAATATAGCATACCAATTTAGGCTTATATAAACACACGTTTAGTGTCCCATTGCATGCACCCCAAAGTCCAATACCAAAATGACCACCTCCACCGTTTCAATTTTCCTAATCTTGTCTCTTCTTTCTCACTGCACCAATGCAGCAGTTTTCACTATTCGAAACAACTGTCGGTTCACCGTTTGGGCTGGTGCGGTGCCTGGTGGCGGCCGACAGCTTAACTCGGGCCAAACTTGGTCTTTATCTGTCCCAGCTGGCACAACAGGAGGCCGCATATGGCCCCGAACCAATTGCAACTTTGATGGTTCTGGACGAGGCAGGTGTCAGACTGGTGATTGTAATGGGCTCCTACGATGCCAAAACTATGGTACACCACCAAACACATTGGCCGAGTATGCCCTAAATCAGTTCAATAATCTTGATTTCTTTGATATTTCTCTTGTTGATGGATTTAATGTGCCAATGTCATTTGGGCCCAGTTCTGGTGGGTGCACTCGTGGTATCTCGTGTACCGCGGATATCAATGGTCAGTGTCCTAGCCAGTTACGGGCCCCTGGTGGGTGCAATAACCCTTGCACCGTGTACAAAACTAACCAATATTGTTGCAACACTGGTAGTTGTGGGCCGACTGACTTTTCAAGGTTTTTTAAGACGAGGTGTCCTGATGCTTATAGTTATCCTAAGGATGATCCAACTAGCACGTTTACGTGCCCTGGTGGAACCAACTACAACGTTGTATTCTGTCCTTGAAGTCATTTGATTATCGAATCAAAATAAAAAAAGGGTATTTTAAACCTAAGAAGTGAAATAAACGCACTAATATATTGTGAATAAGTTATCGTTGTTGTAATATGTTAATGTTGTCTTTTGACAGAATAAATGGGTATATGAATGTTACTGATGTATTGTTCTAATGGTTTTTTTTAGCTATGGAATTGATCTTGTTTCAACAAAATTAAATTTGACGGATGCTTTAAAGATATTTTAACTTTACTTTTTTTTCCAAATAAGATTGAGCTATACATCAAATTATTGAACTTAATCTTAAAGAGTTGCTAGTTTTCTTTTAAATAGAAAAACGTCATCATTAAAATTTTAATTTCAACACCATTTAAGTGAAATTATAAGATGAAAAGAGATCATAAATAAATCAATTGACTATTCTAGTTGCTCATTTGGTCTTCATTTTGCTCATTTGGGCTTCATCTTGTTTCAAATGTTTTTTCCGTGATCATAAATAGAGGTGGCCAAAAAAACCGGTTCGGGAACCGGTTCGGCCAAAAAAACCGGAACCGGTTTTTGGCCCAAACCGGTTTGGCCCAAACCGGTTTCAACCCGGTCCCGAACCGGAGGTTTGTAATCGGTTTTCCCCTTCCAAAACCCAAACCGGTTTCAACCCGAACCGGTTTTCAAACCGGTTTCAACCCGGTTCCAAACCGGTTTCCAAACCGGTTTTCAAACGTTGATGCGGTTCGGGAGCAAATGGCGCAATTTCCAAACCGGTTTTCAAACGTTGATGCGGTTCAACGAACTCTCCAACCACGAACTCTCAATCAATTACAGAATCGAATTGGGGTTCGATTTGGGGTTGGATGAATCTAGGGTTCATAGGTTAATTTGGGGGTTTTGTTTAAGCTTCGGTTTTAAGAATTAAAAGGTGAATTATACCGCGGCTGGAAGCCATGGTACACTGGTTCACGACCCACCCTTACATTCAAGAGGTCCCGGGTTCGAACCCGGGCACCCTCTTATTTTTTTTAAAAAGCCTTTTAGGCCTTAAATCTTTTCTAGAAAATTTCTATAAATTATAAAAAAATAATTTTCATAAATTTTTAACCTTTAAATTAACAAAATGATTTTTCTGTAAATTTATTTTTTTTATATAACAAAATGCCTTAACATTTTATTATTAAATTTTAATTATTGTTATAAGAATGAGTTTATGTAAAAATTAGATTTTTACTTAAATCATTAATAAATCGTACACCTTCTTCGATTAAAGTTTTATGTTAATAACAATGAATTTACAATTTTGTAAGAATATTTCCTTATTGTGCAAAATAAGTAAATATATATATATATATATATATATATATATATATATATATATATATATATATATATATATATATATATAAGTATATATATTATTAAAAACTAAATTGGCTCACAAAACTCCCTTAAATCCTAAGGAACTTAGTTCATGTTTAATTGATAAACCTTATTATTAACCTAAATCTTGTTATATTTATATATTTAGGTGTGCCTTGTGACTTTTGACCTTGGAACGACATTCATTATTTTTATTGAACTTCATTTTATGAAGCCCAAATGAGCAAAATGAATTTCAAATGTTTTTTCCGTGATCTTGTTATATTTATATATTTAGGTGTGCCTTGCTCATTTGGGCTTATAACGTTGATGCGGTTCGGGAGCAAATGGCGCAATTTGTAATTCAAGAAAGCTTGCCATTCAAACATTTCGACAACGAACGTTTGACTCGACTCATTCAACGAACTCTCCAACCACGTTACACCAATGTAAGTCGTGCTACTCTTCGAAGAGATTGTTTAAAAATGTGGAAAAAGGCTAAAAATGAATTAATATCTTATTTTGAAAATTTACAAACCGGTGTTAACTTAACTAGTGATGTTTGGTCGACACCTCACGGTTCACCGGACTCGTACATTTGTGTCACCGCTCATTGGGTTGAACCCGATTCGTGGCAAATGATGAAACGTACGATTGCGTTTGAATTGTTTGATTATCCTCACACCGGCCAAAACATTTTTTATGTTATTGATAAAGTTATTCAAACGTATAAATTAGAAAACAAAATATTTTCTATATCTTTTGATAATGCGTCAAACAACACTCTTGCGATAGATCATTTGAAATTAAAATATAAACCAATATGTGAGGGTGTGTTTTTTCATAGTCGATGTGTTGCGCACATCATAAACTTAGCCGTTCAAGACGGTTTAAAAACGATTGAGGGCCAAAAAGATTGTTTTAAAAGAATGTTACGTGATATTTTTAGTAATAACCAAAGATATACTAAATATCGCAAGTTTTGTAAAGACGCAAATACTAAATGTTTAGGTCCGAATTGGGACGTACCAACACGATGGAATTCCACATGTAACATGTTTGAAAAGGCTATAGAACAAAAAGAAAGTTTAATAGCCTTTCATAATAGTTTGGTAAGTCGGGAAAAGGCAAATTCTTACCATCCATCGGGTTGGGCCATCATCGAAGAAGTAACAAAAATGCTTCAAGTTTTTAAAAATGCAACTACATGTCTTTCTGGAGTTTATTACCCAACGAGTCCGTTGGTACTTTACCAAATTTATTTAATGACTTCAAAATTAAATGAAATGTCGTGTTGGGGTAGACCTTATTCGGATATGATACCCCCAATGAAAGAAAAACTTAAAAAGTATTTTGAAGAAATGCCTCCCGTTATTACATGTGCCGCAGCTTTAAACCCTTGTTTAAACAAGTCGGGAGTTGAAACTTTACTTGATAAAATTACTTTTAGTTTGGATTTAGAAGTTGGTAAACCAATGTATGGTACAACTTTAAAAGCTAATTTCAACAAACAATTACAACAAATGTATGATGTTTATTTATTAAAATACGGGGAAACATCACAAATTCATGATGCTTTAAGGCATGCGGCAAATGCCGAAAATTATAATGATCCAATGTTTGATTTATATAATACTTTAAGGGATGAATGTAATAAACGTCAACGTGGTGACACTCCGAGTAGTGAACTCGGGAGGTATGGTCTTACAAACTTTTTATCGACCATGACTCCACATGAATTTAAAAATTTTGACTTGTTGGCTTGGTGGAAAGGTAAGGAAGATCAATTTCCCATCCTATCCATTATGGCCCGAGATTTACTAACCGTCCAAGCTTCTACGGTAGCTTCGGAATCTGCTTTTTCTGTTAGTGGCAGGGTTATATCAATAAGACGAACTCGACTAACTCCACAAGCAGTTGAAATGTCAATTTGCTTGAAAGATTATTTGGATGCCGCGGAAAGAGTACAAGACAAACGTTCACTTGAAGGAGAACTGGAATACGAAGCAGAATTATACGAGGACGAGGTAGAGAGCGGATTGACACCGGGAATGACTGATGATGAAGCGGCATATGATGACTACCTTCGTAACAGTTCCGGTTCAGGTGGCGAGGAATAAACGTACAAGTAATACGAACGAAGAAACAACTATGTTAAATGTTTAGTTTTAAATGTTTAAATTATTAAAATGTTTTAAATGTTATAAATTGTTATAAATGTTTAAATGTTATGAATTGTTTAAATTGTTTATAAATGTTATATAAATTGTTAAAATGCTTACATTGTTTATAAATGTTATACAAATTATATAAATTATATAAATGTTATAAATGTTATATAAATTATATAAATGTTATATAAATTATATAAATGTTATAAGTGTTATAAATGTTTATGTTTTAATTAAAAGTTTAAAATTTTATTTCAATATAACAAAAATCCAAAGTAAAAAAAAAAAAAAAAAAAAAAAAAAAAAAAAAAAAACCGGTTTGGGCCGAACCGGTTTGGGCCCGAACCGATTCCAAACCGACCCAAACCGGTTTGGGTGGTTTGGGTTTTTCAGGTTTGAAACCGGTTTGGACCCGAACCGGTTTCGGGCCAAACCGGTTTTGACCAACTTTGACCAAACCGGTTTCGGTTTGGGACCCGAACCGGTTTGGGTCAAAAAACCGGTTTGTACATGTCTAATCATAAATATAAGTATGTTGAAATGATCATCACGAAAATTGAAAGGCTAAGACGTCAACTATCATTATATTCTAGAACTACAAGAAGATTTGGATACTGTATCATTAACCGTTAATACAAATTTCATTAGAAAACAACTAAAGTTTAAGAACATTTTCATCCAAAAGTTTAAAAACATCAAATTCAATACAAAAGTTTAGTCATTTGTTTCAACTCCAATCAAAAGTTTTTATTATTTTAGATTCAAAATGAAAAAACTAATAAAACTTTTAAACTAAAAATAAAACAAATTAAAAAACTTTTGAACGTAAATTGATGTTTTTAATCAGTGAGCAAAACAGAATTTAACTCTAAAAACTAGTTCCCTAAAGCGCACTCCTCTAAGACAATGAATATAACAACCACACTCTTGAAATGAGAAACCACGAAAAAACAAGATATAACACCTTAACAAACAAGAAAATAAAGTGGAAGAGTACTATATAGGAGACGACATCTTATCCTATAGTTTATTCAAAACTCAAGGACAAACAATCAACTCTAATAAAGTGGAAAGGATCCATTGTCTTTCTCCCTCATCTTCGAGGTAAACTGGATTGGCTTAGACTTATAATAGGGTTAACAGTTAATACTTAATATGACCTATATGGGCAAGCGAGTGAGCGAACTTACACGAACAATGATTTGAAATTGTCCAAATTGGCTAACATGTGAACTTGTTCGATTCTAAGTAAAATAAATAGGTTTAACAAAATCACTTCTTCATATATAAGTTAAATACTTTCAACATAAAAAGATAATCTAAAAACAGTTAAAGTGTGTGTGTAAAATATACAAATATAAAAATTCATCCATGAAAAGTGTTTTAAAATCTATAATGAAAAAGTATTTAAAAGTTTTTCGGTGGGCCGGTGGCTTCTTGAATTTGTGGCCCATAAAAAGAAAAAAAATCTGGAACCGTTAGGCTGCTAGCCCAATAGGTATATTTTATTGTTTCAAATTTTCAATCTTCTCGGCCAGAGCCCAAAAGGAAATTAAAAGCAACATTTTCTTCTCAAAACTCCACTATTTAACTTACAAGCTTTTCAACTCCATTAGTTTTTATCATAACAAACTAGTAATTAAGCCCCAACGTGTTAACTTGTGAGGAGGCCATTAAACTGGAAAAAAATAGATGTAAAAACATTAAACCACACGCACAAGTCACAACGTGTTAACTTGTAAAATTAGATCGAAACGAAAAAGTAGTAAAAGATTAAAAGTATAGGGTATCAAAGTTAAAAGTAAAAAAATTATTGGGGGTTAAATTGTAAAAAAATGTAAAAGTATTGGCTTAAAATAGAAAAGTTAAAGATTAAAGAAAAAAAGACAAAAAATGATACAACCCACCAAACACATGGTACAACCCATGGTGCATAAACAAGTTGGTAATTAGTATATTATAAATTTCTGAAACATGAATCTAGTTCCATCAACATTTTAATCTCAAGTATCTTTCATATAACTTATATTCTACAAAAAGTTACACGGTAGATAAAAAAAATTTTCTCTTTAATTTACTTATATAAAGTTATTAAAACATATTTTCACATAATTCAATGATGCATTAAACTCAATAACAACGTTGCATTAATTATAAGTTACTAGAATGCGTACAACTTCGCTATTGTAATAAGTTTCAACTATGCAAGTATACATCCTCATTATACGTACATCTAATCATTATAACTATGTATTCAACTTACCATATATCGTTGCCACACTTGCGTATAGAACAAACGCAATTGCCTTCACCCTTAATATGTACACCTTTCACTCCTCACATAAACTCATCTTTTTATATGATTTCTAAAATAACCTTCTATATACTTGACTATGTTTAGTTACTTTTACAATATACATTATATCAACTAGAGTAGAGATAAAATAAAAACTCTATTTTTTTTAGAACTTTAGAAACTAATGTGAGTCACTAGTTTTTAGTGCCAAAATGGTAATTAACAAAACAATAATAAAAAAAATTAATGAAACAAAAAATAACACAAAAATAATGTGAGCCACATATTTTCAAGGGCAAAATGGTAAATAACAACAATATAATTAAAAAAAATTATAAAACAAAAAATAACATACAAATAAAAAAAATAAAATGAAGAAAATGTTTCCCTCTTTCATAAAAAAATTAGAAAATTTAAAAAACCTCTTGTTTTTTACGAACGCCATTTTACACATATGTAATACCTAAAAATATACATGTGTAAAACATGATTTACACATGTGTAGTGACTAATTTAAACATGTGTAAATAACGTGTGGAAGATTTTTTTAAAAAAATATATCAATATGGTACGTGTTGGAATGTAAAAAAATACTTAAATCAATGGTGAATTTTTTTTTGAAAAAACAATGTCGTGAAAAAAAACTATGAAATTTAAAAAAAATGTGAAAATGGCATGTGAATTGATTGTATCTTAAATATGCGACTTATATTGGTTTCTAAAGTTCTCACGAATAAACTAGTTTTCAAGATAACCCTACCCTATATATATTGTAAGCGACTACACACGCATAAAGTATCAAAAAGACTTGACCAAAATATATCCTCATTCTTTAAAAAACATTACAAAACTTTTAAATCTTGAGGCAATTACGTACTATTGTAAAACTTGTTCATTGCATATTTATCTAACTAAAAAAACTAAATTTGTATATATCCACTCCTTTAAACTTCTTATCTGCATATTTATCCAACTCAAAATAAAAATTACATTTATCACTTTCATTAACTAAACAAATTACAAATTTACCTATATTGTTTAATTCTATCAAAAATAAATTATGAACTGACTATTATACCTCTACTTATAAGAAAACATTTAACATTTTCTAATGATCATATTTACCCTTGTTCAACTGGTTTTTTCATCATTATGCCGTGTAGAAATTTCGCATTTGAATTTAGTGTTCAATTGATTATTCAATTGTTTCATAATGGGTTGAAATTAAAGGCCAAGACCGAAAGACCTAGGAGTCGTCGGAGAGAGATCAAGACCTTAATTCTTGGGGCATAGTAATGAAAGGAGGCTTATTTTTACTTTTTTATTTTTAACTATAACTTTTTTCAATAACGTTATAACTAGTGTTTTAGAACCATACTAGCATAACCAGGTACGTTATGTCTATTATTTTCTTTTCATTTGAATATCAGGTCAATTATTTATATTTGAATCATTTTTATTTTATCTACATATATAACCAGTCCGGTTATAACTATTGGACAATTCTATTTGCACTGGTTGGACTGATAATTATTCTTTTTTGCTACACACATATAAAGTAACAAAAAAGCTAAACCAAAATAAATACTCATCCTTTAAGAAACATTACAATACTTTCAGAACTAGAAAAATTACATATATCTTCTTGTAAGACTAGTTCATTGCATATTTATCTAATAAACAACTATATTTGTACATATCCCTTCCTTTAAATTTCTTAGTTGCATATTTATCTAACTCAAAATTAAAATTACATATATTCCCTCTATCAGTTAAATAAATTTTAAATTTACCTATATTGTTTAAATTTAATAAAAATAAATTATAAATTGACTATTTTACCTCTATTTATAAAATTTTTTAAAAATTTCTAGTTTTCATATTTGCCCTTTTTCAAGTGGTCCTTTTCATTCATTTTACAGTTTTTTGGTTTTTGGATTTATGTTATGTTTCTCTAAAGAGTTTTTTTTATTTCTCAATATATATATATATATATATATATATATATATATATATATATATATATATATATTATTTTATGTGTTTTTATATAGTTCTTTTTAGTGATTGTATTTTCATACCAAACAGTCATGACAAAAAACAATCTAACAGAAAACAACGTTACGATATCTAAAAAAACAAGAAGGCAAATATATCATGACTTTTAGTGATAGTTTTTGTCATAATTTTTTGGTACCGTATTGGATTATAACTTTTGCATTTGTTTGCATTTTATTACTTCAAAAACTAGTGATAAAGAAGCACGGACTAAATATATGTGAAAAAAATGAATATGGGTAATAAAAAACGTAGTAAAAATTCAAAAAAGATGATAAATATTGGAAAATTAAAAAAAATATTGTATAAATAAGGATAAAATAATCATTCTATGACTTATTTACAATAAATTAATGTGTGAGTTATCGTTTTCTCCATGTGTTTTGATCACATTAATCATTTTCATTCAAAAGTATTTTTTTTGAGGCATGTCTCCCCCATGATTTTAAAATATTGTCATTTTTATCAAAAACATTAACTTCATTAATTTAAAATGTTAAACATGAATCTTAACTTTGACATAATGAGATTGTTTTGCGTGGTTGTGATCGTGAATCATGATACAGAAGAGAGAATGACCACTTACATCTAAAAACTAAAACCAACTATTCAAAGATAAAATTTATCATCTAACAAGTTTTAATACACAGTGTTATATGTGATGTTGACTGATTCGTAAGCATTACAAGTTTGAAATGTTTTAACATTTAGTCTTCTTATACGTGATGTAGACATATTTGTAAGCATTACAACTTTAAAATATAATTTTAATATAAAAAACAAATATAACCTGGAATATTTCATAGATACGGTAAAGCTTGTGGAGGATAAGATAAAGACAAATCTAACATCTATAACGTATCTCCTAGAATAAAAAGCTAGCTCTAAAGTATTTTGAATTAGTAGAATGAATTAAATTGTGTAAATTTTAAATACATATAGCCACTGGATACACACTTTTGTACGCGTATTAATATATTATGTGTATTTCTTTTTAAGCTTAAATTGGTATTAGCCTATTAGGTATATTCCACGTAATGAACCTAAGTTTTAGATAACCATCAAGTTCAATAATAAATACCTTTGAACTTTCAAATTATATAGTATACTTTTGAAGACTGTATACCTCTTAAGTCTTAACGGGGCCTATATAAACAACGTTAAGTCTCACATTTGCATACACCAAAAACCACAATGACCACATCCACCATTTTCACTTTCTTCTTATTTGCTCTTCTTTTTGTTCACTCCACCAATGCAGCTGTTTTCACTATCCGAAACAACTGTCCGTACACCGTTTGGGCCGGTGCGGTGCCTGGTGGCGGCCGACAGCTTAACTCGGGCCAAACATGGTCTTTATCTGTCCCAGCTGGCACACAAGGAGCCCGTATATGGCCCCGAACCGGTTGCACCTTTGATGGTTCGGGACGAGGCAGGTGCCAGACTGGTGATTGCAACGGGCTCCTCCAGTGCCAAAACTACGGCACCCCACCTAACACATTGGCCGAGTACGCTTTGAACCAGTTTAGCAATCTTGATTTCTTTGACATTTCTCTTGTCGACGGATTCAACGTGCCTATGACATTTAAGCCCAATTCGAATGGGTGCACTCGTGGTATATCATGTACCGCGGATATTAATGGCCAGTGCCCTAATGAGTTACGGGCTCCTGGTGGGTGCAATAACCCTTGCACCGTGTATAAAACTGATCAATATTGTTGTAACTCTGGGAGTTGTGGACCAACTCCGTTATCAAAGTTTTTCAAAGATAGGTGTCCTGATGCTTACAGTTATCCCAAAGATGATCCATCTAGCACATTTACGTGCCCCGGTGGAACCAATTACGATGTTATATTTTGCCCTTAAAGCCATTTGATCATCAGGTCAAATTAAAGGGTACATGTTCGACATATAATAATTGAAATAAATGCATTATATTGTATACATATATAGTGAATAAGTTAAGGTGGTAGTCTAGTTACATGACTTCTTCCTTGTAATATGATAAGGTCCATCTTCTGTTAAAATAATCTGAGTACGTAACAAAAAATTGTCGTGATTAATTTTTCCTTGACGATTTCGCCCACCGTTTTAGTAATATCATTTATACTACTAAATAAATGACTACGTGACAGTCGATGGTCACATCATTAGAATTTCAACACCATTGAAATTAAATCTCACGTCTTTAAAATTTCAACACCATTGAAATAAAATTATATATGATATGAAGAAAAAAAATCATAAATCAAGCTGACTAAACTAATAAGGGTACACTGAATGGTTTAAGGAAAAATCATTCGGGTCAAGCTGAAAATTGCTGATGTGGATTACCTATAATCTTCCACCTCATCCTCCACCTAAAACATGTGTTTAAGATAGTGCTCTAAAAGAGCCGAGCCATGATGGGCTCGGGCTTGACTCGTTTAGAAAACCATGCAAAGCTGAGTTTGTTTGTTTATTTTAACGAGCTTCAAATGTGAGCTTGGACTTGGCTCTCTTATAAACGAGCCAAGCCAAGTGGCTCGAGAGCCAACTTGTTTATTTTTAAAAATGTATTTTGTTATTTTTTACACATATTCAGAAAAACAATATAATATTATACTTTTATCTTTAATATTAGCTCGTTGAAACAATGAAACAAGATTGATATTTATAAATCATGATCATTCTCTTTATTTTTATACTTGAATTTTTTCATTAAAATTATCAAAATGACCATATGTTTATGATATATTTAAATAATATAACATAAATTATATTTATAATTTATAAAAATTATAGTTTAGTCTTTAATTTATATGAGCCAACGAGCGAGCCAATAACCCAGCTAACAAGCGAGCCATGGGCCGAACTGACCTTGATTCGGGCTCAACTGCTCGTTTATAAATGAGTCATTTCGAGCTAGCTATTTGTAAACAAGTTTTGAAAGAGTTACAAGACGCGGTCTTTTTAAACAGCTCTATTCCTAGAGAATTCAAGTTAATTAGTAGACAATTTCACACAAGGTGTGATGGAATATTCTCTTAGCATTTAAAGGCACATGAGCATCTTCGTAGCTTCGCCGGTGTAAATAAATTCAAATCCTACTATTCTAATAAAAGGGTAATTGAGGTTGTCATATGTCATTTTTTAAACTAATCTAATGCCACATAACATCTTGACATTTAACAATAAATATTTTTCCGCCCAAAAGAATTCAACCTACAATTTTTGTATTAATTGTTTTAAATACACATTTTATTTCCAAATATAATTCCATCCAAAATTAATGAGATATAAATTAAAATCCTTCCATTTTAAACTAAAAAACATATATTTATTACTTTTACTATTAACAAAATCTATTGGTTAATTTTTAAAATTATCTTTTTATCATATCTTTATTTTTTGAAAGACAAATTAAGTCATAATTTTAAGATAAATATTTACTTTAAGATTGTATAGTACCACTTAAAGGCACACCAATTATAATGTTTTATATGTTTCTTTTTCTATAGAAACTTCTATTAGTAAAAACAAAAAAATACTTTCAGAAATTAAAATAAAATACTATTAAAAAAAGTGTATAAATTAGATATCGATATTTTCAATTGTCTTTTATTTCATTACCGTCTCTTTTTCTTTTTTTTATTTGTTACCATCAATAAATCATTTATTTCCAAAATTTAGATGTTTTTTTTTAACTAATTTTAAACGTGTTCTTATTTCATTAGAAAGATTATTTTATTTATTTTATAAGTGGTTTCTTTAATTTATTAGATAATTTTTTTTTCTGTTTTCTTTTTATCCAGTTTTATTATATTATTTTTTATTTAGGTAGAACTCTTTAATCAAGTATATTTAGATACAGAGTAGCCATTTTTTGTGTGGAATTTAGAAGGTTTATCGTAAGGATTCCTGAAGTCTGATGCAACCCAAAACAGCTCAAGTGTCTCAGCAACATGCACTAAGTACTGAAGTGAAGAATGCTTCGGAAGTTTTACACAAAGCATTAGAAAATACTCTAAGTGTAAAATCTTCCGAAGCCAAGACCAATATCTTCCGAAGCCAAACATGAAGTCTTCCGAAGCTTCAGAGACAAAGTCTTCCGAAGCCTCATCCTATGAAGACAGATTTCTTCCGAAGACTTTAGTACACATGCTTTATCTGATGTACTGTTCCATAAAGCACCTTTTCCGCTGCATCTCTGTAAAGTCACCAACTTACATGAGTTGGTGAAAAGGGTCATGCTTTTGGTAACTGTACATTGAGGTCTTGAGTCTGTAACTTTCCACTTTATGTACTTTATCCTTTTTGTATTGTAAAAGGATGTGAGCTATGGCATGTCATAGTCACAAGGTCAAAAGGCAGATATGCCTTTTGATCCTACAATTGATTTTGTTAGTGTCTAGTCAATTGTATCCAGCTGGCCTTCAAAGTATGGCCGGCTGTAGGTTGTAGTATAAGTATTTCAAGTTCTTGTATCTTTTTTAATGCTTTGTAACACTTGTAAAGAACTTGAGAAAGCAATATACTGCCTCCTTGAAACCCAACTCTCTTGTTCTGTCTCTTTACTTACTTGTGTTCTGTATCACCTTGGTTACCCAGTTCACTGTTTGATTAGAGATTAGTTATTCTCCTCATTGTGTGTTGTGTTGTAATTGTGTTTAAGCCCTTAAACGGTCCTGCAATTGGTATCAGAGCTTTCCAGGCTCTTGATATAAGATCTAACCATCTTAAGATCCCTCACAACACAAAAACTAAACTCTTCAAATGGCTGCCATCTCTAAGACTGATATGGAGACTGGAACCATGAACAAATCCCCACTGATCACTCTTGATGATTTTGACACCTGGTGCATGAGGATGGAAGGCTTCATCAGGTCTCTTGATTCAAGAATGTGGGAATCTGTTGAGAATGGACCTTTCATACCCAGCACCCCCTCTGCTACTGGTGCTGGTATGATTCCTAAAGATGTGGCCAACTACTCAGATGAAGATAGAAAAAGAGTAGAGATTGAAGGAAGGCCATGACTGCTCTTCAGACTGCTCTCCCAAACTCTGTATACAGAGGCTTCAAGAAGTGCAAGACAGCCAAACAGCTGTGGGATGCACTGAAGCTGATGTATGAAGGCTCCTCTGAAGCCAAGGAGAACAAGAAAGATCTTCTGAAGCAGCAGTTTGAAAATTTCACCTTCAAAGCAGGTGAGACCATGACTCAACAATACTTCAGGTATGTTGAGATTGTGGATACCCTAGTGGATGGAGGAGTTCCTCTTGAGAACAGGGACATTGTAAGGAAGTTCATGTCCTCACTTCCTAGGCAATGGACACACTATTGTGTGGTGATCAAGAGGACTGAGAACCTTAAGACTCTTACTCTTACAGAGTTGTATGGGATTCTCAGTGGATACCAGATGGAGATGAACATGCAAGGTTCATCTGGCAACTCCAACAATCAAATGGGTTCAGCCCTTCATGTGGTTGAAAGGGACAGCATAGAACCTCAGCATCATCTCTTATGCTACCCTGACAACTCACAAAAGGGTCCTTTCATCACCTTCCCGGAGACACCAAGGGAGAACTTTACTCAAGGAAGCCCATTCCAAGAGACAAGTTCTTCTCAAGCCTTTGTGTCTGCAGATGAAAGCTGTGGGAATTATCTCTTCACTCTTGAAGACCTGGACTGTATCCATCCAGATGACCTGGAATACATGGAGATAGTTCAGCAGATGGCTCTCCTCACTCACAGAGCCAAGAAGTTCTACAAGAGGACAGGAAGAAGATTTCCAAGCAATGCTACCAGCAGCAAGTTTGGGCTGGATAAAAGCAAAGTTAAGTGTTACAACTGTAACCTTATGGGTCACTTTGCCAGGGAGTGTAAGGCACCTAAAACAAATGGGGGCCAAACACAACCCAGACCAAACTTTGCTGACAAAGCTCCTCAGCTGAGAAGACAAAGCAACATGCTGCTGTTGCTGTTGAAGAAGGAGGCTTTGACTGGAGTTTTCAGGTGGAGGATGCTTCTCCAAACCAAGCACTGATGGCTGACCATGATGAAGCCAAGGTATTGGAACATCTTTGCTCCCCTGAATGCATTGCTAAAGTAAATAGATACAGGTCCTATAACCTAGAGATGAGATCTGATCTTGAGTCATTAAACATATTAAAATCTGATTTTAGAAAGTCTGAAAATGATTACAAGTTAAGATAGAAGACTTGGAGAAAACCATTTCAGTACTAAAACATGAACATACAGATTTCAGAACTCAGATCCAAGATCTCATCACTAAGTTAACTGAGTGCCAGGCTGAGCTTGTGATCAGCAAAGCCAAGGCAGAGAAAGTGTTCTTGAAGAAGAGACCTTCAAGAACATGATATCCTCATCCCTGCACAACAAGGTTTGTTATCAAAAGACAGGGACTAGGATCAAATGAGATAGCTCCTCCACACACAATCTTGTCTGTAAGATCTCCTAGGTGTGGAACTTGTGAAGATGAGCTTCCTCTCATAGATCCTGTAAGTGAGGATGATGAAGAAGTGATAGTGAAGAATTCCTCTGAGAAGAGTGAAGAAGAGGATTCTTCCAAGGGCCACTATCCTTCTGAGGAGAAGAAATCAACTGTGATGACCAAGTCCAAAAGAAAGAACTTGATCAGAAGAGCAAAAGAAAGCAAAGAAGGCTCAAGAAATCAAGGCTACTTTTGATGCTAAGCAGAAACAAGTTTTTATCTCTGCAGGTTTCAAAGTAGTAAGGACTGAAGACATCAACCAAGACTCCTTAGCTAAGAGTCATGGTTCTTGTTCAAATCATCTCAGTACCAAGAAGAAGACTGATTTGCTGTGTACCACTGCTGCACAGCCTGGACCATCAAACTCCAAGAACAGTTCACAGCCCAAGGAACTGTCTCAGCATCTACCAAGATGAAGATGGAGAGGGGATGTGACCAAAGTCAGTCTTGCTCTCAAAGGGAGACTTCTTTGAAGAAGAAAATGTTATGTGTTATGTGTGAAAGTACTTCTCACATTGCTAAGGATTGCCCATACAATCCTAAAAGTACTGTCCACATGACTAAAACAAAGACTTCAAAGAGTCTCAAGAAGTCTCAAGCTTCGGAAGGAAAGTCTGTTTCCTTCGGAAGCTCCAAATCAAAGAAGGAGGTAAGTGGAAAATTACCTTCGGAAGCAAAGTTGGTCTCGGAAGAAAGGAGTTCTTCCGAAGCACTAAAGTCTGCTGCAGTGACTGTAGACTCTTCCGAAGGATCAGTCATCAAAACTTATGAAGTTCTAAAAGCTTCTAAGGTTTTGAAGGTCAAGTCCAAGACTCCAAAGGTGGTGTGGAAGTCTAAGAAAGACCAAATGACTGAGGTTTCTCCATCAACAACAGCTGAAGATCCCTATAGTACAACCATAGGATCTATTACTGTTGCATTACCTTCTATTACTGTTAATGAGCCCAAGACAAGTAAGGCTTGGGTTTCAAATGTAACTAATCATCTTCTCTGTGCAGGAACAGCTCAAGACCAACAGGAATGTCTGGATAATTGACAGTGGCTGTTCCAGGCACATGACTGGCAATAGGTCTCTACTCCATAATTTTGAGAGAATTGATGGAGGACCAGTTGCTTTTGGAGGAGATGAAGGTGGTTACATTTCTGGAAGGGGCAAGGTCACAAATGGTAAGCTCAGCATTGAGAAGGTAAACTTTGTTAAGGAGCTTGGGTACAATCTTCTGAGTGTATCCCAATTTTGTGATCAGAGTCATAACATGCTCTTTACTGAGCATGAGTGCATTGTTCTCAAACCTGGTGTGGTCATTCCTCATGAGCATATCCTGCTCAGAGCCCCCAGGAAAGGGAACATGTACAAGATGGATTTGCAAGAAACATCTCCCTCAGGAGAAGTTTCATGCTTTCTATCTAAAGCAAATAGTGATGAGTCTTTCCTATGGCATAAAAGAATGTGCCATGTAAACTTTAAGAACATGAATAAATTAATTAAACATGATCTTGGTAACTGGAATGCCAAAGAAAGAGTTTACTAGTGATGATCATTGTGTGGCATGCCTGAAAGGGAAGCAACACAAGTATCTCACAAGCCTAAGGAAAAGAACTCCATCACTACTCCCCTACACTTGTTACATATGGATCTCTTTGGCCCCACCAGTGTAATGAGTTTAGGAAGGACCTCTTACTGTCTGGTGATCACAGATGATTTTACAAGATTCACTTGGGTCTTCTTCCTTAGAACTAAGGATGAAACCCCTGAGATTCTGAAGAATTTCATCTTAAAAGTTGAGAATCAATGTGATCACAAGGTCAAAACCATAAGATGTGATCAAGGAACTGAATTCAAGAACCAAATCCTTGATGCATTTTGTGATGAAAAAGGTATTACAAGACAATATAGTGCTCCCAGGACTCCTCAGCAAAATGGAGTTGCTGAAAGGAGAAACAGGACACTTATTGAAGCTGCAAGAACTATGTTGTCTGACTCTAAACTGCCTATCACCTTCTGGGCAGAGGCAGTCAATACTGCTTGCTATGTGCAAAACAGAGTTTTAGTAGTTAAGACACATGGTAAGACTCCTTATGAACTTTGGCACAAGAGGAAACCTTTCATTGGTTTTCTCAGGTCATTTGGATGTCCCTGCACCATCTTGAATACCAAAGATCAAATTGCCAAGTTTGCTGAGAAATCAGATGATGGACATTTCATTGGATACTCTTCTCAAGCTAAAGCTTATAGAGTATACAATCTCAGAACTAGAATTGTTGAGGAGTCAGCCAATGTGACTTTCAATGAGCACACTCCTTGTGTGGCTGGTTCTGGTCCGGATTGGCTGTTTGATCTTGATTTAGTTACCAACTGTTTTAACAAATCTTGTGAGCATGTTTCAGGATCTGCAGAAAATCTAAATACAGGTGATCCTGATCCAAGATTTGAGCTAGGAAGATCTTCAACTCATACATCTTCAGCTCCAGTTGGAACTACTTCAGCAAATGAGGTTTCTATCAGCACAACAATGACAAATTCAGCTGATACATCTGGCATGCCTTCAAATTCCAGCTCAGAGGCCTCTCAACCAGATAAAGATACCTCACTTGTAGAAGACAACAATGGTGATGGTGATAGTGATCAGGAATTTCTTGATGCTAATAACCACACCATAGATGACAACATCAATGATGTCTCACACTCATTGGATCAAGTTAATCTTGATAAGTGTGATAATGTGGAGGGTGAATCTTCAGGACCAGATTTAAATTTCTCAAATTTAGATCTTTCCCAGCAACTTGCTGTGATCCCTCAGCTAAGGATCCACAAGTCTCACCCCACCACAAACATCATTGGAGATGTTGTCACAGGGGTAAGAACAAGAGGACAAACCCATGAAGCAAATGTTTGTCTTCACTCTTGTTTCTTATCTCAGATAGAGCCCAAGAAAGTTGATGAAGCTCTAAAGGATGGAAGTTGGGTTGAAGCTATGCAACAAGAGCTGCTTCAATTCAAAAGGCAGAAAGTTTGGAACCTTTGTCCTCTTCCTCATGGGAAGACTACCATTGGAACCAAATGGGTTTTTAGAAACAAGAAGGATGATAGGGGAATCATCATCAAGAACAAGGCAAGACTAGTTGTTCAAGGATACACACAAGAAGAAGGGATTGACTACACTGATGTCTTTGCTCCTGTAGCAAGACTAGAAGCTGTTAGGATATTCCTGGCATTTGCTGCATCCAAGAACTTCAAGGTCTACCAACTTGATGTAAAGTGTGCTTTCTTATATGGAGTGATTGATGAGGAGGTTTATGTCAAACAGCCACCTGGTTTTGTAGACCCTGATCATCCTGATTATGTCTGCAAGCTTGACAAAGCTCTTTATGGGCTGCATCAGGCACCCAGAAAGTGGTATGAGACACTATCTAAGTATCTCTGCAAGCATGGATACAGAAGAGGTACTATAGATGGAACCCTCTTCATCAAAGGACAGGGAAATGACTTATTGCTGGTTCAAGTATATGTTGATGACATCATCTTTGGTTCAACTAATCCAAAGCTCTGCAAAGACTTTGAGAAGCTGATGAAAGGACAGATTTGAGATGAGTTCAATGGGAGAACTCAACTTCTTTCTGGGAATTCAAGTGAAGCAGTTGAAGATGGCATCTTCATAAGTCAGTCAAAGTATGTTCAAGACATACTCAAGAGGTTCAATATGACTGATTGTAAGATTGCTAAGACACCCATAGCCAGAAACCACTCCCTTGGTCCAGATCTTGAGGGGGAGTGTGTAGATGAACACTTATACAGGGCTATGATTGGGTCTCTTATGTATCTTACAGCTAGCAGGCCTGATATCATGTTTGCTACATGTATTTGTGCAAGATATCAAGCCAACCCTAAGATGTCTCACTTAATCACTGTGAAAAGGATTTTAAGATACCTCAAAGGTGCTTCAACACTTGGTCTATGGTATCCAAAGAATCCAAATTTCAATCTGTATGCCTATACAGATAGTGATTATGGTGGTTGCAATATGACTGCAAAGTCTACATCTGGGGGATGTCAATTCCTTGGTGGAAGGGTGGTCTCATGGCAATGCAAGAAACAATCCTGTGTGTCTGCATCAACTGCTGAGGCTGAATACATTGCTGCTGCAAGCTGCTGTGCTCAAGTGCTTTGGATTCAAAATCAGATGCTGGACTATGGATTTAACTTCAAGGAGACTCCTATCCACATAGACAACAATAGTGCTATCTCTATCACTGAGAACCCTGTGCAGCACTCAAGGACCAAACACATCAACATCAGGTATCATTTAATAAGAGATAACTATGAAAAAGGATTAATCAAACTAGTCAAAGTTCATACAGATGAACAATATGCTGATCTGTTCACCAAAGCTTTTGATGAACAGAGATTTAAGTATCTGATATCAGCTATTGGGATGATTAACTTTGAGTAGACTTTTTATTAAAACTAATTCTAATTATTTCTTCTTAAAATATGTGTGTCCTAAGTTGTCTAGTTCATCACTTTCATAAGCTCATGTTTTCTTTGGATGTAAAATTCTTTTTGAAGACTTTCCTTAGATTCTTGAAAATTTCTGATACTTCGGAAGATAAGATTTTATCTTCGGAAGAAAAACATGTCTTTAAAATAAATAACTGTCTAAGAGATTTTACCTTCGGAAGAAGTAAAGTTCATCTTCCGAAGCTTAAAATTTATCTCAGACACTTATCTATTTTCAAGAACCTTTTCCTTCCGAAGCAAAATTAACCTTCGGAAGCTTTGTTTATTTTCATACAAAGCATTCAAAGGTTTATTTCTCTTCCGAAGCATAAATTATCAAGACTCTCAGGAAAATCTTCCGAAGCCATTTTAGCTTCGGAAGCTTTTTAAATCAAAACTTCCGAAGACAAATAAACTTCGGAAGCTTTTCGAATTCCAAGAAAACTACTTTTTGAGCAAAAGTAAACTACTTTTTCAGAGGTGGGACCGACTTTCGGATTTCAAAGTTTATCCTCTTTCATTAACTTTGGTTCAAATCCCTTTTCATATAAATACCCAACGGTTCCCCCTCTTTCCCACTATCTTCCTCAATTCTACTGTTTCTCTAACCTAATTCTCTAAACCGCCTTTGCTTTCTACCTTTCTTCACCCTTAAGCTTCTAAAATGGCCAACCTTAACCGCAGAAACAACCCTGATTTCTCCATGCAACTACACAGGCAACATAATCAAGTTGCTCTGTTAAGCTCTGAGAAAGATGCAAGTTTCTCAGAGATTTGCCAATTCTTGACTCTATCTAACTACTTCACCTCCCTGACCATTGATCCTCCTCTATATGAGGATCAGTTGCTTGAATTCTGGAAGACCTGCCAAGAGGTCATTATGGATGGGGAGAAGGCACTGTCTGCCACAGTGCAGGGAGGACAGTCTTCATCACTCCGGCCATCATTAACCAACATCTACAGCTGGATGATGAAGAAGGTGAGGTGTCCTTTCCAAAAGAAGCTGTAAATCATTCTTTTGAGCAGATGGGCTATGAGGGGATTTCTCTGTAAAGACCTTTAGGAAAGGGAAGGTCTCATCCCAATGGAAATTCCTGCTCCATGTGGTTATCCACAGCTTGTCAAACAAGCATGGTGGATGGGACCAGATTCCTGAGGATCTCTCCTTCATTGTTCATGGAATGGTTCAAGGGGTCAAGTTCAGGTATTCACAATTTGTATATACTAATTTACTTGCAAACTTAGACTCCTTAGAGTATTACATGTTTCCTAGATATGTTCAACACATTCTCAACTGTGAACTGGGCTCACAGTTGAGGGAAACAGGTAATATTCTTAAATTGGGACAGATGAAGCCCGGCATCTTTAAAATAATGAAGAAGCCAACTGTAGGCTTCTCTGGGGTAGAAACAGCCCTAGTCCCAAAAATGTTAGAGCTCATTGCTCAAGGTGACAACCTAGCAACACAAGCTAGTGTTGAACCCACACCTCTTTTGTCCCTACCACTAAAAAGACCAGAAATCACCCTCACCTACCAAAGAAAATCCAAACGAACCCCTGCTCAGACTATTGAGTCTGTGCAGGCCCCCAAATACTCAACCTTACAGGAAGAAGTGGACACTAGAGCTCCCACTTCTCCTGAGGAGCAAACCACTCCCATTACTTCACCTATCAGGGCTGAGGTTCCTCAAGCTCACCCTGATGAGCTCAATAGCCCAACAACCTTAAGCCTTCACTCTGAGTCTCAACACTCAAGTGGACAACCTTCAGGGGACAGCTACCATCCCCAGCCTTTGGATCTCAACCAACCAATTCCCAACCTATCCTTTTACACTGATGAAGACTTAGGATTCAGTGAGTACCATGAGTCTCTCTTCTCCTCCCCTACTCAAAGAGAGATGAGTACCTCTGACTCTCCTCAGTCTATCCCCCATCAGTCACCTGTCACTGAGGTGGACACTTCTGAACCTGTTCAGGATGTCCATATGGAAGAGGCTCTCACTTTTGAAAGTGATTACATTATTAAGACCTCAACCATGGCAACTCAGCCCATTGGCATCTCAACTGAGGCTGCCAGTGAGCAGAGGAAAACCAGCAGCCAAGAAACTCAAGCTGGTGGTGAGAGAGAGGACTTTGGTCCAATCATCTCATCCCCCAATGAATCTTCTGATGAAGATGAGGGGAATTTGAGACTAAAGGTGCAAAAACTGTCAAAAACATGCACCTATTTAGTCTCTAAGGTTAGTCACTTGGAATCTCAGTGACTACCTTACAAAACAGGGTCAATGATCAGCAACTCCAGATTTCATATCTGCAGGAAAAACTAGCTGGGAGACCTTTAAGAAGAGCTCAACCAGGAACACAAGAACCTGTGGAAGTGATTGACTTATCCTCCAGCTCACCTATGCAAGTGGGTGATGCTACCAAAAAGGGGGAGAAAGTTGTTACAACCACAGAACCTGGGAGTTCTTCAGAGAGAATGGACATAGAGGACTCACCATCCTCACTTGCTGTTGTGCATTCTCAGCAACTTCCTCAAGTTCACATTAATGTGGACTCTATAGACTCTCTCATCAGGAGTCTATTTGAGGAAGGCATACCAAGGGCTGTCTCATCTCCACCTCTGGGAACTAACAATCAAATCATAAGGTGGAGGTATGATGATGACAGAAGAGCCCTCATACTTCAAAGAGTTCAAGGCCAACAAGAAGTTTTTCAATTCCAAAGCCTGAGCTTCTATGAAAGACTGGATTTAGTCAACCTACCACTTGTCAATCCAAGCAATTCAAGACAAGCTGATAGGCTGGCTCAAAGAATCCAAGACAGGATCATGGCAGAGTTCTCTCTAAGAAGGAGACTTAGGGAATCAGGTAATGTCATCGGTCAACTGGATGTTGAGGTGGACCCTAAGATTAGTTTCATAGGGGAAACCTTGACTGAAGGCCCAGTGACAGAACCTGAGACCCCTGTCTCATCATCAACAACTGCTGCTGAGGTCCAAACTCCAACAGAGACACCTGCTGGTGAAGGTGTTTCTCAGCCTCTCTCTGGCCAGAGCATGGAAGCTACTCCAAGCAATGAAGGCCAAGCCTCAATCCTCCCTGAGTCACAAAGGTCTGTTGGTGACAAAGGGAAAAGGATAATGACTCCTGAGGAAATTGAGGAGAAGAGAGAGAGAGGAAAAGGAGACTAAGGGGAGAAAGTTCCACTGGGTCATCTAGCTTCATGCAAGCTGCAATCAGGGCTGCCCCCAGACCAAATACTCAGGATGATGAGTTAAGGGCAGTCAGGATAACTTACTTACAGACCAGGAACTATGATATTGATGATATCATCTCCCTCCCCTTAGAAGAACTGAATGAACTGGCTGACAGAGAAGTGTCAAGAGAGTTGAAGGAGAAAGAGGATGCAATGATACTTCTCCAACTCAAAGAGGAGAAGAGACAGAAAAGACTATACAAGCATGCTCCTACTCTCTCACCAGTTCAAGAAAGTCCTGCACAGGAAGATGTGGCTCCACAAGAACCTCAGGTAGATAAAGAGGAAGATAGGATCAAAATGATCAACTACCTGAGTGCCACAGGCTTCTATCAGGCAGATGCACTTCTCCCTTTATCCTATGACTTCATTGAGTTTGAGTATTTAAAGCAACTTGAACTTGAGTTAGTCAAGGAAAGAAAGACAACCAAAAGGAAACTAAGGGAAGAAGCTGCAAAGTCAAGGGCCACCATTCAAAAGAATGCAAAGAAGTCTGCTGACAGACAAAGAATGGTGAGCTTCTTGAAGCTGTATGGATTCTCCGGAAGGAGACTTGGCCCCATGGCTCTATCCACTATGGATGAGCATATTAGGGTGATCAAGCAGAAGATTAAGAGTGGAGAACTTATTGACTTGCACTCTCTTCCAAGTCAAGTCCCACCTGAAGTGGAGGTCAAGTTTGAGCAACAGAGACACCTCAACCAGCACCTCCAGCTGAGCCCCAGCAAGCTTCATCTTCTGATCCTAGGCAGGGTCAAACTCCCTCTCCTTCTGAACCTGTGAGGGAGGAACACCCAACTGAGAAAGACACTGAAGATCAACCTGGTGCTGCAGACCAGTCTTCTCAGTTAAAGACAACCAAGAGGAAGAAGAGGATGGCTTCTAAACCAAAGACAAAGAAGAAGAAGCCAAAGTCATCTACCTCTGCACCTCAGGCTGAATCAGATCAACCTGAGGAAGTGCATGAAGAGGCAGCCCAATCAACTCCTATTCAAGTGGCTCCTCTAACTAGTGAGACACCCATCTTATCCTGGACATACTCTACCAATCCAGAGAGATGGACTGTTATCAGAGATCAAGGTGTTGAGAATGTCTACTCATGGCAAGACATAATCAACTTACCTCTGCATGATCTCTTTGAGATGAGAAGATACTATGAAAGTCTTGATGATCCTGACCATCTCATGAAGAAAGGAATGGTCCTGATTGTACTGAAGACTACTAACATTTGAAGATCTTCCAAGTGTTTTGGTAGCATCAGCCTAGGGGGAGTTTGTAAGGATTCCTGAAGTCTGATGCAACCCAAAACAGCTCAAGTGTCTCAACAAACATGCACAAGTACTGAAGTGAAGAATGCTTCGGAAGTTTTACACAAAGCATTAGAAAATACTCTAAGTGTAAAATCTTCCGAAGCCAAGACCAATATCTTCCGAAGCCAAACATGAAGTCTTCCGAAGCTTCAGAGACAAAGTCTTCCGAAGCCTCATCCTATGAAGACAGATTTCTTCCGAAGACTTTTAGTACACATGCTTTATCTGATGTACTGTTCCATAAAGCACCTTTTCCGCTGCATCTCTGTAAAGTCACCAACTTACATGAGTTGGTGAAAAGGGTCATGCTTTTGGTAACTGTACATTGAGGTCTTGAGTCTGTAACTTTCCACTTTATGTACTTTATCCTTTTTGTATTGTAAAAGGATGTGAGCTATGGCATGTCATAGTCACAAGGTCAAAAGGCAGATATGCCTTTTGATCCTACAATTGATTTTGTTAGTGTCTAGTCAATTGTATCCAGCTGGCCTTCAAAGTATGGCCGGCTGTAGGTTGTAGTATAAGTATTTCAAGTTCTTGTATCTTTTTAAAATGCTTTGTAACACTTGTAAGAGAACTTGAGAAAGCAATATACTGCCTCCTTGAAACCCAACTCTCTTGTTCTGTCTCTTTACTTACTTGTGTTCTTAGTATCATACTTGGTTACCCAGTTCACTGTTTGATTAGAGATTAGTTATTCTCCTCATTGTGTGATTGTGTTGTAATTGTAGTTAAGCCCTTAAACGATCCTGCATTCTCCATTTCCCAATGGTATCCATCAAGGATGCCATAGATTTTGGTCATGGTGAGTGTGTTCAGGTTTTCTTTTCTCTTGATAGAGACACAGTAGAACGTCCACACATTGGGAAGTGCACTCATGAACTTTCTTGTGAGGTCTCTAAGTTCAAGAGCTATTCCCACAAACTGGAGGGAAGAAATGAGATCCATGTACCTGAAGTATTGCTGGCTGAGGGTCTCTCTAGCAATGTAGGTGAAGTTCTTGAACTGCTGCTTCAGTGAGTCCTTCTTGGACTCATTTGAGCTTGAGTACATGTGAGCAAGTGCATCAAACAGTTCTTTGGCTGACTTGCAATGCTCAAACCCCACCATGATGGAGTTGGAAATTGCAGTCATGAGAACAGTCATAGCATTGCTATCAATGTCCAGCTTCTTCCTGTCCTCATCAGAGTAATCTTCAATAGCTTTCTCTATCATGGCACCGTTTCCACCAGCTACTTTTGGCTTATGCAGGCCATTGACAATAGATTGCCACATCTTGCTGTCTTGATACCTGATGAAGCCATCCATTCGTCTGCTCTATGAACTGAAGTTTTCAGGGGTGATAATGGGTGCTTTGGTCATCGTCCCCATCTCTACTTCAAACTTGTTGAGGGCCATTTTGAGTGTGGTGTAAGGAGGAGTGAAAAACAGGTTGATTAGGATGGTAAGACCTCACAATCAAGAGCCTTAAAAGCTCTGATACTAATTGCAGGATCGGGTTAGTCACTTAACACTTGGATTTCTCTCAAACTCACTTATATTACACTCAAATCCGATGAAGTAGAATCTCTTCTAAGAGTTGAGGCGCTTTCGCCGTCTTTGATTGGATAGAAACAGATATCTAAAGTGTGCAGTGAAGGATCTTTATATTCTAGGTAGCCAGCCAAAGCGCTTACCTTTCATCAAAGGGGCCGTAATCAGCCTCAAGATTTGAGATTCCGTAAGTAACTCAGTGATTGCCTTTCTAAGAAAGAAGGGCTTGGAAGAATAAAATGAAATACGAACAACCGCGTGTAATAGATAATAATATAATAAGTAGCAAAGAACACAATGAAATAATTTTCTAGGCACTTGTATATATTATTTCTCAACTCAAAGTATTACAAGACTCTTACAAGCATGAAACATGAGTTACAATGAGAAACTATATATACTAGATCCTATAGCCGGATATACTTTGATACCAGCTGGAAACCTAAGACTAAAGCATATACGACAATGCTAAAGTTAAGGTATCTTTGATAAAGTATTATCTAAGATATGGTAGTCATGACATGTCCATGACTTGCCTTTTGTCACCAACCAAAGTTGGCAACTGTACTAACTTATAAAGGTAAACAGTGGAATAAAGTATATTCAACTATATGGCTTTTGAGAAAACGCCATGTAGTATCTCAGAGGTCTGCAGCGGAGGGTCAGGGAGACCATACTTATGTCCACTGGATAATAGTAGTGTCTTCCGAAGGTAAGTTGGCTTTGGAAGAACAAGTTCTTCCAAAGCCACTTATACTTCGGAAGAGGCTTCTATACTTTCGAGGCTTGAGGACTTCTTTCATACTTCGGAAGTTGACTTCTGATCTTTCAATCTAAGTCTTGATCTTCGGAAGTAATACTTTGTCTTCGAAAGTTGGAATTTTCCTTCGGAAGCTGATTTTAAACTTTGTCTTCGGAAGAGCTCCTTTTTCCTTTGGAAGTTCCACACTTAGCTTCGAAAGTCCTTTATTTGTTGCACCAAAATAGTCTAAGTGATTTGGTTTTGGTTGCACCAGCCTTTCTAGATCTAACACAAAACACACAAGTATTTGGTTTTCAAGAAGGTTGTATATTGCTTCTCAAGCTCTATTACGAATGTTACAAAGCATAAAGAAAGTTATAAGTACTTGAGATACTTTATACTAGATCCTACAGCCAGTCATACTTTAAAAGCCAGCTGGATACGTAAGACTAGACACCAAAATTAAATGTAGAGTCAAAAGGCAGATTTCCTTTTGACTATGACATGTCATAGCTCACATCCTAGTATATTACAAAAAGGATAAAAGTACATAAAGTAAAAAAGCACAGACTCAAGACCTCAATGTACAGTTACCAAAAGCATGGACCTTTTCACCAACTAATGTAAGTTGGTGACTAATTAGAGTTGCAGCAAAAAGGTGGTCCAGGTTTATGGTAAAGTACATCAGATAAAAGCATGTTTCTAAAAGTCTTCGGAAAAAATCTGTATTCACTCTTTGGCTTTGGAAGAATTTGTCTTTGAAGCTTCGGAAGATTTCACTTTTGGATTCGGAAGATGTTGGTCTTGGCTTCAGATGATTTTACAGATAGAATATTTCTAGTGAAAGGTGTAAAACTTCCGAGGCATTTCTACTTATGTTCTTCAGTGCATGCATGCAGGGAAACTTTGGATGTTTTAACTGCATCAAACTTATAGGAATCCTTACAAACTCCCCCTAGGCTGATGCTACCAATACATTTGAAGATCTTCAGCAGTTGACAGTCGTCATAATGATGATGACTAGGCCTTTCTTCATTAAATGGTCAGGATCACTCAGACTCTCATAGTATCTTCTGATCTCAAAGAGATCATACAGAGGTAGGTTGAATAAGTCTTGCCATGTGTAGACATCTTCACCACCTTGATCTATGATCACATGCCATCTCTCTAGATTAGTTGTGAAGGTCCAGGATAAGATGGGTCTCTCAGCTGCATGAGGAGCCACTTAGATTGGAGTTGATTGGGCTTCCTCTTCATGCACTTCGTCAGGTTGATCTGACTCAGCATGAGGTATAGAGGTGGATGAATCAGACTTCTTATTCTTCTTTGAATTTGGTTTAGAAGCCATCCTCTTCCTCCCTTTGAGGACTTTAACTGAGAAGACTGGTGTGCAGCACCTTGTTGATTCTTGCTCAGTTGGGTCTTCCTCCTTCACAGGTTCAGAAGGAGAGGAGTCTGACCCTTCTGTGGATCAAAAGATGAAGCTTGCTAAGGCTCAGTAAGAGGTCCAGGTTGTGTTGTCTCAGATTGTTCAACCTTAACCTCCACTTCAGGAGGAGCTTGACTTGGAGGGGAGTGTAAGTCAATTACCTCTCCACTTTTGATCTTTTACTTGATTACCCGGATATGCTCATCCATTGTGGATAGAGACATAGGGCCAAGTCTCCTTCCGGAGAATCCATATAGCTTCAAGAAGCTCATCATCCTTTGTCTGACAGCAGATTTCTTCATGCTCTTTTGGATAATGGCTCTTGACTTTGCATCCTCTTCCCTCATCTTTCTCTTTGTTGCCTTTTGTTCTTTGAGTACTTGAAGTTCAAGCTGTTTGAGATACTCAAACTCAATGTACTTAAAGGACAAGGAAAGGAGTGTAGATGCCTAGTAGAGACCTGTGACACTCAGGTAGTTGATCATGTTTTGCATATCTGTTTCCTTGTCTACCTGAGGTTCTTGTGTAGCTGTCGCAGTCTCTTGCACAAGGCTTTCTTGAACTGGGGAGAGAGTAGGAACATGCTTGTATAATATTTTCTGTCTCTTCCCCTCTTTGATTTGGAGAAGTAGCCTTGCATCCTCTGCTTCCTTCATCTCTCTTGACATTTCCATGTCAGCCAGTTCATTGAGTTTCTCTAAGAGGAGAGTTATAATCTCATCAATGTCATAGTTCCCGGTCTGCAGGTAAGTAATCATGACTGCCCTCAACTCATCATCTTGAGTGTTTGGTCTGGGGGCAGCTCTGATTGCAGCTTGCATTAAGCCTGAAGACCCAAAGGAACTTTCTCCCTTTAGATTCCTCTTCCTCTCTCTCTCCTCCTCCTCAATCTCCTCAGGAGTTAGAATACTTTTGCCTTTTTCACCCATAGACCTTTGTGACATTGGGTGGAGAGAGCTTTGGCCTTCATTGCTTGTTGTAGCATCCAAGCTCTGGCCAGAGAGAGGTTGTGATACACCTTCACCAACAGGTGTTTCACTGAGGGGATGAATTTCTAAAGTAGTTGTTGGTGTGACAGGGCTCTCAAGCTCTATCACTGGGCCTTCACCCAAGGTTTTCCCTTTGAAGCTAATCTGCCTCAACATCCAGTTGACCAATGACATTACCTGATTCCCTTTGTCTCCATCTTAGACTGAACTCTTCAGTAATTCTGTCTTGAATCCTTTGTGCCAGCTTGTCTGCTTGTCTAGATTGACTTGGGTTGACAAGTGGCATGTTGATCAAGTCAAGACCTTCATAGTAGTTCAAGGTCTAAAAATTGAACACCTCTTGCTGCCCTTGAACTCTTTGTAGAATGAGGGCTCTTCTATTAGCATCATACCTCCAACCAATAATGTAGTTTGAAGTTCCTTGGGGTGGGGAAGATATAGCTCTTGGAATGCCTTCCTCAAAGAGACTCTGAATGAAAGAGTCTATTGAGTACATATCAATATGAACTTGAGGAAGTTGCTGAGTATGCACAATTGCAAGTGAGGATGGTGAGTCCTCAATGTCCATACTCCCTGAAGAACTCCCAGGTTTTATGACTGTAATGACTTTCTCTCCCTTTTTGGTAGCATCACCCTCTTGCATAAGTGAGCTAGGAGTTAGGTCAATCACATTCACAGGTTCTTGTGTTCCTAGTTCAGTTCTCCTTAAAGGTCTCCCAACTACTGAGATAAGATATCTCAAGTTGCTGATCATTGACCTTATTGTGCAGGGTAGTCACCTGAGATTCAAGGTGACTAACCTTAGAGACTAAATAGGTGCATGTTTTTGACAGTTTTTGCACCTTTAGTGTCAAGTTCCCCTCATCTTCATCAAAAGAATCATTGGAGGATGAGATAATTAGGCCAAAGTCCTCTCTCTCACCACTAGCTTTAGGTTCTTGGCTGCTATATTTCCTCTGCACATTGACAGCCTCAGTTGAAGTATCAATGGGCTGAGTTGCCATGGTTGAGGTCTTAATAATATAATCACTTGCAGAAGTGAGAGCCGCTTCCATACGAACCTCCTGAACAGGTTCAGGGAGATCCACCTCAGTGATAGGTGACTGATGTGAGCTAGACAAAGGAGACTCAGGAGTACACATCTCTCTTTGAGTAGGGGAAGAGTAGAGAGACTCATGATACTCACTGAAACCTAAGTCTTCTTCAGTATAGAAATCAAGGTTGTGATGGGTTGATTTAAGTCTAAAGGCTAGGGATGGTAACTGTCCCCTGAAGGTTGTTCACTTGAGTGTTGAGACTCAGAGTGAAGGCTTAAGGCAGTTGGCCTTGTGAGCTCATCAGGCTGAGCTTGAGGAACCTCAGCAATGATTCTTGAAGAGATGGGAATGGTTTGCTCCTCAGGGGAAGTAGGAGCTCTACTATCCACTTCCTCCTATATGGGTGAGTGTATGCGGGCCTGCATAAGCTCAATAGCTTGAGCAAGAGTTCGTTTGGATTTTCTTTGGTAGGTTAGGATGATTGATGGTATTTTTGGTGGTTAGGAGGTAGAAGGTGTAGGTTCAACACTAGCTTGTGTTACTAGGTTGTCACCTTGAGCAATGAGCTCTAACATTTTTGCGACAAGGGCTGTTTCTACCCCTGAGAAGCCTACAGTTGGTTTCTTCATGATCTTAAATATGCCAGGCTTCATCTGTCCCAATTTAAGAATATTACTTGATTCCCTCAACTGTGAGCCTAGTTCATAGTTGAGAATGTATTGAACATATCTAGGAAACATATAATACTCTAAGGATTCCAAGTTAGCAAGCAAATTTGTATAAACAAATTGAGAGTACCTGAACTTGACCCCTTGAACCATTCCATGCACTATGAAGGAGAGATCCTCAGGAATCTGGTCCCACCCTCCATGCTTGTTTGCAAGCTGTGGATAACCACATGAAGCAGGTATTTCCACTGGTATGAGACCTTCTCTTTCCTTAAGGTCTTTACAGAGAAATCTCCCTCATAGCCCATCTGCTCAAAAGAATGATTAACAACTTCTTTTGGGAAGGACAACTCACCTTTTTCATCATTCAGTTGTAAATGAGTGTTGATGATGGCCGGAGTGATGAAGATTGTCCTCCCCTACATTGTAGCAGACAGTGCCTTCTCCCCATCCATAATGACCTCGTGACAGGTCTTCCAAAATTCAAGAAAAT